>VZTN01030568.1:73198-143903 GCA_013400515.1 Erpornis zantholeuca | reverse complement strand
CTTTACTTTTAGTGAAACCATGTAATTTATTCATTCTGTCATTGAGCAGGCAGTCTATTTCAGCTGAATATTCCATGGACTTAACTGACGCCTACTTTCCACAGGGAACACAATGAACTGGTGTAACCAAAAGCCATGTCAGCTTTCTTTTCTTATTACAAAGTAGCTCCTGCCCTGGGCCCCATGTCCTTTCCCTCCTCAAGTAACTGTGAATAGAAAGCATGAAACGCTTCCTGTTTGTGGCAGTAATTCCTAAACACTGAACAGCCCCTCCTCAGCCCTGGCTACTGCTTGGGAAATTAGCCTGTTGGGAAGCATCCTGTAGGAATCAGCCAAGCAAAAGGAAAACCACTGTGAAACCACATACTCCTCATCATGGAAAAAGGGGTTTGAAAGGAAGAACCAACAAACTTGTTGATTTGGACATCTTTTTATGACTTTGTAAAGCATATTTTACATATATAATCATATTTTAGTATATACTTGTTTGTATTTTGTTAATACTGTTCAGAGAGTAAAACTAATACTACATAACATTGCGATAATATATACACACAATATTAATAGAAACATAATGAGAACTATAAAATAATGCAGGCAGTATTTAAGAAAATTTAGACTAAAAGAGAGTCTAAAGGGAGTTTGTTTTGTACTGACAAAATACTTGTGTATATACACAAAATCAAATAGAGACGTTGCAGTGAATAGTACTGACGTACCCATGTGGTAAAGGGTAAATGGGAAAATAGAAAGACTCTTAGAGATGTTCAGTGCTAATATAGAAGTCAGGATACATCTTCTCTTTCAAAATAGAAAGCAAATTACAGTTCCCACACTGATAGGAATCCTCTGGCTCCTTTAAAGTACTTCTTCCCCCTCCACCAAAGGCAGCTGAAGACAATGAGGAAAGCCTGACATCAGTTGCCTCCTTAAGCAGCTTTATCAAAGGTACATGCAGGGAACACTAGGTCAGCTCTGAAATGAATTATATTAAATGCTGTTTCTACACAAAAGCACTAGAAGATGTTTAGTTCTAATTCTAATCTATCTTGTCTTTGTTACATTGATGTATTATATTTAATGTGACAAGGACAAATTATTACCAAGATACCTGACAGATGCCTATTTGATTCTTTACTCTTTTAAATTTTCCCATACTATGAACTCATATTTTATCCTGTTAGCTTGCAGGCATCTCGGGCTCAGGCACCCATCTCTATCAGGGACAGGTACAATGTGGTTTTATATGACTGGTCATGGAAATCTTGAAAGTCCAGACTAAAGACAAATAAAAATGCAAGAACATGCTCTCAACATGTTAACATTCAAAGTTACACCTTCAGGAATGGAGAAAGCATTCAACTATCATCCATTCCATACTCTTTTATATATTGACTGTTTTATATAAATACTGAACCAAAACATGAAGCATTAAAATAGCAGCCAAAAGACTTTTTGTACTTAAAAAATACTCCTGATACAACACAAGGAGAATATCCAGAAGTTTGACTGTAGTGGCAGACAGAGGCTGGATTCTACCTGGATGACCATGCAAAGCAGACTTGTATAACTGATTTTCAAATTTATTTACTTCTTTCAATGCTTTATTAAAGCAGTGAAAAATGGGAAGTTTTTTAATTAATCCAGAGTAAGACAAAGTATTCTGAGACAATTCAAAAGCAGACGAATAGGCACATGGATGTCTTTATGCAATGGAGGCTTAGTTGCTCTACTGATCACTATCTGGATCTAACTGTAATGAGTCAGAAAACACTAAAATATTTATTTATAATTTTCCAGAGACACAGTCAGCTATTGTTCTGTACAGTTTATTAGGAAAAGAAATAGAGATACTGTTAGAGGGATTAAACATGCTCGCTCAGGATTTATAGAGCCCATGAGTGGTCAGAAGAGAAACCCTGTATTTAATCCTGAGGATGGCAGAATCCCAGCATCTTATCAATGTGGGGTTACAGATAAGGAATCAGTTAAAATTATATTATTTGTGCAAGAGGAAACTGTTGGAATCCTTTGCAACACAAGCATGTTTGTTTGTCTATTAGGCTGCTAATTTAATTTTGTGAATGGGTTGGTAAAATGAAACAAAAATATGCTTTCTGGATTTGTAAGCTCTCATGTACTTGTGTGATCTTACAACCAGAGTGTAAACACAATCCTAAACCTGGGAGCCTATTTTGGAAGATATTATAAATATTTTTTACCCATTTTTCATCATCAAACATATACCACTGGAACCAGAAAATGAGCATTACATCAGCTTTTTTCCAGCACCAGTCTCCGCTGTTCAGAGTCCCATTAACTCTCAATTGCAAGAGAAATTACTTCTCCAAAGCAAGCAAGGGACAAACCATCTCCCACTACCCACCCTACAGTTGTCATCCCCTATTTCCTTTGGAGCTGCTCAGACTGTGCTATCTGAATTGTCAGTTGCTGACTCCACGGCATCAGGAAGCGAAAACTGAGTCCTATGTTCCTGCTTCAATGAACTTAGCATTCCCAACCCTAATACATGTTTCTCTTGGATACAACTGGGTGCCACAGGCTAAACTTTCAAATGCTTGTGAAATTCCAAGCCATGCACACAGACGGTGACCAGATCTGCATACATTGACACAGAAGGATGGCCCTTGATCCCATCTACTGATAAAATAAAGGGCACCTCCCTNAGATACAAATGACGCGGGTCAGGCCAATGTTCTAGAAGCCTATGGACAATGTTGACAAAGAGAGATGCTAAGTTGAGGCATCTGAAAATGTGCGTAAAAGTCAGTGTTAGTCACTGAAGGGAGCATCTTTGAAACTCCAAACAAGGAACTGTCAGCATTTAAGTGATAAATGGGGACTACATGATTAAGAAAAACAAGGATCTTTTTAAGGCTTTATGTCTGCCACATATAGGGTCAACTTCAAGTTCAACTGCAGTTGGACTAGTTAACTAGTCAGGGTTTAAGAAAACCTGTGATGAGCCTGCCCTCCAGTGCTGTGATTTAGATCAGGAGTTCCCTCAGCCATGAGGGCAATCCCTACCATGAGAGCCATGACAGTGACTGGTCACAGTAAGAGAGGGTGAAGGCCAGCAGCAGGAGGACATTCACCCCCAGCACCCACATCATGGAGAGAGATCTTGTGCACAGTGGAACAAAGACAGGAACACATTAGTGACTTTTTAGTTGCAGTGAGGAGTACTAAGGTTTTGTGAAGACTGAAGATCTAGCACAGCAATGCTGGACAAAACTAACTCTACACCTGGGACAGACTGGATTCCTAAGGAACACTAAGGATTTTAGAGCATAGAAAGTAATCTAGGGCTTTTAAAAATTTCCATTGAAACAGACTGATAAAGAAAGTCTGCCCTCAGCAGAAACTGAGGAAGCTAAAGAGTAAATGTGGGCTGTGTTATGTTGACTTAAAAAAATAATCAAAGTAATTAAGTGGGAAATTAGGTTGATTACTAAGAAATCCAGCCTTAGATACAGGTGGGAATGTTTCATATTAAGTTGCAAGTTTTTGCACTATAAAATATAATCGGCACTGCTACTTCACCACATTAATCCTTTCATCATTGCTGTATAGCAATGGATGTTTTTAAGCAGCCAGCTTTCATATTTTTGAATATCAGAGTAATTTCTATTGTATCATTTCTAAGAGGAAAATAGATGTTCTCATGCTCTCCAAAAGACTTTGCCATCACTATGACAAAAGACAGTTTTCTGCTTGCATAGAAAGAAAGGATTTGTTTGAATGGACTGTGGGTTTAGCTATCTAAAATGCTATCTTTTATATTTTTTCTTTGAGGAGGGAGAAAGTGTTCTTTACTGCAGATTAACAGTTTGTTAACAGAATAGTACCACAAGAGTTGTGTGATCCTTTTGCCCTTTGAACAAAACTTATATTCATCCAGTAACACCCAAAATCCATCTATATTTGTAATGTTCAGTAAAGTCTCTAGTAATTCTTTAAAAACTGTAATAAAAACATCAGTCTAAAAAGAAAGAAATCTTAGGGTAGGGACCTGTATGTAAATATAACTATAAGAATAAAAATAAATTTGGAGACAGTGATACATCCTCCAAAATTCTCCTTGTTGATTCAGTCCAGCCATGAAACATCACAATTCACTCTTTTATTTCCACTAAGCTATCTGTAACTACAGTGTTTTCTCCAGTTTTGGATTTGAAAGAATAAATTATTTTTAATCTCCTATATTAATGTGGATCATGTGTAAAAGTGATACTGTATAGTATCTATTTCCCACAGGTTACATAAAATCTATTCCCACAGGTTATATAAAATTCTTGATTTAGGAGAATTAAAAGACACTGTGATATTCAACCCCCATGAGACCGACTATAGTGTTATAGGTTATGTCTTTACTACTAGCCTCAAAATAAGATTAGTCCATCCAAAGTGCCCTTTGGGAACAGTTACTGGTCCATCATGACTGCTGGGAACTACTGCAGAGAGTGAGTACAAGCACCAGAGCTGTGTCAAGACATTACAACAGAAAATTTGTTTCTGGCACACAGAAATTTTTCCTTCAATTGTTTCATTTACTGATACAGCTTTAGCCCACATGGGCAAAGAAGAATTAAAAATTATTCTTCCAGAAGTCAATGTAGTTGTCCGTGTACCACAAAAATATCATTTGTAGAAGTAATTTACAAAGCCTTTTCTCTGTCAGTACAAAACCACCTAAAGGCATTGTAAAAAGGTGGATCATTACCAATTTCTGAGAAAAATATTAGTTTCTGGAAGTCCAATCTGTTTCCTCACACTATTCTGCCAGAATGACTTGGAGTAAGAGAGAGGAAAAAAAGGGCTCCGAAGACTGATGTTTATGATATAATACTGGAGCAGGGGAAACATTGCCTCATTTGAGATCACGTCTGGACCAACATTTTACCAAGATTTTTTTCACCAAACTCTTCAAAAAGGGTTTGATTTTCTCCTGCTGTTAGTCTTACCCAAAAAGAGAAATTTTCAGGCTTCAAAAGATGCTGAGAAATGAAATTGCAATGCTCTACTGAGCTTAACTCTAACATATCAACAAGAATAAAATCGGTAGTCACTTATGATTTGCTGATTGAAATCCACTTCTTCAGAGAAGTAATTTATTCCTCAGCAGTAAAGCTGACAGATGAATGAGAAGCCTCTGGTCACTCTGTGTTTCATATATGACTAAAGTCTGGCAGTCCAGCAGACCCCAATTGGCCCATTACATTTTAAATGCAACATAAAACCTTTAAATAAAACCACAGTTACCTTTGCCAGAAATTCTAGCTTATTCTCTGTTACCAGATCTTAGAACTTCTATATATCTTGTGGACTTATATGAGAAATGTTGTCTAAAGACCAGTCCAGATTAAATTTAATGGTTTCCAAAAAATTTGGGAAGTAGTTCATGATGAAACAGAGAAACTCTGATTAAGGCTGATGACAGGTCACAAAGAACTTAATCCTTCCACCTTTACACAGCAAAGAACAATTCTGCTGCTGTTTCTACAACATGAATATACTGTAAGAAGACTACTTAGGTCTCTCTACCACTTCTTTTTATCTTCTGTTTGCTTTTAATTTTTATCTGAGGTCTTCTTTTGATTTTGAAAATCAGGCTGACTACACATAGGGATTTTCTCCTGCATCAAGAGTGAGATGATTTCCTCCCCTGACTCATGTTTCCAAGCAACAGGATGTTGGAACAAGAGCACAGATCGAAAGGTGTCGAGCTTTGTTTTTCAGCAACTCTAGATTCCAAGCCAAATTCTTATATTAACCACTGAAATCAGTTGTCTCACTCACTGCAGAAATAAATAACTGGGAAATGTCTTTATTCTCAGGAGATTGCTGCAGACATTAATATGGACACTTTTGCAGTGGAATTTAATATAGGAAAATTCCCCCACCTACTGAAAAACCAAGCCCATTTCTTAACTGATCAATATAAAAAGGGATGAAAACAAATTTAGACAAATCAATGTTAAACCACCTCAATAAAAACACTATTAAAAAGCCTTTGCTTTCTTTTTTCTTCATGTGGAAAATAAAATTTTTCATGGGTCATTCTTATTATGGATTTATTTCACATCCATTTTGGCCACAGTAAAGACGATTTCATCTAAAAACAAGTGTTTTCTTATTTTTTGCTGAAATTTTTCAACTGCAAAACCAATAAGCACTACTTCTGAGTATTCACTTTTTCAATTAAAATACTACAATTCATGCATGGAACAGTAGCAAAAATAGCAAATGAATATTTTCTACAGAAAAAGGAAAAATAATTTCCTGATATGTCTGCAAAAAAAAAAAAAAAAAAATTAAACCTCTCATACAAATTCAACTTTCCATCAAACCAAAAAAAGAAAAGCTTGACAAAATCCAGAGCAATCTAAGTTGTCATAAATACATTAAAATACACAGCTATGCTTAGAGATCTGGATTAAATCATGCTGGCAATTTAGTGACAAGGCTGTGACAGCCTACACTGTAGTTTTCTGGGGAAACAGAAAACTCCAACTGCAGAGTCCTTTAATTAATTTTGGATGAAAGATTGTTTTGGTTTTAAGACACAGTTTGGTCTTCCTTTATGACTGCAGAAAGTGTAAGCTTCCTTCACCCTTGTAACTTTTATGCCTACTCTCAAACAGGAGCTGAGTTTTTCTGAGACATTTAAAGCACTGTTTTGTGTTAAAATGACACAATATTTTGATTTATCTTAATATAGAAGTAAAAATGCCGAAGTTCAAATGGCTCATAGTAGAAAATCCTTTGTTAAAAGTCATACATTGGATTACTATTCAACTTTTAAAAAATCATAATCATAAACACTATTGGGACTGATGCCTGATAAAAATCTGTATCTGCAAAAAAAAATCAGAAGAAAGATTTATTTAGACTTTTTAAAGGTGACTTAGAATCTATTATTAACCTGTTTTAATTTTTGCTGGAAATCTATTTTAGACATAATGATGGCACTGATTTTAATTTATTTGCTTTTTGTTTTAGCATGAACCTTCCTTTCAACCACTTACCATTCCTTAATATCCTGACAACTGGGCCAAGGAGCCACTTGATAAAAAGAAATGAGCTGGGTGATAGTCCAGTGTTGAACTAATAGTGCAGACTGAGCCTAGTATATGGCAATAAATACATTTAGGCAAAGGCACTTCATCCTGTAAATGCTTTCTCATTCCTCTCTACAGGAAACAATGTATTCTGATGCAGATTTCCTTGATTTTCCTGCAGGATCTCATAAACTTTGCAGGTGTTACTGGAGAGAAAATCCCTTATCAGCAGCTTCCAGCATAGTGCAGCTGATATGCTTTACTATTTCTCCGGCACAGAACCCTGACGCTCTGGCTGGTCAGGCAGCACTGCCTTGGCTCCCACTTGGCTTTTTTGTGTTGCTTTGATCAGCTCCTGGCTTTGGATGAAAGCGATTCTTTCAGTGGCCACCTTCAAACTCTCTTAAAAAAAAAAAAAAGTATTACATACATAAAACCAATTGAGCTTGTTAAGGAGCAGGAAGAAGCCAAGTAGAGGGAGGAGAAAGGGAGGGAAGTAAGTGCCACAAATCAGGGCTAGGAAGCAATGATCAAAGTGGGGACTGGAAAAATAGTAAAAAATATCCCCAAGTTGTACTGGTCTGGGGCATTCCCCTAAGTGCAAAGGCTCTCTCACTATTACCTAAGAAGGAGACACAACTCTCTTTCCATTAATTGTCTCAGACATCTCCTCTGTACCTTTGAGTAGGGCCACTTGAGATCTCAGAGTAAAGCAGTAGGGAGCAGACTGGCACATCAGGAGAGAGATGATCTTGAAATGCATGTTTTCTAAAGAAACTTCTAAGAAATCAGAACGTGGAGCACAGTACTCTTTCTTCTGGGTACTGGTGCTAGAGAGTGTTTCCAAGAATCTTTTCTGAATCCAAAAGAAGTACACAAAGAGTAATGCTGTACTGATGGTCCAGGTTAACTTTTTGAGCCATCCTCAGAACCAGACTTCTGTTTTTCCTTACATCAAACCTCCAGACTCATTCCTACCCCCAGCCCTCCAGGCTCACCCCTGGAAGCAGTGCAGCAGAGGTCTGTGGGGCAGACACCTGCACACACAGAGACCAGGATACACAGCTTAAAAACACTGGAGCTGACTGTCAGGGCAGCAGAGGCAGAGCCAGCGCCTGTGGCAGTTCTCCAAGGATACAGCTTCACTGATTTCTACTAGCAGAGCACACTCCACTGTATGTGGGTCATATTTTCCATCTAATGAACAAAGAGTGGACACAAATACAATGGGAGCAGTCTAAAATGTGCCTCACCATCTGTGGATAGCAAATATATCTGTACATGAGCGTATCACATTACAAAATAGATCTGAACCTCAGGGTTTACACAATCAGGAGATGGATTGCCCATATATTATATAATGAAAATACATTAAATAAGAAACATTCACAAACACAAATATGCAATCCAAAGCATTAGTCAAATATATTTAGTTAAAAGTATCAGTAGAATCCTCAAATTTAATTCATTTAAGAAACTAACAGGTTTAGATCTGAGTTGTCTACTTTGAGAGTTTAAAACTTCAATTTTTCTGAATTTTTAGTATTTTGAATTTTTCCTAAGAGGAAATCACTTGAGCCAAGGACAGGAAGCAAAAGACAGAAAATGCAGACAAATTAATATATTTAAAACATTAATATTAGCTGTAAAATATCTGTAAATATGTAAAGCTGTAAATATTATCTTTGACTATATATATATACACACAATATAAGACAGTGTGAGTATGTTATGATATATTAATTTTTTTAATTAAACATTAACAGTATTTTTCAGCATGGAAATATGCAATAAAAAATATACTGTACCGTACTGAAAGCATGTGCTCCTCAGTGACTTCCAGTAAATGACTCCTGAAGTTTCATATCCTGATTGCAGTACTGAATACCTTACACCTGTGGTAACTGCCAGTGATTATGTGTTTGTGGAGTTTTCTTTTTGTTTCATTTAGAAGAGTCTTTTGCTTGGCAAATTGGTGAGCACACTTAAGGCTCCTGAGTCAGCACTGTGTGCAACTGAACAACTCAGTCAGGTCACCATGACACGAACACTCTTCTGTCACAGTAGAGCATAAGTAGGTTTCAAAGCTATTTATTCTGCAACTATGGCAAAAACAATGAGACCACAATATACCCTGGCAAGCTACTTTTCTAATTTGTGTGCTGGCTATACTACATGATAAATGTCCTGACTCTGTGTCTTATTAATACAAAAATGCTGTGCTGGGTCATGGTGCTCCCTGTCAGGCACACATAAATCTATCAGTCTGAAACATGATTAAGATCAACAGCTTTGTTGGAGGTTTTTGCAAGGACTGAAAGGGTTTGGGTTTTTTTAAGAAATAAGAGTGTCCTTTTGTATTATATAGATATCAAAATCACTAAAGACAGCAAAAAGTGTGTACTGTGGGTACTTTGTTTTGCTAACAGAACTAAAGATCAACAGGAGAATGAAATCAGGTATGTAGCAATATTATCTTTGTGTTGGTACTATGCCTGTATTTCCTGAACAAAAGTATAGGAATTCAAAACTATATTTGAGAGAACATGTGCAATATAAAGCTGCATACAAAGCATTTGTATATCCAAAAGAGCTGTTGCATCATGTTTAAACTTCAGAAGATAAAAGCAATAATTCTGATTATTGAATTTTCTTTTTCTTGTGTCTCCAAGTCCTGCAACATTCAGATATGTGCTTGATTTTAAACTCAGTTAAATATTACTGAAATGAGTAGAATCAAGCACATGTCTAGCCTCCCAGTTGAATTAAGGTTCTGTATAACCTTTATAGACAGCATTATAAACTTTATATGCAGAGCATTTTTGGTACAGCTTGTGAAACTTCATTTTCACCCTTCAGTCTCACAATATGGTTTCATGACTGCCTCAAGCTACTCTAAGCTCAGGTTACTGCTGAAAAGCAACGTCTCTCACTGTTGATTGTATATTCCCTGTCTTGTTCAGTGGCATTGATGTCAGCTGAAGTAACTGAAGACTAGTAGTTCTTGCAAGGTCATGTTTTGCTAGATCAGATCCCTCCTCTAGCTATGCATAAAGTATATAGTAATTAATATATATAAAAGAAAAGTACCAGTACATGGCTAGGGAGGGTGGTGACAGCAGTATCTTTTTCTATAAAAATGCTTTAAATAACATTTTTAAATTTTAAAGATACACCTTCTGAAATTCTTCTGTAACATAAGAGGGAAAAATCTGAATTTTAAAGCCTATGGAAGAATTGTTGGGAACTTCTGTGATTTAGTGTTTTCACTGAAAACAATTTTCATATTATTTGAAAGTTTTCATTGTTTATTTTGTAATTTTTTTAAATGTATGTTCTCTATATATACTCAACATGCTTTAATTTTTGATTGGCCCTGAACTGGTCAGTCAGTTGTACTGGATGATCACTGTGGGTCTCTTTCAACTGACAGGCTCTACTTTAGTGCAGTCAATTTTATTTTTAGATTTTATATGAAAGCACTCTATTAAAGAATGTGAAAAAGAAACTGTACAGAAAGTAGTAAATAATGATTTAGGAGAGTGACTAGTATCTTTTTCTGTTCCTGTGGAAGTGAACTAGAAGCTTTATAAATGTTCTATACTTACACAAAATACAGGAGACCTCAGCCATGCATTTTCAAGTAGGGTACAAAATCATTCAGCTAGGAAAAGCAGAAATGACTGATTGGTTTCCTATCAGCACTGTACAACCTTCACAACACTGTACAACATATTAACCTGACCAGACTGGCACTTGAAAGATTATACTGCCAGCCAAAGATTAGAGAAATCCAAAAGGAAAACAAACATTACAAGAAATAGACATGCATTTGTGTGAGAGGTGATTTTTGAAAGAGTCACTTTTAATAATTTACCAGGTCAGCAAAAACACAAGCTAGGAAATTCACATTTTAAAGAAATATAGCTTGACTGATGCCAGCCAAACATATTTGCCCCATAAGTGTAGTGCATTCATGAGCAAAATTTCTCTAGGATGTACCTCCTGGGATGTTTTCTAGAGCAAAGTCTAGGATGGTACAGTGTCAGTCTCTGATTTGGCTTTATGGCTGGAAACATCACATCAGTGTTAAAGAATATTAGCATAGGGTGGATGTTAAAGAAGACCATGTTAACCTGATATTCAGTAATGGAATGCAGAAAGTAAAAGAAGCCTGCCTGCTTTGGATATAAGCATGGAGCAGAGGTTCCCGAGGAGGAGAAAGGGCAAGAGAGCACAAAGGGCCCTATTGTGTTTGATTAGTAGCCAGAGCAAGAATTCCAGGAATGGGCAATGAGCCTGGAGTTTGTGTATAAGAGATCTTGTATACAGAAGCAGTGAGAGTTGGTCATTATGCAGCTGGTGATACAACATCTACCAGAAAAGAGAGACTCTGCCTGCTGAAATGAGCTACTGAATCTGTGTGAAATGAGTCAGTAATGTAAGTAATGAATTAACAGAACAGTTGTTAGGGAAAAGCTGATCATGTAATTATCCCAACAAAAGGTATGTAAAATACATACCTTGTACCCTAGGCACTGAAGAAGAGAATCTTATTTTAAAGGACTCTACAAGGCATGTTTTTCACAGACTGAGAACACTGGAATAGAAGTGAAACATGGCATATAACTTGAGGTTATAATCTCAGGGTTGCAAGATTTTCAAAAGTCTAAAGCACAGGTTAAAATACAAGCACAAAAATCATAAATGGCATCATAAAAACAATTTACCAGGACATGCATTTATAAGGCAGAATGAGGAAAGAGTTGGTCCCCTGTGCAATCAGAAAGGAAAATTAAGATATGATTGTAAAGTTTAATGGGTTTTTTTTTTCCAAGAAGATGAGAGAAGCTTATTTATGACTGATTTGTCCAGCAGCTTTAGCAGGTAAAAGTGGAGACTGTTACTTGAAAACACCCCAAGAACTTAGTATTTGAAGCACTCTACATGTAGACTGTGCATGAAAGAACTAAAACCAGGTCCTGCCATTCAGAATAACTGGTTTAATTGCGAGGCAATAATTTTTCTTCTCAAAATCATTTTAAAATGGTTGTAGACATATCTGCCCTTTGTGTTTATACAGAAATAATACTGAAATGTGTATAAAATCTTACATAAAATATTATCTATATAAGCTAAAAATACATACCACACTGGTATGGAGGGTACTTACGTGGAGCCCAGATTGTCTCTTCCTTATAGCACGTGCTCAGTCTTGTACAAAATGAGACCTTTAACATCATCTAGAAATACAGACTGCAATTAAGTTGCCTAACCACAGGCATTGTCTAACTTTGAGATGTTCTGGGTAATCCTGTCTGGACTCTGATTGCTGCCCCAAAGAAGCAGAGTTCTGAGGCAAATCCTCTGTCATATGTGCCAGTCCTTTGTGCACACCTCAGGTAAACCAACGAACAAGGTAAACCGTGAAACTAGGCACCTATATTTAGGCAACTGAATTAGATTCCAGGTATCTAATGTTGCACTAGGCAGAGATTTCCATTATAATCAATAAAACCAAGGGATCTGAGAGAGATCTGAGAGATGATTCAGCTGACCAGCTGCCAGTGTTTATTCAGCTCAACATGAGCTGACTCCCTCCCCTGGCCCCATTGACCACACTTGGCTTCACTGACAAGGAGCTGCAGCTGTAGCTGCATGAAGACCTCTGTATTCTGGGGCTCAATTCAGTTGCTTACACAAAGATATTTAGTGGTCTTTGATATGCTCCAGGGTATTTGAGGCAGCGACACAGGTACCACAAACACCTGCATGAGACCATGCCAGGCAGGATACCTGAGGTCATCTCAAATGGCAAAAGGAAGCACATAAAGAAGGCACAGACACATCCTCCATCTCAAACTAAATCCTGCTCTCAAAGTCAAAAACTGGCTTGTCTATGGGTACCTCCACATTGTCAAGTGACTCAGCTTCCAGTTTGTCTCTAGCTCCCCATCACCTGACTACCTACACTGCATACACGCAAGTTTACATGCAGGCACTGTGCACTCAGCTTTAGTCCTGCAAGTAGTTGAATAAGGCCCTCCTTTCTCTAGAGAGTGAAAAATTACAATAAACAGGGTCATGCTGACCTCAAGACAAGCAACAGACTTAATTACTGCAACAGACAATGATGAATCATACCTAAGCAAACCTCCCATGCCTTTTCAATAGAATGCATTTCTAATCAGACACATTGTTTTACAACTGGTACAACCTACGCTGGAAAAATCCTTCCTTTCTTCAGGGCACAACAGGAACATTTCAGAATGTCACAGCTGTTTCTTCATTGCTCTTAAAAGTCACAAACTTTTGCTGCTTTCATGTCTTACCCACATTTAATTTGTATTCACACACTGCTCAAAATCATCCACCGCATATTCAGCCATGCAGTACCTGTGCAAAAATCTTGAATGCATGTTCACAGACCATTTTTTAAAAACTTAAAAGCTACAGCCTGACTGATACTTCTGTAGCTATCAAAGACTCCAGCAGTTCAAAACACTTCCTTAAGAGTGTTCCTTCATCTCTAGTAATTGTCGTATGGGCAAAAAAGCCTCTGAACCTCCAGGCTGAGTAACATCCCTTTGAGTGCTTAGAAAAACAGCTCTTAAGAAGTCTCAACTTTCTGCACTCTCTTCATGAAAGACCTCGCATTCCAAGCCATGTGATGGAGGATGCTGTACAGTACATTGGGTCAGGAGACAAGATGTGGCACCATCTTATACCCAGGGAACAGACACATTACATTCGGCTGCGAACGTGAACAGAAACTAATTGAACAAATCCAGTGCTCACTGTGTGTGAGTTGATATGGCCACGTTAACCACTGCCTGTCTCCAACTACTGAGACAGAGAGGATGCTATTCCACTGCAAACCGTTAAAGATACTCCTACTATTCCCACTCATTGCCATGTTTTGTACCTATTTCTCAATTTGTCATTTAGGTATATTTCCAAGCCCCACATATTCTTTGGAAGGGATCATGTCTATGTGTAGCCATGGATGCCTTTTTTCATATTCAGTGCATCAAGAGAGGAACACATATCTCAGTTTGCAAGCCAAACAAATATAACACAGTATAATTACACACACAGCTGTTGTACTACAGCACATCTTTCTATTCATCTTACTCTAATTACTATGAATCATCAGAGTTTTAATATCTTTAGTTCACCTTGAGTTTATATATATTTTTCTTAAGAATTCTATCATCTGGTCACTTATAACACTAAAGAACTTAGTTCTGTATACTGGATGTATTAATTGAGAATGCTCACAACAGTACAGTTTTCAATTTCACTTAAAAACTGTATCACCTTACTTTTGAGAGCCACCACAATCTCCAATTTCTCTTCTCTCAGATCAGGGATTATGCATCACAATTCCTGAACACTTCAGTGATTACTTAATAGCACCCTTGGAGAAACACAGGGAACTAAATGTATCTTCTTCCTCCATTTTACTGACTTACATTAAGATTTACAGTCTGAAGTGAAATTAGCATAGCTTCCATGAGCATCTGAAACTCTAATTGTAAATGAAATCCATGCCAGGTAATGTTATCTAAATACTTTTAAGAGTCTGAGTTCAAAAATTTCAATCAATGTCAAACTGTGGAAAAGCTCAGATCTGAATGCAACTCATTAAATATTTACAATTTAGTTTAAATGTTGGCAGATATATGAAGTTTAGAGAAATTAAAATTAATCTTTCTACTCCTGTAATTCTACTTGGAAAGCCTAAGTACATGGCCACATAAAAACAATCTTCGAAGTAAGTTTTCTGCTAAAAAGTAGATTTAGTAGTTTTCTTTATTTGGGTAAACAGTGCTAGAAATTCCCTGTCACTTTTAATAATTATAAGCTGTAGATGAGGAAAAATAAAGCATAAAGTTTTCACATCTCCTGTTGTCTTCCTCTACTGCTCTTTAATTTATCTGCAATAAGAGTAGAGACCAAAATCAGTGACCCAGCTGTGTGCCCTGGCAGCCCAGAAAGCCAAACGTGTCCTGGGCTGCATCCAAAGCCCCGTGGGCAGCAGGTGAGGGAGGGGATTCTGCCCCTCTGCTCTGCTCTGGTGAGATCCCACCTGCAGTGCTGCATCAGCTCTGGGGTCCCAGCACAAGAATGACACTGATGGAGCGAGTCCAGAGGAGGCCACAAAGATGCTCAGAGGGATGGAACACCTCTGCTATGGAGACAGGCTGGGAGAGTTTGGGTACTTCAGCCCAGGGGAAGAGAAGGCTCTGGGGAAACCTTAGAACACCTTCCAGTGCCTAAAGGGGCATTGCAAGAAAGCTGGAAGAGAGATTTTGCTAACATAAAAGCAGATTTTTCTAACGTTAAAAAAAAAAATTAAAAAATGTTTAGTAGTTGGAAATAGAATGAATAGTATTAAAGCCTGGGAATTCAGCTGCCTCTGTTTTTCCATTCCAAAAATGACAGGCAGTTATTTGGAGGACCTATAGACACTATCTTACAAAGTTTGGATCCTTTTTCTCATTCTGTTCTTGAGAATCAATTCATCGTTACTGTAAGTTTTATTATGCCTAATTCAAAACAGCACAGCCATTTAAACAAGTTTAGTCTATCAATTTACCCCAAGCAAAAATACAAAGGGATGAATTCTTCACCATTTTCTCATGTATTAACATAATTGCGCTTTTCAACTGAATACATTAAAGTTACCTACTGTGAACATATTACAATGTGAAAATACTTTCATTATGCTACCGCCATATTAAATTTTGTGCAGTTTCCAAGGCCTCAAAACTTCACTTTAAACAGAATACTGAGTGTCAAATTGCAAAAGCAAAGGTCCTACAAAATCTACTTTAGTTTATCATTCTGAAGAACAAAAATGTGGTGCAGCAATAACATAGTGACTAAATATGCTGCTGCTGACCTTTGGAAAAATAGTAAAAATTTTTAAAAAGCAAGTATTTATTATAAAATTGCAAATTAAGTATAACGTTTGCTCTTTTATCCTCAGTATTTATCAAAAAGCCATTCTGTACCCAAGTCTGCCAGAAATATAATAAATTTGTCAACAAAATTAGGACTCAATTTGACAGATGTGTGATTTCTGACATTATGCTGAAAGCAATATTAAATCTTTACCATTTCTGACACTATAGAAAAGAAGCTGGAGGGAAACACTGTCATTATGACATTTTTGCCTTTTTTGACATTTTGTCTTGTTCTTTTTTGAAATCATGATTGCATGTTCTGCAACACATACACAAGAAGTATTAGTAGGAAGGGCAATCCAGAGCAATAGATCTATTTAAAAAAGAAGTACAAATTGCACATAGTATTATTTCAGTTGGTTGACAGTGTCCCACGCTGGGCACTGCTCTCGCATTTGAGTATTATCCACTGTACATTGTCCCTGCAGCAGAGAACAGCCTCTCAGGATCGAGAGAGACTTAAAGAACAGAGCTCATGTGACTGGCTGACAGAATGGAACAGCACTCTAAACAGACAGCAGGAACAGTACAAAATGCTATGTCTGAAACACCATAGCTGGACAGACTGCACCAATTGACATGTTAGGAGCAAGTTTTTATGTAACAGCAAATTTCTTGCTTTTATCAGGTGGCTCTTACACAACTGCCAGCATCCATTTTTTCCCTGTAATTATGCATCCAGTATATTTTACACACACATATCATTTGACCAAGCAGTAATCATTTAATATAAAAGACAGTCTTTTTTTTAAACATTTGATGAAGTTTCTTTCAGAAAAATATTGCACCTTATGGTATAATTTGAAAGCATGAAATAGATGAATTGAGAAATGTTAGCACAAGATCAGCAGGAAACAAATTTAAACTTCTAATAAAAATGTTGAAAGTTACAATTGTCTTTCATTCTGAATAGTTAACCTGCCTGAATAATAAAGAAAAACATTCTGTTAAAGGTACCCAAACACTACCTCTGTGACAGAATATGGAATGAACTAGAAATGAAGAATGCTCAAGAATTTATCCTATGCAGGGAAACGTGAAAAATTACTGAGGAATAATCATATCTGTCGCTTGTCTACAAGCTGTTCTTGGACTCAGGAACATCATCTCTGCCTGAAGAACACTATGAGTTAAGCCCATAGGAGGGCCCAGATCACTTTCAGGTAGAAATATTCCCCTTCTTCATTGTCTTCTGTGCCAAAAACTCTGAAGAAGAAAAGGCAGGAATAACTGGTTCACAGAAAATAACCCTATCTCTTCTAGAATTCTGTTATCTAAGCCACTCTTTCTAACACTCTGACTGATGACTTCTTTGAGTGCTTGACATTATGGACTTAGGAATTGTACATTATTATCTCAGCCTCATCATCTCCTGAATTCAATTACTAGTCTATAAAATACATGAATAGCATCTTCCCATTAAGGTGATATCCTTTACCAAAGCAGAGCTTTATAGAACTTTCTCTGATTGAATAGGTTTTTACTTTATAAGCAGTTTTGAAGCTTTGCTTCCTTCAGATAAATTTTATGTATCACTTTGTTATTTTTTTTACACAACAGTGTCCCAGTATGCTATTAAGAAGTCCTTTTGAAGTAACAGCTATATCTCAGTGATGGATAAAAATAAATCCCTATAAATGGATGGGTACCACCTGTGCATACATACCTCTTAATAGCTACACTCACACACTGAGTCTTATATGCTCTTAGGCTGAGGGTCAGTTATCAATGCATAATACAACTTGCTTATTTATATTATAGTTTCCTACATCAACTGACATTCAGCACTCTACTTGAATGACCTCCCAAGAATTTTGCATAAAAGGCAAAGACAAAATATGTCCCTTACGCAGTAATATAATTTTTAGTTATTGCTATTGGTCACTTCTCTGTATGTCACATTCAACAGTCCTTAGTGATAGACTGCAGAGAAAGGAGTTTATTGGAAGGCACATAAAGATGAAGTCCCTTCCATTAGCACTACTCAACAAGGCAGGTAGTCTTACTCAGGTGAGGCTGAAGCTTCTCAGGAACCCCACTCATTTATCAGCTACATATAAATTGGGACTGTTTGACATGTGTATACTGCTAAATAAAAGCTTGCCAGTGGTTGTTCTGTGGCACAATCATGCCCACTCCCTTGAATACATGTAGTGCCCTATGGCTTTGTGGGCATATTAAGTGTGGTTTGAGTCAGTATTTTGATCAGTGACAGGGCTGTGTTGCAAGTCATCATAGTGATGCTTTCACAGCATGGAATTGAACGTCTGTGAAAATGCTTTAGTGGGGAAAAGCTGCTGGGATAGTATGTGAGGACCATGTGCTCTGGGAACAGCCCCTGGTACATGCCATTCCCAGCCCAAGCATTGTCTGGAAGACTTAACGACTGCCACAGGCCAAAATTGTACCAGCAATCATGCTGACTGGAAGTTCCAGCTCAGGCTCACCACAAACTGCCTTACTTAGATTTTCAGGTTCTGCCTTCAAGTCCCTGTGCACCCTGGTCAGAGTTTTCCATTCTTTGTCCTACTTTCTCTGACTTCTTTTTTATTCACTGTCTTTTTAAAATTTTTTTAGTCTCAATGCCTTCCCCAAAAGGGCATTGAGAAACCCTCCTTTCCAAGAACTGGAATATTCAGCAATGAAACAACTAACACTGACACTTGGGCACCACTAGTCTTTAAAATTATCATTGTTAAAAAGATTGAGAGGTTGCATTTTGAGACTGTTGCAATACTGTAGACACTATAATGGTACTGAAGCTGAACATATACCCATGTAATGAGAAGAGACATTTTCTTTACCTTTCAGCTTCATAGATAAAGTAAATACATGAGCAAGTTGAATACCTGATTCATTATAATAGTAAAGCTTCTACATCAACTCCTGATTTTCTGTGGGTGGATTGTCCAAACTATGATTTAAGCCTTGTGTTTGCTCCCTGCCTTTGGTTACACACAACACTATTGAGGGTGACACTGCTCACACCACTCAGCAGCAAATTTGTTCGGGCTATTCCCATTCTCTTCACAAACAGGTTCACTTTTTTCATGTGTATCCTTATTTGTTTATATATTTTAAATTGCTTTTACTTCCTCTCTCTTACTCTGTCCCATCATTGTGCAGTATCAATGAGCACACAGTGCTTGCTCTTCATTTTCTGAGGCAAATCGGACTAGACATGAGATTCAGCACAGATTAAAGAGAAGAGCTAAATAGTAACAAGCCTTAATTTAAAATACAGAAATTAGAGGTAGGAACCTCATTTTGTTGCAGTGTCATCTGAACTTAAGCTGCAACTTCTCTGAACATGAAGCATTTCCTTTTCACTTTTTTTCATATTACTCAAATTCCTGTGCAGTCTCCCATGGTATATAACAGGTTTCCCACCTAATTATTTCCAATACATTTGTGACAGAATCTAAAGATATTAGTAATCAATACATCTCTAGATATCCATGATCAAAACTCTCTTCTGAAAAACTATGACATCAAAAACTTGCTAAACACAATAGGAGACCAGTTCTTCAGAAATTATTGTAAAATTCAAGTTTAACTATTTAATCTAATTGTACCATATACAGATATATACATATATATATAAATAAAGCCAAAAGAGAAGCAAGTAATAGCAGCAAGAAGTAATAGCAGCAAGCCATTTCTTCATTTCGGTTCTGTTGCATGGTAATTCCAGTAGCTACCCTGCTTCCTTTATAAGGAAAAACATTGAATCATGGAATCACAGAATGTTTTGGGTAGGAAGCAACCGTTAAAGGTCATCTAGTCCAACCTCCTAAGCAGAGACATCTTCAACTTGACCATGTCACATACAATACTATCCCACCTGACCTTGAATGTTTCTAGGGACAGGCACTTACCATCTCTCTGGGCAACTTATGCCAGTGTCTTACCATTTCCATCAAAAAAAAAAATCTTCCTTATATCTAATGCTATTCTAACCTCTTTTTTTAAAACTATTACCCCTTGTCATATCACAACAGACCCTGCTAAAGTCTCATGCATTGAACACTCCATCCATCAAATCCATATCTCTTCAATTAAGAGAGAAGGATGTTCTTCACTCATTGAAAATACTCTCTTGTGAAAAGTTAGGGACAGAGAAGATTGCAAAATGCAATCTTGCAAAAGATGCAACTAAGACAATAAAAAAGCACAGGTGTAGTAAAAAAAAGGTTAAAATGCTCTAGGAGATTCAATACTTTGTCTTCCATGTTTTTTCCAGAAGTAGCATTATATGACCTATTATAAAATATAAAAAATATAGGATACATAGTATCCTATAGTGTTCAAGATCCATACTCTGAAAGTGAAAAGCATTTGGACTCTCAGAGTAGCAAGGAAAATGAATACGACCACGAAGCCTCTCTACGGTCACTCAAGCACGCAAGCAAATCTGTAGCTTTTCATCTTTACTAGACGAGGGTACAGGAAGGTAATTATGATGAGTCATCTAGCAACCCCAAATGCCAGTTTTCAAGTGCAATATCCATCCAAATAAGTAACAATTATCTCAGCACATCTGTTACTTGTTATAAACTTTAGTCTAGCAACAGTGATATTATTATCCATGCTCTCCCAGTTAAATTTAACTCACAGGTTCATATCAAAGTTTTCTCTTCAGTCCTAAATTACAGTAAAATGTAATATGGTAGAGAAACACATGGTCCTTAAAGAGTTTCATTTCAGACTTTCAAAAATACATTGCACTTACACTTTTAGCTATATTTAAAGATGACACATAACCACGTGCTGAAAAATCCCAGCTCCAGTCTCCTCTATTTAAAATTGTTGTTGATTCAACCACAGGTTTAATTTAATATTTACATTACCATTTGGCTTAAGTATCTTCATATTGAATTAATGTAGTTTTCTTATGACAATAATGCAATTATGTGTATTCATATGGTCTAATTTTATTAAAGATTTCAAATACATTCTAATTAATAATATACTCTTAGCAAAATGTGCGCAGCAGTGAATCCTAAAAACTGGGTTTATCAAATAATCCTAGAGATTTATCCATAGCCAGAAATTATACTGGGCCCTCAGTCCCACAAAGAATGATTTTCAGTTCATGATTGATGATCATTGAAACTAATTAGTTCAAGAATGGCATCAGCATTGCATAATGACATAGGCACTATCACTGGCTCCGAATCAGCTAAAAAAACCCAGTTTGGTTCACAGGACTCACCAGCACAGGCCCATTTATAGAATCACAGAATGACTAGGTTGGAAGAGACCTTCAAGATCATCAAGTCCAACCCATGCCCTAATACCTCAACTAAACCTAGGCTGCCTTCCTCTCTGTTGGTCCCTATTTTAGGCTTAATAAGCTCTTCCATGGCTGGGGCCCAGATTATTACCCCAGTTGCTTACCAGTAGAATTTGCAACATCTCTTGCAAAACTGAGGGTTTAAAGAGCTCTGATCTCTAAAAAGAAATCCAAAATGACAAGAAGCAAACACTATTTCTTCTTTATCATAACATTTTGTTGCATTTAGCACAAACAGCTCACAATAGCTGCTCCTTCACCAGCATACTAAAAGGATAAGTAGATTTGAAATAAATTATCTTGAAAATGATGGAATAACTCTTCCAGGAATCAAAATCGATATTTTAAGCATGAATTGCATGAAATATCAGCTCCTTTTTGTCTTTAAAAATACCTCAGTACATAAAACACATTAATAAAACCAACCAAACAAGAACACCTGTCAAACTAAACTTCTTTG
Source organism: Erpornis zantholeuca (assembly GCA_013400515.1). Classification (NCBI taxonomy): domain Eukaryota; kingdom Metazoa; phylum Chordata; class Aves; order Passeriformes; family Timaliidae; genus Erpornis; species Erpornis zantholeuca. The sequence continues at coordinate 122,093 of VZTN01030568.1, read as the reverse complement.
CAAGTGTTAGAGAGGTGGGGGGGTTGTTTTCTTTCATTTTCTCAGAGCAGTTCTCCATAATATGTCCAAGAAGGCAAAAAAAGGAATTCTTTGAAACTAAGGCGTCATTACAAATACATTATGAAAAAACCATTAAAATTGATTTTTTGGATGTGCAGTGTCTAATTTATAGGCTTGACTAATCTGCATTTTTAGAAACTAACATTGTTTTACTGGTTAGTACAAATGTTATTGATCCGCTTTCTTGCTGAATTAATAGCACTATGATAGGACAACTTGCTTTCTCAGCTTTCCCAATGTTTTCCTGAAAAGAGGCCCATTACATGGCAGGGGGCAAAGGACAGGCCTTGATAACACTGTTTAGACATTTCTTTGATGTCCACAGGCATCATCCTCGACAACCGACCACCAGAGACAAAAGAATACTCTTAGGCTGCTGGAAATCCCAGCCATTCTTCTCACCACCTTTTGATATCCCAAGGCTTCTATACCCTGACCTCTGCACTCTGACATCCTTATTTGAAAGACGGTCAGAAATGTCAAAAAATTCTTTCAAAATTTAGCCAATGAACTAAGGATTTATTTTGCTTTTCATAATTGCTTCATGTCCTAACTTACCTGTGGGAACACCGAGAAGATTTTACAAAGAAAGTAGAAGGAAAAGTGTCAACAAGAAAAAAAAAGTTGATTTCCTGGTTTTGAAACCACTCTCAAACATCTGCCTTCTAAAAGCCAACCACTCTGTCTAAAGTGCCTTGACAGTGCCACCATGATGCCTTCCTTAATTTTGCACATGTACCCACAGTATTTCTACCTAATCAGTGTCATACAGAATTCTACTTCTAACATACAGACGTTGCTTGCTGACATAACTTCACTCAATAAACATACACATTTTAAATGGTGTGCATGTTGTATGCTAAGGATTGATAGAGATTTTTATACATTCATATTTTAAAAAGAAATGTGATTTTTTCAAATTGTTTTTCTCTCTAAACACCTGTGTCATTGATAATTGGATCAGTTTCCCCGTTTTCCAGAATATTAAGAGAATAATTTTCCAGAAAACTACCAGAGATTATCATGGGTGCTTTTAAACAGTTTCATTTCCCCCCTTTCTGAGGGATTGAAATTGAACAAAATGGTCAAACAAAGATAAGACGCATCCAGACAAAACACTGGAAGTCAGACAAACATCTAAAGAAACACCCTTCCCCCTTCATTATTATGGGAGATGCTGCTGAAAACCCACTTTAAATATATAAGTGAAATCACATATACAAGTAAAAGCTCTTAACTTAATTAAGAGACTTAATTAAGACCAAATTACTGATGATCCATACGTATGCACAAATTTGGAGTTTAGCCAAACTAGGGTCTATATTCTGTCTCTTGTGCTTTGACAACAATTTTTGTAGCACACTGCTAAAATATTATCCTGCCATGAAGTTCTATTGCTCAAAATGAGGACAAAGTCTGCTCCAAAATTTGATGGATTTCACAGTATACAGTCTTCCAAACTAAATTCAGTTTAATAAACTATGTCCAGGTGGTAATTGTTTTGCATTGCTTTTTTTTTAAACTGGCATTGATACCATTTTTTTCTACACTGACAATATTCCTCCTAATTTAAAAGTCAAGGATGTACCAGTGTTAATGCAACAGATAAAGGGTAACAGATAAATGTCAATTTTAAAAATAAAACTATTCATCATTTATAATGCAAACACTGGGATTTATAATGCTTGTTTTAAAGCCAGTTCTAAATCACCTAATATTATCTACTCAGCTCAGCCAATGTTTATCTACTTTAATGTCTGTCAGAAAAGAATGAAATCGAATTCACAAAAGGAATGGTGTGGAATTCAAGCAGCCAAGAATCTTAACATCTTCAAAAACTCTCTTCTCCTCTATATTAGTTTACTACTATAAAAAAATAAGGCATAAACGAGAAAGAAAAAAAGAGGTGTTTTTTTTTAAGTTTTAGGATTCATAGAGTTCTCAGGTATAATGCTGAAATGATATGGCATAATGATAGCCATATAAGGGCTGTTCAAATTGATCTTTATGGTTTTGGTGAGTTTTGAATTAAACCAGACCCCAAGGATTTCTGATCAGTGATAGATCCTAAGGATTTATGTTCAATGTTTAATCTTGTTATTTTTTTAATAAATTGCATGTGCTTAAACAGAACAGGGGGCCTGATTCTGAAGCAGAGCCCTCAGAGCAGCTCCAGCAAGAATGTAAAACAGATAAAGTAGAAAGGGGAAAAAAACCCAATGAACTCCAAGTCTATAAATATTTTCATTTAACTGAATCCTGACCACGGATAACTCAAACTACCTGTGAACAGGCAACATACTTACAAACCTCGGGTCACACCTATATAGCAAGAGGAAAATACTGAAAAGTCAGTGGCATAAACTAAATGCACACAAGGCCATCAAGAAATCTTCCAGTTCTGGCAGTGCCCACTGCCTCTATCTTATAGAGGCTCATTGCTGCTCTGATGTTAGAAATTCATGCCCTGCCGGTTTTACACACATTGTTTTCCTTGTGAGCAATCTCTGACACTCTTTGGTAAACAAATTGAACACTGCTATAGTAATAGATCTTCACCAGCCCTATTAATTTCAAACAGAATGGATTGGGAGCCATGCACAGGAGCAGCTCAACTGGCACAGTCACCTCTCTGGCAGAAGCCCAGTAAGGAGTTACTAGGGGCAGGAATCATCTCAGCCAGCACAGTTGCAGTCAGAAAGAGGATGTGTGAATAAAGCCTCAGTAAAACAATTATCTTTTCAATGCATGCATTTATACACAGGCCTGAGTGCTGGCAAAATCTGTGGCTGCAGTTACACTTAATTCTGATGTAGGCAGAAGATAGAAGGAAAAGATTATTCCTTTGCAGTCCTGCTCTTTGTCAGACTATTCTTTCTCAGGCATTGTGACAGCATCTTTAGGAGTTTCCAGACTCTCATCACATAACCTAACAAATACAACTGTGAAAGCAATTTCTAATTGGATATACCAAAAATTAAACCTTAAAAAGAAAAGTTTATTTCATCCTGGGCCCAGAGAAGCCTACAATGGAAAAAAAACCCCAACCAAACCTCAGAAAGCTTTCCCTGTAGACTAAGATCTCATTTGCAAATTTAAAGGGATCATTCCTATTGAGTAAAATTTAGCTTGAATTCAAGATAGCCTTTTTTCTTTAGAAAGTGAACACAGTGCCAAAGAAACAAAATTACATGCAAAAGCAATGCCACCCTAGCAGTGAAAAGACAGTGAAGCAGTATAGCTAATTTGAAATGGGAATAGTACCATCTATAAACCTTTGTTTTCTTGCTGGCATCCTACACACCATTACTTCACACCCAGACTGACCTGTCAGCATGACCTTACACCTCTACTGCTACAAGCATCTGGCCCTGGAAGAGATGCCAGGCGTTTACGTCCAGAACTGGAGAATTGCCTGCGTTCACACTGCAGGACCATGTTCACATCACCTGATGCTGGGCCAAAGTGTCTGTGGGCCTCAGCTGGGCCTCCAAGGCCCTGACATAACTATTTGTGTGTGGTCTTTCCCCCAGTCGGTTTAATTTCATTATTATGCAGGCTGTATTGAAGCTTTTATCAGAGCAGCATTTTTTTGGCATGGAACTAAAAGCATGCAATACATGAACGAGGATGTTGCATCACATTACACACAGGGTAAGAGATCTACTTCAATAGTATTAGAAAATCGTGTGGGATTAGGAGAGTCATAAGTAATTGTGTAATCTACTTTGCCTAGTGGGAGCACTCTTTGAAATAAATTAGCTCCATAACAATGCTTAAGTTTTTTCTCTGAGGGAAGTCATTGAATTTCTGTAAAAGAGAATCCGAGAGAGAACACTTCACACTGTGAACATCATCAGCGGGCTGAAACCTGGGAATGAACTCAAGCCAAGTCACTTGCCCCACTTGCTGCACTCTTTTTCACACCAACTGATACTCCCAATTGGATACTTCAGCTGCCTTTGACTTTCCCTTGTGCATATGAAATGCTGGGTGTGTAACACAAAGAAAAAAAATAAAATAAGCAAAATAAAATAAGCATCCGAACCTATCGGGAAACTTTACTGGATAAAAGAAAAGAAGACACACACACAAGGAAAGACATAATAAAATCTATCCACAATCACTGCCTGAGATTTACAAATGTTAGTATTTTAACTGAAAAATGTAACCTGATCTTTTGAGATTGTAGTGATCCTTTAAGGCACAGTAATAACTAAATACTAGAAATGCATAGGTATAATGAAGCATTTGCCTTTTCCAGGTATTTTAAAGTCATTAGCTAAACCTTTATTAGGCACATCTATTTCATAACATATGCAGTGAGAAATTTAGTAGAAGACTCATTATAGCTGAAGAATATTAAAATTTTCTAAGCTCTCTCCTAATCAGCCCAACTACAAATAAAGACATGTATCTACTTTGATATGTACAGTACCTCATTGGCTTCCCTGTATGGGAAGGCAGCCCATTAGATAGATTTAGCCTCCATACAAAACCATCCATATGCATATTGATGCTATGGCTTGATGGCTCAGATGGATAGGAGCACAAAATTAATCAGATGAAGCAACCTTCTCGATCATACAAAACATATGTGAATTAAGCTATAGAAATATATGGCAGGAGCATAATAGAAAAAATGAATAATCAGTGGTGGAACAAAGACTCCATTAAGGACTAGCAGGTCCATTAACCAAAGAAACTCATCAACACAGCTATCTGAATGGGTATGAGTAAGACCAGCTTTTGCATCAGCAAACCCAATACCTACTTAATAATCCCAAGGATACCACTGTATTTCCCTTTTATTTTGTCACCAGTGCTAAGCACATCTTCCCAGAAAACAGCAACACCACCTGATTTTCTAGTTGTTCCTCCTGTTATTCCTCTGAACAGGAGCCCTTTTCCCTTCTGTATAAGAGCTCCACATGTCACAGTTAAACTGGAAGATGTAGGATTGTCAGTGTACAGATTGCTTGTAAACCAGTATATGAAATTAATAGCTTGCCAAAAATCCCTCCTTTTACCTTCCCAGCCCACTAAAAGAAAATAAGATTATGATTAGGTTTGATGGAAGAGGAAGTAAATGGCAGAAGAATTAAAGATATGTAGAGCATGAAGCTGGAAACAGTTTGCAAGATAGAAGTGGTTTAGACCAAAGTAACCAAAGGTCTCCCTCTTTACGAAGGCCTCAAAGACAAAAGCTTTTAGCCATGAGTAGCTACGACAGAGCAGCTGAAGAAGCATGCACACAGTGAGGCCAGGGTAATTTACATAATTTAAAACATATGTAGCCTGTCTAGGCTGCAAACCGTTGTTTATGTACAAATTGTAAAAGAAAGTGTATAGTTCAAGCTGAGGCCACGTGAATATATTGGTACTAATGTCCTTCAGTGGACTACTATAGGCAAATAGGAGATACTCTAAAAATAGACATTGTTATAATTCTGTTAATTTTATCTCTTCCTTAACTTCCTTGCTGCCTTAGGCATGGAGAAAAAAGGCCTGTTGTCTTCCCTAAGTTAAAATACTGTGAAATTCACAGCTGACACTTCAAAGATGCTCAAGACAGTTACATAACTTCTACTTCATCCAAAACAAAAGTCACTGACATTTTGAAGACAAACTTCTCAGGAAGATTCTTAAAAGAAGACATCTTTTTGTAAGATGACAAGATGAGGCTCAAAGAGTTATAGTACATGTCATGTTATCAGACTAGCAGCCAGCTACCCGTGGGGTTCAACGGGGCTCAATTTTAGGGCCAGTGTTATTTAATATTTAATAATATTTTTATCATTTAATATTTTTATAAATTATCTGGACAGAGGAGTAAATTTGCTGGAAAGCCTAGGAGGAGCTGTGGAGTCAATCGAGGGTCAAGAGGCCTTATACAGAGAGACACCTGCAGAGATTAGAGAGCAGCACAACCATCAACTAAAGGAAATTTAACAAGAGCAAGTGCTGGATTCTCCATCTCAGATGGGGCAGTCCTGGTTATACATACAAACTGGGCTGGAGAGCAGCCCCACGGAAAGAGATCTGAGGGTTTGGATTAATGGAAATGTGAATCTGTGCTCTGGCAGCCAACCACGTCCTAGGAGGCACAGCATCACCAGCCATAGCAAGCCTGTCGAGGGCAGCGATTGTCCTCTGCACACTGCATTAGTGCGGCCCCACCGCAAATACAAATGTGTGCAATTCTGGGTGCCTCAACTTAGGAAGGACATCAAACTATTAGAGTCTGTCCAGAGGAGGGTGACAAGATGGTCTCAAAGGCAAGACTTGGGGAGTGGCTAAGGTCACTTGGTTTGTTCAGCCTGGAGAAGACTGAGGGGGACCTCATGGTAGTACACATCCTCCTCAGGGTGGACAGCAGAGTTGGAGGTGCCAATCTCCTCTCTGGTGAGCAGTGAGAGGTCAAGAGGGAATGGAATGAAGCTGAACCAGGGGAAGACAGCATCATGTTTGCCATTAGGAAAAAGTTCTTCACTGAGAGGATGGTTGGACACTGGCACAGGGTCACAGGTCCAAGCTGTGTTCAAGGAGTGCCTGGATGATGCTCTCAGTCATATGATTTACTTTTAGGTTGTCCTGTGAGGAGCAGGGAGGTGGACCTGATGATCTGTATGGGTGCCTTTCCAAATTGAGATATCCTATGATTCTATATAACTTCTTTCCTGTAATGTTAATAAACTTTCTACAAATAATTTCTTTATTTTTATCTACTAATAATTATGTAAATATGCCATCAACATAATTACAGATTGCTTCTAGTACATGAAGTGCTGCTGTGCTGTTTAAACAGAAAAAAGATATTTTCTTCATATAACACTCAATATATATATTACAGCATATTTCCTACAATATACAATGTCTAAATGGCAATTTTCTTTTCCTGTTTCTTCAGAGATATGCTGCTGGCAGTGTTACTTCATAGACTTCCTTTATTCCTCACACAAACATTTAAGCATGACAGGTAACATATGGATAACGGCAAATAAAGGCAAACTGAAAACAAACTAATGATCTTTGGAATCCTTAGGTGTAACTATAAAGGTACAGCTACAAATATCTATAAAATGAGCATAAGTGATACATTTGAATTTCCTTGGTAAATTGCAGTATTTCCTGCCACAGTATGTGTAAAAGAAGTTTTGAAGTTTTAGTCAGATTTCCCAACTGACTGAATCATTAACGATAGTCTAAGTAGGAAAAAAGTGAAGAAATATTCAGCTGTAGTTCAATAAGCAATGCTTTCCCTGGGCACATGTGGAATACATGAATGCAGACATGTTTTTGTGAAAGCAGGGATGTTTACATGTAAATTTTGGTTGGTTTTAGTTCCACTAGCCTTTTATGCCCCTCATGTAGCTTTCATTCACATGAAATAAATCAGCTGTGCCTGATTTCAGCTGAGAGTAAGTAAATGCTTTATTTTGTATGAAGGTGAAAAAAAGAATGACAGGTCACTTATCATTCACCATGCAGGCTTTGTATTCATTAGAAAAAACACAATCAGTAAGAACCAAAGGCAATTTTCCCCTAAAGATAACTATGCCCAGCATCAATAGAGGGTCTGGGAGTCTCACAGGCTTTCATTTATAAATAAGAATCACCTTTGAAAGTTTAAAACTTCCTAATCCAAATTTCACTTTACTTAACCCTGCCCTCCTTTTATTTTGTTATACAAAACTATACTGTTTTTCTCATGGCTACTTTTACAGTGTGCAAGTTCCATAAGCTTCAAATGCAGAAAAATTGCAAATGTCTGACTTTGCCACTTTTCACATTTTATACAGCAATCTCTTCTGGGTTTTGGGGACAGGTGTTTTATTGAAAGAGAAACTATGGAAGCCAGTAATTTCTCATACAGAGTACATTCTTTTGGCTTAACCAGGAAAAACAGAACTCAAACCATTGTTTTTACCTTGCTATTTCACATCAGAAAACTCTTTCCTTAACTTTGTTCATATTATGCATAGTCTTATTGAATAACACAAAATCTCATCTTAGAGATTCAGAGTTATTGTATCCAGAGACAGACTACCCTAACAAGGTATTTAAATACAGACACAAATAGACTTGAGGCATAAGTGAAAAGAAAAACCATATATTCCCAATACCAAAGAATACAGACACTTTTAACAGATAATAAAGACATTGTGCCTAATCGATATTCACAAAGCAAAGATGACCACAGCCTAAGTGAAATTCCATTCCCAAATCATTCCTTTCTGGGCTTGTCCTTATTACATCTTCTGTCAGGAGCTAATCTCACATGACAGGCCTGATCCAAAGCCATTTGAAGTCTATGGAATGTCTCTTCCTGACTTCAGGGAGCTTTGCATCCAGCCCTTATAAACTTCAAGAACAATACAATTCATGGAAAGTTGTTTTAAGAGAACAATAGCTAACTATTGTCTCAGTAGAAAAGAATGTTAGCTTCAAATGAAATTTACCTGCAATGGTAGATTTGTGTTAGGCTTCTTTTGTTACTGTTTCTTTTTACATCTAACATGGTTAAAACTTTCCAAAGTGAGAACATGCCATTTCTTTAATAGAAGCCACAGAAAATGAAAACTGTACACAAAACAAAACAAAACAAGATCATTTTGTACATAGTACATTTAGGTTTTCTAAGGAAATACAAGATCTCTTTGATCACTGTTAGGTCTCAATTAATTCAATGTTTTCTTAAACAGCTGTACATTAAGGACAAAACAGAACAAGAGGTTTCAAAAATATATCCATTGTTCAGAAGTCAGGAAATCAAAAGATTAAAGAAAAAACAAACAAACAAACCCAAACTAGCTGTATAAGCAAGGGGGTGGGCTGACAGGAAAGCAAGTTATTTTGTTTTTTCTGTTACAATAAAAACCCTGATTGTCTACTAACTTAAGTAAATTTTAAAGCTAGAGCTGATAACTACCACACCAGACATGGTGACCAATGTCAAACTGTTATTTATATTCTGAAAATAATAATACAACTGAAATAAGCCCTGAAATAGCAATTAAGATAATTGTAAAAATTGGTGGAAGAGAAGTCCCATTGCTGTGATATGGCTTTTCTCTCATTTATAAGAAAAATTAGGCAAAGTAGACCAGTACAGAACCTGATGTTGATCCACTTGTATAAGTAAATTTACACTGATGAAAAAGCAAATCAAACTCAGGTCTACCACCTCCAAATTCCCAATGCATCAGAGAGGTGGTTCAACTTCCTCCCTCACACATCAGATCAACTCACTACAACTATTTTAGTTACCTAATGTTGAGATGAAAACACAGAAACTTCCAATTAAGCACAAATATTCCAGAATGTCCAGCTTCGGAGAATGATTCTATGTTTCATACCAAAAAAAAAAAGAAAAAGAAAAAAAAAGAAAGAAAAAAAAAGGGGAAAAAAAAAAAGAAAAAACAGAAAAGAAAAAAAGAAAAGTCATTAGGTCCTAAAGACACTCATTCATAAGACATACAAACCACTGTTAATTTTCTCTGTAGGTGGTTCAACATGTTTAACAACAAACACTGGCACTATAACTTTTATTAGTTAATAGTTTCCAGAAGGGTCTATGAAACATTAGATCAAAACCAATGTAGCCCATACCTCAAAAAGTAAAGTAAATGAGACAAAGCACAAGCAAAAAGCAAACATCAGTTTCTGCAATGTAGAGATGCTACAGTTTCTGTCTCCTTCATTTAAGCTCCCAGCATCCACAGCTAAAAATAAGCATTTCACTTTAGAAATACACCTAATCAAATTGCTCATTCATTCAAGTGGATGAATTACACAAAACCAGAAATTTCATTTCAGGCCAGTACAAAAATGTGGTTTGGTTTTTTCCCTAAATGAAATTTTTAAAAAGTATTTTTAGGTCAAACACCATACCTCGTTTTGGTATCACAAACAGTTTCTTAAAATAACTGTCAAACAGCCCATTTTGTTTGACTTTAAAAACCACATTATTTTGGGAATTTTGCCTTTTTTTCTTATTGTTGCTATTATCTGCATTTTTTAATTGAAACATTGTCCTAAAATGAAAAATCAAACTTTCAAGCAAAGAAAAAATCAATACAATATGCAGATTTTAGCTTTGCTTTTCTTTTTTTTTTTCTTCTGACATACATAAAGTAATGAACTGTTTTGTTCACTCCAAAACCATATTTTGGGTAAATGAACTATTTGTATCCTTTGTTAAGCCTCATTTATCCATGTATGAATTATGCTGCTACCCAATTCTCTCCTCTTCCTTCACAGGCAGTTGGGACACACTGCCCGCACCTAAATATTCCTGGCTGCTGTCCCGATCCCCTCAGACCTGCTCCGCTCCCCTCTTACTCCGGTCCTGTTGCTGCAGGGACTAACACTTCCCTTATCTTCAGGAGACCTGGGCTTCCACTTACCCCCCTGCCGTCTCTGAGCATTCCCAGGTGCTGATAATCTTTTCTATTGTTGCTGCTGCTTCCCCTTATTTTGGCAGAAGCTACAGCTTTGCAAGTTGCACGGATCTTACCTCTCAGACCCTCTTTGTTGCTCTGTCTGCGACCACGCTGGAAGCAGGGAGTGATGGATATTAGGGAAGCATGAGCCTCCCCTTGCTGTTTAGCAGCGTGGTCTGCAAAGAAAGATAGAGATGCTGCTCTCTCCTCCTCCCCCCCTCGCTGTCCCGGCTTCCTCCTCCCTCCTCCTTGCTCCCTCCTTCCTATCCACGAGCTCTAGCTCTCTCTGTGCTCCCACACAATGCGCTACCTCTCAGCACCAGCTACCTAAGGTCAAGAATACAACCCCTCACCCTTCCCCCGCCTTTTCCTCTCCGCCCAGGCATCCTCACCCCTGCTTCCCACGGAATATGGTATCTTCCCAACCAGACGTGCCTTATTCGGCTCTGGGGTCTAAAGTGCAGACAATTTCAGCAGCCCCGGGGAAAACAGTCATAAAACAGAAGATGCACGAGGAAGACCGGGGATATAAAGGGAAAGTGGAAATCTTTTGAAGAAATTGGAGTTTGGGGGTTTATATGTGTGTTTAAAAAAAAAAAAAAATTAAGTCCCAGTAGCCAAAGCCTGCCACTTGGAGATTAGTTTAAGAGATCTATACAGATAAAGAAAAGTGCCCTGGATTGCTAGTTATCTCCCAAATCCAGCTTACCTATTGTTTATGCTCTTTGTTTCTCACGCTTTATTCTAAACAGCTTTTTTGTAAAGAAGCTTCCAAACTTTTCCCCTGACAGACTTAAATGCCAGCATACTCTGATGATGCAATAGAGAATGAAAGGGAAAAAGTAACCAGTAACATTTTTTAAGATTATGAGCTATGATATAAACACTTTAAAGATCACAAAAAACACAAGCACAAGTCCTCTGACTTTTCAGCTTGAATGACAAATAGTCTTTTTTCACTTTGAGCAGTTATGGTGACTAGAAGCACTTTCAGGTGACCAGTACGTGGCTCCCAAAAATCACACATAATTACAGCCAACCAGCATGCTTTTCTTAAGGACCTAATTTTAGATACATGATAAAACAGTCCTTCTAAAGTGTTTATGTTTGTTACAGAGTCTGTGGACAGAGGTAGGTGATGCTGAAGACTTCTAAAATATCTTGATTGCTCAAGGTTACACACCTTATTTAGGTGGAGAGAACCTCCCTCTGGAGGCCTTGAGGGGCTCCTGGCTCTCTCCAATGATGTATGGTTACCAAACCATACAGACAACAGTACTGCTCCTAAGCTGTACTAAGGACTAAGTCAGAGGTTTTGCTTTAAAAACAGGTAAACTTCAGAAATAAAAAAGGTTAAAACAAAGAGAGAAAATCACATTTCTATCTATTTTGCTGCTAAAATATCTTATAAATTCATCTGGATGCTTTTTTAGAACACTCCAGAGATGTCACATTGTCAGCACAATTTCTGAAGGTCAGAACTTCTTTCTGGTCAGCAATGGAAGTTTTAGAATGGACAGATCATTTGGAAGTAACATATTACCAGGATTGGAGGTTTTTTACACAATATACAAAGCTGCTGAACTTCTAGCTATAAGATTAAGACGTATATACAGCTTAAACCAACTTCAGTACTAGAAGAGTGAGTGGATCACCAAGAGCTGACTGATGAGGTGAACACTGCTGTAATGAAGCTTGTACAGCACAGAACAGTGAAGTGACAGGAAACTATTCAGGATACACAAATACAGACACTGAAATGTTGCAGGCATATCTCATAGTAGTGGATGATTGAAAAGGCGGGTTCAATTAAGTACTAATAAATGAAAGACAATGGATGTGCAAGGAGATATCTGCCTTGTGGCTCTAACAAGCCATAGTGGCACTCAGAGCCAAGATGCTGATGGTATGGGTACTCTACAGATATCTGGAGATCAGTGGGCAAACAAAAGCAGCCAGCCAGTGTGATAACAACAAGGCCCTAAAGCTAGGGCCTTCTCTACAAAAACTCTAACCACAGATTTGAAAAATTCAGAAAATCAGAAAGTTGTTTTATTTTCATATTTCTTTTCATGCATTTAAATAAAGATGCAGAAAGCAAAGCAAAAAGCAAGATGCTTTTCTCTCTCTCTAGCAAGCAGCAGCTTCCAGAGAGATTGTCCTCTGTATCTGTCTCGTGACCAGCACAGTGTTCTAAAATTATGAAAAACAAACAAAGTACTTCATTGGCTAAGGAAGATACATTATCAAAGCTTTCTCTTATTTACATTCTTTGTCAAAGATTCCTCTTGAGAACTTTGCAAATGTTCCCTTTAGAAATGGAGAAGTGTTACAACTTAATACACTTTAAGAAGAAAACAGTTTTTTCAAGCTTGTTGCTGTGATTTTTCCAAGATCCACTAAAAAGTCAGCCCACAAGCCAGCATCTATCCAGAGAGTGGGAGTAGAATGGTCAGGAAACTAAAGCTGGGTGTTTCTCTCCTCAGTCTCTCCAGGAGAGACTGGAGAGAGCACACGAGGGGCAATGGACATGCCAGTGGCACAAAGTGCAGTCCTCTCTCCTTGCAGCACACAACTCTTTCTCTTTGAATCAATGTTTTTGCCACTGCTTCAGCCAACAGCAGCAGCCACAGAACCAGGCAATCCCAAACACACTTCTTCCTTACTATCCACTTTTGTCTAAGTTCAGGGAAGTAACTTGGCACAGAGAGAACGGAGGGATGTTGCTCCCAAAGCCACTCTTCGCAATACCACACTCTGATGCCTTTTTCCCTGCTCTTGCTGCAGCTGCCAACTGTATGTGCATAATGATGGATTCCTACCCACTTAGGAAAGAGGGCTTTGAGCACCATAGACAGTTTTGTGAAAGCAGCTCAACACTCACTAGTTGTAAAAAAGGCACATGTAATGTCTTAGGAAAAGAACAGAGAATATAGAAGAAAATACAGGTTTGACATTGCATTAAGTCTACACTTTAAACTTCTTGTACCCTGACTGGATATCTGATCATGGGATGATAGGTAGCATCTTTGAAAGGACCATTGGTGGTGTCTAACCCAATCTCACAGTCAAAGACAGGTCAGCTATGCAGTGAGTTTACTTAGGGCTTTATCCAGCTGTGTCTTGGAAACTTCCAAGGATGAATACTACACAACCTCTCTGGACAATCTGTTCCATGACTTTATTGTTCTCATATTGGGGAAAAAATTTCCTTTTGCCCTTTCTTTTTTTCCCCTTTCAGATTACAGTGTTACTAATTTCAAATGTCACATTGGAAAAGGCTACAACAGAACAGAAAAGCAACATACAAGAGTGACTAGAGATTTGAAATAACTTCCACACAAAACAGGTTAAATGGGTTAGGAGTCTTCAGATTGGAAAACTGATAACTGAGCTGATAAATATCTGTGAAGTTGAGAATAATATGGAAAAAGTGAACTGAAAAGAAGTTCTTCCAGTTTCCCAAAAAACAGGAGTTACAGAGCACCAAACGACATATGGGAACATATTTGAAACAAAATTACTTCATTTTTTCTAACAAAATTATAGAACTCACTGCAGTAGAATGTAAAAAATTATCATTTACTCTCCTATAATTATATAAATTGTCATTTACAATTAATAATTTGTTATTATTTATTTGCATTCTGATCAGAACCAACTCAAGGTGAAGAAAAGGAAGCTCAAGGAAACCTTATCACTCTCTACAACCACCAGTAAGGAGGTTGTAGTGAGGGGGGTGCTCATCTTTTTTCCAAGTAATAAGAGATAGGATGAGAAGAAACAGCCTCAAGTGGCACCAGAGGAGGTTTGGGAAGCTTCTTCACCAAAAATGTTGTCAAGCATTGGAACAGGCTGCCCAGGGAAGTGGTTAAGTCGCCGTTCCTGGAGGTGTTTAGAAGATGTGCCAGTGTGACACAGTGACATGGTTTGGTGGCGCACTTGGTACTGCTGGGTTAATGGTTGGATTTGATGACTGTAGAGGTCTTTTCCAACCTAAATTAATCTCTGATTCTAAGGGTCTGCAGTATTGTAAGCAAAACTGCATTTTGCCATTCCTCAATGGTAAAACAATGAATAATGGTAAAACAATGGTATTACCATTCCATTTTGCTTGTGGTGGAAGTGTGAGGGGATGGGAAGGATAAGAAAAGAGGCAGAAAAATCTGCTTAGCTTTAATCATCTAGGGCTGGAGGTACTCTCGTCTTGCTGGAGGCCTGGCACCTGTTCACAAGGGGTATTACTCCTTGATGGTAAGACATGGAATCTCTGGGGCTGGACTAGCAGAGCATGGAAGAATGCAGATGCCTCAAAAATGGAAACAAGTACCTGAGTTTTTCCAGTGGTTTCGGTTTTTCCAGTATCTGCCTACAGCTTGCCCCCCAGTGGCAGGTAACCCATTTTCCCAGAATCTCTTTCTCCTCCACCTTCCCTCAGCACAAGCAGGTGCCCCAACATTTCTCATCCATTTCAAGTTCTCACTGCTATTAGAGAGTGAGAAACTGGAGGAAAGCATGACAGTGGCAAACCAACTTCCCTGAGAGGCTTGAATGACTTTTATGCATCTAGACACAATCCCACCATCAGTGAATGTTCTAAATCATAAATCTCAGTGGACACCTAACAGCAAGCTACTCTAATTTCAAGTAGGCACTGTAGAACACTTTTTTACGTTAAAATATAAAATTAAATAATAAAAAAAATTTTAAATTAAAAAACACCAAAACCAACAAGAAAAATTAACTTCAAGGATACTTTGAAATTCAAGATATAAATATAACCACCTTATGAGGACATACTTCAACTTTTCCATACATTTAAAGCTGACAAAATTAAATACATCAGGGAATTTTGCACCTCCTCTGCCACAGAAAAGATACAAACAAAAAATATAATAATGCCCTTTTTCAACAGGAATCGTCTTCTGTTGATAAACTCTTTAGCATAGATGAAAACTTCCAGCAGGCTCTCTAGAGACCTCTGCCTAGAAACCCTGAGTCTCTGTCAGACTGTGGCAGATGGCTTGCTGCCAAACTTCCAAACCTTCTTAAGAACACAATATTCACTGAACCTTTTCAATAAGACACCGGTGTTCATATACAGCAACCAGTTGCTATTTACACAACCCTACTGTCACCTTGAGGGTCCTTTTTCCATCTAAATAATTTCTTTTCTGAATTACACGTAGAAGAAGCAGGAGCTTCAGTTTATATCATGAGGTAAGCCCTACATCTCAAATGTGATACCACATGCATGACTTTTAAGTGTCATTCAAGACAAAAAAGAATGCTGTTTAGCCCTGTGCTACTCCATTTGATTAACTGACTCAGTCTCCCTCATACTCACACAACAAAGTGAAGAAATAAGAGATCTGCCTTCTTAGATTAAAGGATGACTTTTTGCCTGTATAGAGGAAGAATTTTTTTTCTGGCAGATTAAGCTGAGCACATAAAGAAAGATTCTACTATTGCTGGAAACAGATTTAAGTCATTACATTTTACAGCCTAAAAATGCATACCTTTATGCAGCAATGAGGACCTTAGGGAGGCTTGGAAGCTTATACAGACTGACATACTAATATGAAAAAATATGGATAACTCTATAATCCCAAGTAGTTTGAATTTATATTTACAGCTGTTGCTATCTTTCATTATTTTGTACTTTTGCAGGAAGATATTTCCTCTGGTCATCTTTTGAGCAGTACATGTGCACCTAAGATCCAGTTACAAGATTATTATCATGAAAGGGAAGATTGCATTTGATACAGAATTGTAGAGTTTTACAGAAGGTGGCCTTGACTTTAACTGCAGAATGTTGTAACCACTATGTACATTAAGAAAAAACAAAAGGTATCATATAAGGATACAAAGGTACCTGATAGGGGATATATTTCCAATTTCAGGATCATACCCATAGTCTAATAAATATTAATAGGATATTAGTGTAACAAAAACAATGGGAAAAGAATGTGATTTAAACAAAATTTTGACTATCACGATGGCAATATAAAAAACACAAAAAAAAAATCCCATACTGCATGAAATCCAGACCTTTCATCATTTCAGTGCTGCATGAGGTTCACCAGTAAAAACTTTTACCAAGCAGTGAAATTTCAGCTGCTCAAAATAAAAGCAAAACCTACATGCTTAAGTAGTTCAGGGAAGCATTTCTAAGAAAATTATGTTTTGCCTTTCACATCCAGTCATTTAAAAAAGTTAGTGAATCCATTATTCTGGCAGGTTTTGATGGTAAAAGATCAGATTTAGGAAATGAATTATTGCCCCCTGGTGGGCAATAGAATCAATGTAATGAAAAAGAAACCAATTTCAGATAAATAAGCAAATCTTTTATTTTAAGAATCGTGTTTTGTACAATTAATGTCTGGAGGTATTAAAAGAACATACAGTCATTTCAATATGCATTAGGGTAACAGTAAATGGAGTATAATTTACATTTTCATCTACAGGAGTAATAAAGAATTAATTATCAGAATTAATTATCAGTTTAATTCTCAGCTTTGTAAAATCTAAATAATAGCACACTAGTACAAAACCCTTTATCAGCAGAAGGCCACAGCAAAAATTCCTCATAGTCAAGTGAGTTACTTCAAACTTAATTTTCATTTAAAAGAGTAATAAAGTTTTTAAATTTTCATATAAATCTAGAAAACTCTTCTTGAATCTTAATCTGTGTGGGGCTCTTCTTCACTCCCTGAGATACGTCAGCAGGCAAGGACAAAGAGACACGGGAACAACAGGATTTGATCGTATGACTGGCTAGAACAACAGCATAGTTAAAAGTTGATGCAATGTTTTCCACATGGGTTAACATGGGAATTCATGTATCCTAATCCTCAAATTATGAGTTGTTAGCCTCCTCCTAATATCTGACCAGCCAACAGCCACCAATTCCTATTCAACAACTTTAATGCTGCATGGCACATTCCTTACATCACCTCAAGCTAAAATGGCCCTAGACATCTACTCCAAACTATTCTGCTATTCCAGGTGGGAAAAATCTGCTTTATCACAGTGGTTTTATACAATCTGTAACTGCAATGATAAAATACATGTTCCAGAATATAAAAAAGAGGGAGAAATATTCATTCCTTATGGAACTATGTACATCCCCACAGAGAAGTTAGCAATCAGATTGTGTTGCCCATACAAAAATGAGCGTTTTTGCACTTCAATGTAATCATGTGTCCCTTCCATGACAGGAAAATTTGCACCTGCAGCAGTCTAACCTCGCCTTGCAATACTGACAACCAGCACTGCATCTCTAAATGCACAACTCCAAATCTCCTGAAACACAGATATCTTGCCTTTGCTGTAAGCTATTTTTTTCTTTTATCCTTGTTAATTCATTAGAGCATGAGAATAACTCACCTTAGTTCTACACTTCTCTACAAGGACAATTATTACCATGCAAGTATTTGACTGAAAATTGGTTGCTATGAAGAAAACTCCATCCTCTATCAAGGCATCTGATGTATCATTGGTGATACCGTAAGTTACTCTAAATGAATGGCTAAGTGGAAGGGCTATGAAACACACAGCAAAAGAAAACTAACTCGGTATTTTTTCAAGATAATGGAGTGTAGATAGTTGACATGTTAGGTCTGACATATCAGAATATGAACAAAGTTCTTCATGGCTTTGAATTCCTCATACCAGACTGGAAGTTTTACATGTCCAATGAAATCAGGGAAGTGACTGGAAATTTCACCTGAAGTGTGGGTGGGAAGCAAAATAGTTCATAATTCTTTAAGCAAAAGAACTCCATGACAGACTTACCTGCTGTAGAAGAGTTAATTGCCATAAAGAACAATCAAACAACAGATGGGCTATCTAACAAGGAGCAGTGTTTAACAAAAGTTATCTACACAATTGAAAATTTTGAGACTACTGCTGAGGTTGGCAAATGAGCAAGGCGTCAGCGCTTGTAAAACATTATCAGAAGTATGGAGGAAAGGGCAGGAGCAATGGAGCTGGGATTTGGGAAAGGATGTTGCTGTGAGGTAAATGGACAGGCTTATTTGGACACCATATTTGATGGCCCCTGTCAGGCCCTAGAAGAATATATCTTGCCCTTCACTCACAAACCTCTTATAAGTAACTTATTCCTGACATGGGCATTCTACCTGTATCTCCCCTGTGAGTGACACACAGAGCTTTGGCTGCCTCCTACTACCAAGTAATGACAAAGGCAGGTAATTTGGCAGGAAATCAATACTAATTATTCTCACACCTACTTGCTCAGACAGAATGCTCTCTCCTTGTTCATGCTGTCACCTGGAGGAAAGAGAAATCTCCCTCCTTGCAGTAACCAGTGAGGACCTTCTTCAGGGGGAGCCATAAGAGGAGCAGCTGAGGGCACTTGGATTGCTTAGCCTGGAGGAGACTGAGGGAAGGCCTCACTGCAGTTACAACTTCCTCGGAAGAGCAGACACTGATCTCTTCTCTGTGGTCACCAGAGAGAAGACCTGAGCATGGCCTGAAATTGTGTCAAGAGAAGTTTAAGTTGGACATTATAAAATGGTTCTTTACCCAGAGGGAGGCTGGGCACTGGATGATGCTGCCCAGGGAAGTGGTCACAGCATCACCCCGACAGAATTCAAGAAGCATTTGGACAACGCTCTCGGGCACATGGTGTGACTCTTGAGGTGTCCTCTGCACAGCCAGGAGCTGGACTCGACGATCCTTGTGGATCCCTTACAACTCAGCAGGTTCTGGGATTCCTCCCCTTAACCCACGCTAGCCGCTGCAGTGCTCAGTGTACCCCCGCTGCCGGCAAACGCGAGGACGGGGGCGAGCAGACCCGTTCCTCCGCCGGCCTGGCAGGCTAATGCAGCGCATTGCTGCCGGCGCTCGGTGCCGCGGGGGACGCTCCGGACGGGCGGGAGAAGCCGGCGAGATCCGGCACAGGCCAGGCAGGGCGGGAAGGCGCCGCGGGGGCCCATGGGTAACAGGGGGAGAAGGCGGCGGCGCCGCGCGCGCCCCGCTAGTAGAGGGAGNCCAGGCGGCAGCTCGGAGCCTTGGTGTGAGGGCGTCTGTGCGCCCTCCCTCCTCCAGCGCCTCGGCCGGGGCGAGGCGGAGGGGCCGGGCGGACATGGCCAGCCCCGACAAGTGGGAGCGCCTGAGGTCGCTGCAGCCGGACACGCTGCGTGTGAGTGAGGTACATGGCGGGCGGCACAGGAGGCGCTGCCTGTGCGTGGGGAGAGGGCGGGACGGCGCTGCAGCTGCGCTCCTGCCGCGGGAGCTTGTGACGAGACGGCCGATAGCCTGTCCTACATCCCTAGGCGGGAAAGATGTGGCGGGCCTGGCAGCGGGGGACCCCGAAAAGAGCCGGGGGAGGCNTACCCCGAAAAGAGCCGTGGGATGCTTCTCTCCGTCGTGGCTTTGGAGCGGGCTTCCCGGGAAGGGTGATACAATGCAAAGGGATGGTTTTTCTTGCCTGTGTTACCAGTAGCCTCTTAATCGAGCGAAGTACGTTGTAGCTAAGTGTGAGAAAAGGGGATTATAATTGTGTTTTCTCCTCTAAACGTCTGGGATGTTCAGGTAGTCATCTTATATGCAGCTGCCACCACTACTTTTAGCAATGCTGTGAAGTAGCTAACAAACAAGCCTATTTCGTAAAACTTTAAAATTCGTTACTGGTTTTTTTTGTTGATAATTCTGATGCTGCATATTTTTAATTTTGCGAAACTTATTTAAATTTATTAATTTTTATATTAATCTTGATAGTTGGACTAGGTGTTACTTGGTAATACTTTCTTAAAGCCACGAAGGAGTTCACGTAAGTTTTTGGGTGGGTAATTGAAGTGATGATTGTAAGAAGGAAATGGTGTTTGGCACAGCTTCTTTATGTAGGTATTTAGATGAGGTTACAATGGGTGATACCTTCCTGAATCAGCTTCTCATAAACAGGGAAGTCAAAGATGTGATAATAATTAACAGCCTTGGCAGTGATGGCCATGGAATAGTGGGTGTTGAGGAATATATCTAGTACGGGTAACTCAGTTTGCAGGCAACAGATGGGTGGGATCCCAAGACAAGAGACCGTGAACTGCCCAGCCCTTGGGATAACAAAGGGCACGAAGAATGGTGGCACTGAACAAGTGAGTAGGTACTGAGGGACACAGCAGAAGCAATGAACTGCCAATCCTTTGGATAACAAAATGGCACAGAGAATGTGGCATTGCCGAGGTGGAAGGGGGCCATGGCAGGAGCAGAGGACTCAGGAGGAAGAGCAAGATTTGCCTGGGCAGACTGTGAGGGTATAAAAATGCAGAGGTTCCTTTACTGTGGATCCATTTTTGGAGGTGTCAGCTTGGGCCGTTCCTGTGTTGCTGCACCATGAATAAATTGCTTTATGGAGAGACACCTGAGACTCTGCAGTGGGAAACCTGGGGTTGAACCAGTGAAGAAACATAGCCTGACTGTGTGAGTTTGGTGTGTAGGGAGCCAGATGGGCCTCCCAATAGCTCACTGAAGCTGCCCACCATGAAGGGGCTTCGATCCCAGCAGTGACAGCCTCTGTCACTGGGAGTGTGACTGCCAGAGACTCTCATGAATGGTCAGACAGGAAGTGTTTTTAACAGTGGGATATTCAAGACCCTGAGTAAGGAAGTATAGTAGCACAGAACTATAGTAAGGAAGGCTAGTAGCACAGAACCTGGATTCCAGCTTATTCAGTCTTCAAGACTTCAGCTTATTCTGTCAAGAGGTAGTTGAGATATTTGGGAAGGCAACTTTAGAAGCTGGAGGAGCTGAAGAGATGGAGATTGGTACGGAGAAATACATTTCATCATGACACTCATGGAAAAAAGAACATATGCAGGACAGACTAAAGAACAGAGATAAAAACTGTCTGGAGATGCAGACATGATGCTTGGAAAACCAGAGTTATAGTGTTGAAACTAGCAAGGAATGTCAGAAGTCACAGTATGTCTGACCATGCAGGAGCCACTCTTGTCAGTCACTCTTGCACCACCTGAGCTGGGACTGAGGCCCTTTGCAGCTGCACCCCCACACCTGCACAGACAGGTCCCCTCACCAGCTTGACCCCAGGCTTCCCATAGCAGACTCTCAGACATTTGGACCCTTAAAATAACTTAATCTTGGTATAACAGCTTGAGCAGGGATCCCAAACAAAGGAAACCTTGGGCTTGTATACCCTGTTAGGTATACATAGCCCATGGAGGATGATGGGGATGCAGAGATCCATCTGCAGCCTGTGGAGGATGTTCTGGTGAGGTTTTGATAGTGGGTGGCGGGGCTGCATGATGGCTTCTGTGAGAAGCTGCCAGAAATTATCTCCGTGTCCTTCAGACCCAATGCCAGGCAGCTCCAGGATGATCTATCACTCCCAGGACAGAGTTAATTGGAGATGGTAGTAGTGCCTCTGTGGTAATGTATGTAAGAATGGAAAAAAAAGTTACTGCACAGTTGTAATTGCAGCCAGGGAAGAGTGGAGTGAGAATATGTGAGAGGAAGAACTCTGGAGACACCAAGGTGAGTGGAGAAAGAGGAGAAGGAGGTGCTCCAGGTGCTGGAGCAGAGACTTCTGTAGCCTGTGATACAACCCATGGTGAAGCAGCTGCACAGCCCATGGAGGACGATGGGGATGCAGAGATTCATCTGCAGCCTGTGGAGGAGAGCCCGGCTGGCACAGGTGGATGCCTGAATGGAGGCTGTGAACTTGTGGGAAACCCATGCTGGAGCAGGCTCCTAGCAGGGACCTGTGGAGCCCATGCCTGGAACAAGTTTTCTGGTAGGACATGTGACCCTGTCCATGTAGAGATTGTGATCCTTGGCCCACTCTGGAGGAGGCTATGCCTGAAGGACTTCACCCTGAGGAAAAGTGATCCACATTGATGCATTGGTGGAGAACTGTTGGTGTGGGATGGACTCATATTGTAGAAATTCATGGAGGACTGTCTCCTGTGGGAGGGAACTGCACACTGAAACAGAGGAAGGACGCTCCTCCTTGAGCAGCAGCAGGAACAACATTTGATGGAACTGACCATAACCTCCATTCCCGTCCCCATGCGCTGCTGGCGTGGAGGAGGTAGAGCTTGGGAAGGAGGGAGGGGTAGGGGGAAGGTGTTTTTTTAAGACATATTTTACTTCTCATTATTCTGCTCTCATTTTATTCATAATTCAATTAGTATTCCCCAGTTGAGTCTATTTTCCCATAATGGTATTTGTTGAGTGATCTCTCCTGGTCCTTAGCTCAACTCATGAACTTCTTGTTACATCTCTCCCATGACCATTTGTGCAGGGCATTGATAGAGCAGCTTTGGTGGGTGCCTGGCAGGGTCAACCACTACATATTCTCAGAGTGTTAAGCATGCCAAAGTCTAGGGATGCTCAGCTCCTGCTATGTCTACAAGTGTCCTGTGACTTGGGTGGCACCCCAGTTCACGGCATCTTGCCTGGGGCTCCCACCCTCCAGAGGTCAGCGTACAGTTCGCACTGCAGCTGCACCCCGAGCTACCTGTACTGAATGCATTCCTCAAGAGCTACATCAGCAGTAAAGGGAGCGTAGAATGGGATGGGACTGGGAACCTGCTGCTAAAGGGGGCAGGTGATTTAGGAGGAGTAAAGACAGGTGAGGCTGCCATACTCAGCTGCTTTCCATGGCTCTTAAAAACTCATGTCCCATAGGCTTTGTGTCTTAGGGAAAAACCAGCAACAGAAAAGTGGCAAGTTAGGAATCTTCTTGAGAAAGGTCAACCCAAACGAATCTGTAAGGTCGTCTTGGGGCACATCCTGAGAGAGCTGGCTGATGTCATTGTGAGGTTGCTCGTTTGACTTTTGAGAGGTAGAAGTCAGCTACAGCTTAAGTCAGTCTCACTTCAGTCCCTTTGAAAGCCATGAAGCAAATTCCCTTGGAAACTCTTTCTGGGCACATAAAGGAGAACGTGGTTGAATAGTGAGCATAACTATACCTGCAACCTGATTACCCTTGGTGGTGAAAGGACCAAATTTGTAGATCAAAGCCATGGGTGTCAACTATATTAGCTTTAGCAGGACGTAATGAAAGTCTTGACTTCCTCTTGAAATTGGGATATTACAGATGGTAAACTACCACATGAGTAAAAAGTCCTTGGCTGGACCATCACGAACAAAGAGGAGTGGTTAGTAATTCATACTTTACTGAGAAACAGATTACAAATTACTTTCCTCAGGTGTCTATCCTAGGGGCTTGTCCTGTTGATAGGTGGAGGATGTTTATGGGCTGGAGGAAAGGGTCATCTAACACCTCATAAACTTCAACCCAGGAAGTTGAAAATCAAGTGTCAAGGCCTACCTGGGCCTTTACCCTGCAGTGGTACAGGCTGGCAGACCACCCTGTTGAAAGGACCTGGGTGTCCTGATGGACAGTGGGCTAAACATGCACCTGCACTGTGCCCTGACATTGAGTCATATGAGGCTGTCTTAGCAGGAGAATAAATGAGAAATTGAGGAAGTGATTCTTCCTTACTTGGCATGTATGACATTGCCCTTGGAATGCTGTTCCAGATTTAGGCCCACTAGTACAGGAAGGCTTAATCGTGTTAATATCGTGAGGGAGCTTGTTAAGTCACAGCAGCCCTTCAGCAGAATCATAGAATATCCCGAGTTGAAAATGACTCATGAGGATCATCAAGTCCAGCTCTTGTCCCAGCACAGGACAACCCCAAAAGTCACACCATGTTCAAGAGCTTCTTGAACTCTGTTAGGCTTGGTGCTGTGACCACTTGCGTGGAGAGCCTCTTCCAGTGCCCAGCCACACTCTGGGGGAAAAACCTTTTCTGAATAGCCAACCCAAACTTCCTCTGACACAGCTTCGTGCCATACTTGCAAGGCATTTAAGAACTTTAAAAGCTGGCCAGATACTTCACAGTCATACATATGGGAGACTGAAAGGAAATGGCCATGAATTGAAACAAGCAAGAGAGGTTGCAGCTTGCCTGAGCATCAGCGAGTTCAATGGTGTTTCCTAATATCAAAAACAAAGTGAGTTGTGCTGAGGTTAAGGGCTGAAAATTCTGGCAGGAATTAAAGAGCATATATTCCTTCTGCCTAGTGACACTTTTTCACATGATAGCTGTTAAATTGTCAGAACTGTGATGGCTGTAACATCTAAAGTAGATTTGAGGATTTCTTCTGAAGAAGCTCCCTCTGTAGACATCATTTCATGACAGCTGGTATTTTTCCTTTTTTTATTTCCTTAGGCACCAATGATCGACCTGAATGTGCGCAATGATGCACGGTGTGTGAAAAGTAAGTTGCTACATTTCATGTGTGAGAATTAATCTTGCAGTATTTTATGCCTTTCTGCAGTGTCAGTACATGAACTAAACAGATGAAAAGTTGTAATGTATTTAATATCAGCAGAGCAGGAGAAATGCTGAACACTGAATGAAATAACAGATGGGAAGCAAAACATTCTTTATAGTTTCTCCTCTTCAGACCTGCTGCAAATATTCTTTCCCACTGCTATAAAGAAAATAATGCACAGGAAAAGTGAGTTAGAGAAAACTGGAACAACATACTGGCAAATGTTGGTTTTCAACTGGTGTTAATAAATGTGAAAATAAACTTGAGTGAATTTCTGGGTGTTGGCGGTTTTTTTGTTTATTTTTTCACCAGTTGAATTGTTTCACACATTTCACAGTAACACAGTCCAAAACTGAGTTGTTGGACCTGTCACTTCATGTTAAAGAGTGCACGAACTTGCAGCCATGGAATGGGTGTGATACATTATGAGTAAAAGTAAGTGTCTCATTCATCTTGGGAAAAATACTGATGTTTGAAGTAGAATGTTTTCTAGGGAACTTTGTTTACACACACACACTCACCTTTTCTTGAAGCATTAGACTGGAGTATTGCTCAGGGACACAGGTTGATCAGATGAAATTCCTGGTTTGCTTTATGTGAGAAAAGACAAGTAATAGCAGAATTTGACAGTCTTTCACTGACTGGCATCAGACGAGTGTGTGCATACCATGACTTTTTTCTGCCTCAGAAATAGGTGCTTTTTTGTGCTTTTTGTATACATAAATAACAATTAAGTTACTTAAGTAACAATTAAGTTACTCAACACTGACTAATGCTCTTTCTGCAAATATATTGGTAATGGATACACACAGCACAGGGATCTCTTTTAAACCAGGGTGTCAGGGTATCTGTAGATCTTTGTTGCATTAGTAAATCAGACATGGAATGACCATGGAATGACCAGTTCTTTTGCCCTGAGACCAAATAGTGCAAGCAGCGTTCATCCACATACTAAGTTCTTCAGTGCCAGAATAGATTGGTCATGTCCAGGCTGAAACAGCCCTGAAGCCAAGCTGACTCCTGAACTATGCCTGATGGTTACATGGGAGGTCTACTGGTTAAACTGGACCAAAAAGGTGTAAAAAATATTTTAACATTGTCATGGGGCAGAGATAGAGCTGCATTTTTCTGGCAGCGCCTCAACACTTGATAGTTAACCCAAGGTTTCATTGGTAATTGTTCAGTGATCCGATCTCACGTCCTATAGAACATACAGTTACTCAACTACTAATATCTATACTAGCAGTGTGGAGTCATGAATGTTGAAAGCATAAAAATGCATGCTTGATCTTTAGATAAAATCATTGCAAACAAAGGAAGGTATGTGTTGTTAATAGGCTTTACATAATGCCTTTGCAATGTCAGTATTAAAAACTGCAGTGCTTCCAGACTTTCATTGTTACTTTATCACTTTTTTTTTAAGGAATATTTCATGCTTATGTAGTAGCTTACCCTAAATATTCTACCAAAACTTTACAGACACTATAGAGGCCAAAAGGCCTCGATTTGATGCATCCTTGGTGCTTTTGACACGAAGATTTATGGCTCTTCTCAAAAAAGCTCCAGACGGTGTCCTTGATTTAAATGAAGTAGCAACAACACTTGGAGTACGAAAACGAAGAGTGTATGACATCACCAATGTGTTGGATGGAATCCACTTGATTCGGAAAAGATCTAAGAATCTTATCCAGTGGATGTGAGTTGGCTTTGAAACTTCTAGTTTCTGAAACAGTAAATTCCAACAATGTTGAGTAGTATTTATAACTTTGAGAGTATTTTTAATCATATTAAATTACTTCTCATAATTATAAGTTCTTCTGGATCCTTTGGCTGTGTGTATTATCTGATATGTTAACAAGTATCAAGTGCAGAAGTACATGGAAGCATATTTCAGCAGAGTAAAGGATGTCAGAGTTCTTACAATAGTAAGAACTGTTACTATACTTGTTCTGTTAGTATACTTGATGTTTAATAAACAAGCTTTTATTATACAAATATACTAGACAACTTCCATATTCTTTTAGAGGCAATAATCTTGACCAAGTTGTTGGAAAAGCACCAGAGCAGCAAATACTTAAAGATGAACTTTCTGACTTATCAGCCATGGAAGAAGCTCTGGATGAATTAATCAAGAATTGTGCTCATCAGATATTTGAACTAACAGATGACAAAGAAAATGCAAAATATCCTTTTAACTCTTGCATTACTTTAACACATGGTTTTCGTTGCACATACATACCTAGTAAGAAGTGTAGGCTGATACCACAGGCATGCCGTACTGCTTGATAATGAGTTTTATAATAGAAAACTTCTGCAGTACTGCTTGATAATGAGTTTTATAATAGAAAACTTTTCAATTATTTTGTATTTGGGAATGCCACTCATGTGCCTTGCTTTGCAGTATCCTGGACAGTCTAGCCTGTTCTCAGGGGAATGCTGCTTGTGTGACCTTGCCACTGCAGAAGAATGAAATGGGGCAATAGGCTTAGTACCCTGAGCATCATCTTGTTCTCTCCATTTGGGTTGTCTCAGGGGCAGGTCTTGACCTACCACTGAGATGCAAGCGGCTTAATGAGATGACAAAGAGGACTCAAAGTGGAGTCCCAGTGGCCTGTTGCCAAGGAGATACAATGGTATGTTGGTCGTGTCCTAGTACAGGTCTCTCTTGAAAGAGGTTCCAGTACAGTTTTGATTTTTGGATGGGTTTTGACAGTAGAAAAGAGATTTTAATATATGGCATAAAGATTGAATTTTGGGTTGCAGTAAAATATTATTTAGCTCCCTTGTTTGGCAGGATGTCAAGGTGTGTGCTCAAATGAAATGTGCGCATTTTCTTTGCACCTTACTGGTTAAGAAAATAGTTTTATAGTGCCCCAGGAAATTATATTTATGCTATTAAAAAATAGAATGTCGTTTCTGAAGGACAGTATTCCCTCTGCTTTGTGGACTTATGACAGCATCTGAAAACTGTTTGGGTTTTTTTTAACACTGAATATATTTTTAAAAGCTTTTTTTCCTTCCTAGAAATACAGAAAAGTATTTTTCCACTTGTTAGCTGATACTTCATTTTATAAAGCTAGTCTTAACCTCAGCTGAACTGTTGATCAGTTTTCTTAAGTCATTATTCTGCCTCAACATAGCTTGACATCACACGCTTTGCCTTCTGCCCATTAGCAAATGACTTTACAGAATCCTTGACCAATGTATACACTAGCTTATGTGACATACCAAGATATCCGAAGCATTCAGGCATTTCAGGAACAGATTGTGATCGCAATCAAAGCTCCAGAGGAAACCAAATTGGAAATACCAGTTCCTAAAGAAGTAAGTTTTATACATTTCTCCTAAGGGAACAAAAGTTCTCAAATTTGATTTTTTTTGCAGCAGCAGTCAGTAATTGACTTCCAGTTTCTTTGTCATGTAGATATCAGTAATTCATTGTTCTTGTGTTCCACTAAAGAATGCTATAGAGATAATAGTCTTAGAAACTTATTTAGTATTTTTCTTTTCACCTAAACTAATGTACCTGAGCTTTACCTGATTTCGCTAGACAGAATGGAACAGCTGTAATAAAATGTGCAATGTACAGTATGGTTGGAAAAAGAAAACATTTTGTCGCTCTGGTAGATCATATCTAGAGGAATTTTTCATGGAGTGGGTGCTGTGCCCTGTCCTCACCCCATGGTGCAATACACAGGCTCTGTTCTGGTCTCACAGAGGAGCCAGACCTTTGCCCCCTGCACCTAGCAGTGCTGCACCTGCATAGTGGGGCCTGTGTACTGGGAACCCACGGTTGGTAGTGCTCTGAGAGGGCACATCCTAGAAGTCAGCTTAAGATAACCAACAGAACTT
Organism: Erpornis zantholeuca; assembly: GCA_013400515.1. NCBI lineage: Eukaryota > Metazoa > Chordata > Aves > Passeriformes > Timaliidae > Erpornis > Erpornis zantholeuca. Next base: position 93,405 of record VZTN01030568.1, on the reverse strand, counting down.
GAATTCCACTTTCTTTTTTCGTGTGAGCATTTTTGACTCTTAATTGCACAGTCATCGAAGTTGTCTTGCTGTGTGCACAGAAAGGTGGGAATATCTTTTGAAAAGGAGATGAATCAGTAGAAACAAAAGAGTTAGATCCACTGCATAGATCTCCAGTAGATCCCCTGGTCAAAGGAACTGTCTCTTATCTCGTGGAGATGAAAAAAAAAACTATTTCAAAGGGCTCCTGAAGCAATACAAAAGGCAGGATTGAAAAAGTATATTAGAACAGAATATTTTCTCCATTGTGCATTAAGATTTATTTGCTTTGTCTTGCAATGTGATGTCTGTTGAAGGAAAGCAGTAGAAGTGATAGGGCTTAGCTGCTTTACCATGCCATTAAAGCTGTGTGCTCCAGTTTCTTGTCCAATCCATGGCACTGCTTTCTCAAGTTTTTTAATTTTGTTACTATTTTTAAACATAGTAAGTTTTGGATCCCGTATCGGAAGGTCATTAGAAAGACTAAACAAATATTTAAATGCACGTCAAAAATGGAAACTCATTAGCTTAATTCTGCACAATAATTGTCTTATAAATGTATGTAATAGTCATAATTTATGTGGAAGTAGTTACACAATTTTAAATAGTTATGTCATTCCTGTATTTGTTCTGTTCTTAATCTACTGTCTTTAAAGTATGTGGAAAAATGGGTAAAGGATGTGTAAGATTTGTTCATTGGATTATATGCAAGTTGCTGTTTTATAGGATCACATAGAAGTTCATGTGAAGAGCACAAAAGGACCCATTGATGTGTATCTGTGTGAGGTGGAAAAAGAGAAGCCAGGTGCCAAAACTTGTGAAGATAGGGATACTTTCAGTACTGAAACTGAACCATCAGTTCATCCTGATGAAGGTAATGTCCTCTTTTTACTGTATGTCCACATGTAGTATTTTTTTTAAGATGGTCATACCATTCTGATAAAGTTGTAAGCTGAACTGTTGAACAAGTATAATTTTCTGGGCATAGTTTGTGGGCCGAGATGTGTGGGAGTATAGGAAACGTCTGGAAGAGAAGTCTGGGCTGTTGTGTTACCTCCCAGCAGCAGGAGGTCAGAGAGTAAGGCACATGCACGTAACAGCAAGGCACTCTTGTTCCCTGACCTTTTCCTTCCTTCGCTCTTGGCTGGTTTCCTGTCGGAGCTGCGCTCCGTGGATGGAGCACTGTCTGTCAGTTCTCAGCTGCTGCCCTGCAGAGCCCAGCTCAGCTGAGATTGTTGCCATGAGAATTATGATGCTGTTTTGAACAAGACTGTGCTGTTGCTCATTCCTGCCCTAAGGGAGGGCAGACAGAAGAGGGGATGTAGTGTTTTAATCTCCTAAAACAAGATTGGATGGAATATACACTCTGAAGAACCCTAGTGCTACAGGATGTTGTGGCTTAAAAATAAATGTGGCGGGAATTGCAGTAGCTCAGAACACAAAGGTGAAATTATTTTTAGCACTGATGCTTTGTAGTTGATGGGAAGAGTTTTTCATCCTAGGCATTTTTTTTACTTTATTTTGCTTATGAAATAACTCCGAATTGGATTTTCTACAAGAGTAATCATATTTGTTTTTTACTTTCCTTTCAAAGTGAGCTCTCCGATGGAAGAGAAAAAACCATTTGAGATGCCAGATTAATTACAACACAAAAATCTAATACAGAATGTAAATATCTGTGTTATAGGGCTTTTCCAAAGCTGCTTGGATCTGCAAACTTCATATCCTGAAATGTTCCAAAGTGTTTCAGAAAACCAGCAGTGGATTGTTTGAATGCTTTCACATGATTCCTTATCTTCACAAGTCAAAAGACAATAGTTTCTGGAGTTTTAGGATCTTTGTTTTCTTAATTGCATGTGACCTACAGAACTTTGGAAAAACAGTATTTTTACCTTATAATTTTAATTGATAGAAAACATAGATAATAAATTACTTCCAAGAAGGAAAGTTGGAAAACTATTTCTGGAACAGTCCACAGGGTGAGAATGTATAAAAAGAAGAAATGCACTTTTCAGTTCTGAGGCTGCACTACTAAACAGGATTGTCACATATGAGTGTAACAAAGAACTGGTGTATTGGAAGCCTTTGCTATAAAGAACGAGATGTAAATATCCTGAGAGTTATGCCTTACACTGTGTAGGTGCTGTTTGCATCCAGCTCTACATGAACTGTGGTATCAACACTGAAGTGAAATAATTGGGCTTTGTGTATATACTTGTATCATTTCTAGGTAGTTACTGATGTAGATTTCTTAAGGTGGTTTGCATTTCTGCCTTTGTACAGCAAAGAAATAAAATAAGCTTACAAAAATATGAAATAGTCTAAAGAAACATGTTGGGTTGCCTTTGCTGCAATTCACTGAGTAACTAAAAACATCTTAAGCAATGTGAAAATTTAAAATCTGTTTTACATGGTGCTGTCAGATAACACTTAGATCGGGATCTTGTGATGCCACAGTACTGTAGCAGTTTTCGGAAGAATGATCAATAACTGCTTAAATTGGTCCCATCCAGTGACATCTCTGTGGCTCAGCTTGCAAAAATATAGGAAATACTTAAAGACTATGTCTGTATTCATCCATGTTTTGTATCCATAAAACAAAGCTGTGGAATTTGGATACTGGATTTTCTAAGGGAGTGAACTGTCACTGTACAAATGCCATGCTTGGGTTCACTTCATCCTGGTATCAAAAATGTGCACCAGATGTTTCCATAGGGGTGGAGTGGATGGGGGGTGGGTTGGCAGATTTGGTTTTAAATGGGAAGTCCAGGTCCTTGTTTTCCTGATCACACAGTATTTACAACTATACATCTACTCACAAGTGAGAACAACAAAGCTTATAAACCCCTGAATGTTTTAGCCAGCAACTCTACAGCTATTTTAGACAGATGCAGTGAAATTAAATGCTCTATGTTCTACAGTACAAATAGACAGGTGACACTGATGAGCTTAAATATACCTAAAGACAGATTGAAAGTTGATTCAGTTTCCCACAAGGTTCACTAATTCTGCAAAATGCATTGTAGTATACTGTGCAAATGGGGGAAAAACACCAAGTGCAAGTTTGTGTCAGAAAGTAATTTTGATTTTCTGTGTATGTCCTACCAACTTCCAGCTCCAGAATACAGGACTTCAGTATAGGATACTATTTTTCTGTTGCTATGAAATTCAAACTACAGGCTGAACTGTTATAATAATAAAAAAAAAAGCAAAGTGACAGCACAGTTAGTACATAGAAAATGGTAAAAATGAGGAAGGTGCTCCTCCAATGAAGCTGGGAGTGAGGGTTAAAACTAAGAAAGCATTTTTTTGCCTAGGAAGATTGTCCTTTTCCATCGGTGGTTTCTTTTCAGATGCCAAACTATTTGATGTTTCTGTTTTGGTGGGTGGGGAGGTCTGTGCCAAAGAGAAGCATTAATTCCCCTTGCACTAATTCAACAACTCAGGACAATGTTTGCCATAAAATGTGTAAAAATTTCCAATGCTAACAAGTAATTCTGAATGCTGTATGTTGGGGTGGGTTTTTGTTATGTGATCATAAAATCCTCACATGGTTTGGGTTGGAAGGAACCTTAAAGATCACATAGTGCCAAGCCCCTTGTTTTGGGCAGGGATGTTGTCTCCTACATTACAGGATCATTTAAGTTGGAAAGACCTCCAAGACTGTTGACTCCAACCTTTGACAAAACACCACATCAACTCGATCATAGCACTGAGCATCAGATCCAGTTGCTCCTTGAACTCCCCCAAGGATGGTGACTCCACCACCTCCCTGGTCAGCCTGTTCCAGTGCTTTTCAATTCTTCCAGTGAAGACATTCTGATGTCCAGCCTGAACCTCCCCTGGTGCAGCTTGGGGCCATTTCCCTTCATCCTGATTGCTCAAAGCCCCACCCAACCTGGCCTTGAACACTTCCAGTGATGACAATGCATCCTCAGCTTCTCTTGGGAACCTGCTCCAGTGCCTCACCACCCTCATAGTAAAAAATTCCTTCTAATTGTTAGTCTAAACCTACACTCTTATTCCTACCCATTATTTATCTATAGAATAAGGAAGTATATTTTTACAAAATAACCATTTCAAAAATGTTAAAGAAGTCTGTCTTCAACAGTAGAACATTTCATTTAAATGGAACATTAGGATTTTTCTGATTTGTACAGGTTTTCTAGCAGTATAAATAATTTTTTAACCGCACAATTGTCACAGTGAAACAGGAGAAGCTGTAATATGACAATTATTAAATACATCTGTTGTTTTAATAGTGCACCTTCAGTGGAATGAATGGATTTTTGAAGATTAAACCACTGTTGTTACTACTTGGTTACGTACAGTTTTACCCATTGGTGATGCTGGAAAACAATGTACTGTATAAGCTCAGTGCACTAACTAGCTGAAAAGGTTCAACTTGGACTTGAAAAATTCCTGAGTGATGCTGAACTTACACAAAGATTACAAGCTCACTTGTAAATGTGACTGGACCTTACTCTGAATTTGTATAATAATGCTTGATATTTTTCTGAGAAATTATTATTTTTGTTGAGTCCCTATCTGTCCATTTTCAGTATATTTGTATGTGTAAGAAGCTCTCTTGGCTATTCGAGGACTCTAATAAATTAAAAGTGTCTAATATTATTTTTGTCTTTCCTTCAATAAGAATGGCTAAGCATCTAAATGCATTAATCAGCAATAGCAACAGCCAGGATCCATAATTATGAAATGCCTGGTTTTGCTGACTCTGTAATTGGAACAAGTGCTGCAGGTTGCCAGTTCAGCCCTTATTTGGTGTGGGAAATCACTTGTCAGAGTTTTCAAATGCGAACTGCAATTTTAAATAATGAAATTTTTAAAGAAGAGAGAAGTTTCCTGCAAATTACTGTCTGTTGGAAAGCACTTAAAAGCCAGCCGATTTCTTCATTTTGAATAATCTTTTTGGTGTGTGTGAAGAGCCTTGTTTATAAGCATAATTAAACATTGATTGCAAAAGTCACTTTAGCTCATCCTTGTCAATGGCAAAGTTTGCCTGCTGGGCAGGCTATGGGCTCCTCCCAAGTGCTGGGGCTGGCTGCAAGCTCTAAAGCCTTTTGTTCCATGGTCCTGGTGCAAGGGCTGGCCCTGGCACCCTGCTGGGACCTCAGTAACTGCTGAAGGGTTTATCTGGAACATGCATCTGCTGGTTTTGGGTCCACTTGTGATCTGCCAGGGGTAACTTGTGAGAAGTATGTTGAGGCTAAAATCATATCAGCTACACTTGGTTGTATAGATTATATAAATCTACATGAGGCTTCTCACATAGATGTTTACTGAAGGACTGGGATGCTCGTTTGTCAAAAAGCATGATCTATGTTCCAAAGGAAGTCTTAATGATGTTTGCAGAGAAGGGGCAGCCTGGTTCTGTCCATGTAAGGCATCCATGGTTCCTTCCCTCCCTGCCACACCCCTGCAGGCGGACAGAGGGTGATCTGAGGGTCTGGAGCACCATGTGGACATGGGCTGATGGAAGCTTCTCACCGTGTGATCCACGAATGAGGTGGCATTTGCAATTGCCTCTGGGTGGGGTTATAGAAGACAATCCTAGAAGCTCTAACAGCAAATTCAAAGATAAAAGCTCAGCACATCACAACTCTTATTGACTTGTATTAGGCCACACTGTGGTGGTGCATTCCCCCCAGCCCAGCCACACTGTGTTGTCAGAAATGCGCATGAGGCCTCAGCCTTGACAAACAGCAGGTGGCTGAGCTCCTCTTGAGCTTATCAGAAACACTGTCCCAGGAACTTGTGCTGTATAACAAGCTCCTGTATTTTAATGAACAGCCTTGGAAACTTATTTTTGTTGCCTGAATAACAACCTAAGCGGAATAATGTTTTTGTTATCAAACTTTCAAAGAAAGTTACCGACCTGAATTGCTGCCAGGATGGAAAGTTACTATGACTAAAGCTAACTCTCTCACAAGCCTATAATCAGCAGTCCAAAATGAGACCCTTGGAGCTCTCCTGGACCACAGTGTGCTATGACCAACATCTCCCTCTCCGGGCCAGCAAACCCTCAAGTTTGCTGTACTTGGAGGATCGCCAAATAATGGCAGATCCTGGACTGATACACTCACTCCTTACGGCTCAACCATTGAGAAGATGCAAAGGCATCCAACATGATTGCAGTTGAGGGGAATTTTTCATAGGCATATACCTACTGCAGACTCTTCATGTTTATGTGCATGCTGTGAGAGACTGAACTTTTAAGGGATAATGACTCAAGATATTCCTCATTTGTGGAAACACCAGAGTGCTTTTTTGAAGCCAGGTTTGGAGGTGGAGGAGGTGAGGTTTTGGATGTGCAGTGGTTAACCTCTACTCTGGTAAGACTGAGGGTGAATGATATGCTATGAGTGAGACAGGAGACAGGTCCTGTGGAAATGGGATGGTTCCTCCTGTCGTGCTAGGGTGCTCTCCCTTGCACAAACCACAAGGTCGTAGGGCTCACTCTGTGGGGCTCCCTCCTCCTTCCCCCAGGAAAGTACTGAGACATTCATGAGTGGCTTGAGGGTGTTTGTCTCTGCTGATGGGCCATAATTGATTCAACTGCTGGTGTGATGGGCAGCAGTGTTGTCCTAGGACATGATCCCATGGTCCAGCGTGAAGCTCCCCACCCTGCGGGAGCATTCCCACCTGAACCTGAGTGAATATAAACCAAATAAATGTTGTGTTCTGCAGAATATCCTGGGGTTTTTTCCCCACCACTTCTTCAGGACTTCCCTCACCACCCAAAGGATTCAACCTGCAATCACCACTTCAACCAAGGCTGTGGAACAACCAAGTCTCATAATGGGGCCTATGGGTGGTGAGATCTTCACGCTCTTGTCCTCTCTCCTTACTTTTCCCCTGCACATGTCCTTGGGTGAGGTGGTTGTGCTTTCATATTGCAACGCTTTCACGTTGTTATATTACTACAGATAGTAACAAGCAAAATGGCTACACACCTGTTTTGCTCTGCAACCAAATTGTTCTATGATAAACCCTACAATGTGTATATTTACAAACTCTCATTCAGTGTTATTTCACTCTAATCCATCCCAAGGGATCTCTTAGCAAGAGCCTGGGTTACCGTCACCTTCTGCAGTGGGTCATAACACTTGTGGGTGTGAATATGACATAGCAAATGTGCTAGGAATGTTTTCCTAGGTTCTTAAGTACTTTCTATTTGTAGTAAGTCAGGCCTGTAAATAAGTTGTGATATGTTGAATTCTGTATGAATCTATTGCTAAATTGTTTCGCTTCAGTTATCTGTTGAGTACTGTTAAGTTTAAGTGTTAAGATTAAGTGCCGTTAGATTTTGTTACGATTAAGTTCCGTTAGGCCTTTAGGGATAAACTCTTGCTGAAATCCTGGCTCAGTTTAGCTCGAGGGTCCACTATAAACCTTGTGGCCCAACAGTAGGGTCTTCGGTATTCCTTATCTTTTCCTATCCTTTTCCCCCTTCTCCCCCCAGACTACATGTAGATACTTTTGGGTTTATTTTTATTGGGATTGATTGATTTTGGATTTTTGTTTGCTTTTCATTCATCTGTTTTAACTATCTACTAAGTAGTAGAGTGAACCTTGCCAGCAAACTTTGTTGTGCTGTCCCTTTTATATTAGACCTGTATTTGCTGAATCACTTTGTCAATGATTCTTTAAGTGACCTTAAAACACTCATTTGTGACATATTTCAGAGCATCCTTTGAAAAGGAAACTTGACACTTCAAAAGAAAACTTCATTAATATAAAACTTGCAAGAAGCTATTCAGTTAAACAGTTAGCTATTTAGCTATTCAGCTAAACAGTTTTGTATTCAATCTCTTGGAGATCCTGATGAAAATCCTGCACAGAGCTGCCTTTAGACAATGCAATATTCTTTCCCAGAGAGACAAGCAATTCCAATGTTACAGCTGTCACTTTCTAAGCAACTTTTCCCCTCCCACCCCCCATTTATTATCATAAAAATGTCCCAGGCAGGTTACAACCACAGTTACTGCTTCTCTAACATGCAGCCTAGGCACATAAGAAAAATGAAACAAGAACTGATAAAATTCTTGCAAATTAGGAAGGTGTTAGATTAGATATAAAGTTTCATAAAGCTCAGAAAGGGAAAGACTGTTCTTATATGTATTTTAGTTACAAGACACACTAATTTTTAAGAGGCTTGCTGGCTCCTAAATCTAGGATAACATTTGTGTGCACAAACTCTGACCTCAATATTAAAAGAGTTCAATTCCAAATCTGAAAATAAAAGTTACTTGTCAGAAGAAAAGTTTAAAGTGCAGTAAAAGCATTTCAGAATTTATTTGGATAATAAAGTTTTAAAGGGGATTCTACTAAATATTTCAAGTGGTAAGATGTTAGTGTGGCATCTGGAATGAGGGAAGGCATTAATGCAACTTAGAAAAGGACACATGGTTGGTATGTCTCATGTTGTTATTGGTAAGATCCATCCTTGCAAACTATGATAACACTGTCTTCTGCCATTCTCATCTGCTAAGCTGTACTCTGCCTCTGCTCTTGTTCTGGAGAAAAGAAATTGTATGTAGAATGAATGAATAAACCAACAAATGAAGTCACTCCCATTTTCTCAGGATGAGAATCATGAACCTTCAGACCTTTTCTTCCTGAGCATACTGCAGCTGCTTGAGGGCTGTGAGTGACACCAGACACTCTGCTGCTAGCTGGGCACTCAAGGATCAAACCAAGCTTCCCAGAAGTTAGTTGTGATATTTTCACAATCCCTAAAGCACCTTCAAAAACAGGACAATATCCACACACTGCCTCCATACACTTAAGCAAGTTGCAAAGAATTCAGTCAGGAGCTGAGAACTGTGATTTACTTGATAATTCCATTCCCCACAGATTGTCAAAAAGCCTTTTTACCAAGCAATGTTCTCACTATCAATGCCAGTAATACTTTATGTAAGAAACAATTCCTCACCAAAAAAATCTCCCCTGTATTAGAAGCAGGTTCAGCCTCAGCTGCCCAGCAATGTGTGTGAGTCTTCAGGCTGACAAGAAGCTATTGGAGGTGATGATTTCTGTATTTATTCAGCTGAAGAGAAAACAAACACATTTGAAATTATGCAAAATTACCCTGTCCTGGGGGAATATTCATGAGGGAAATATAGAGATACAGGATTAATTCTTCCTGTGATTAGAGGTTAAAGTAAAGCAAAGTAAAAGCTAAATACTGTGAAAACGTTAGCATTGTCTTTCAAGATTAAAAAAAGACTTAATTGCAGCTTTATCTTAAAGAACTGAATAAAGAGATTAAAACAAATCCCAGTCTTGCAAATTGTCAAAGTTGACACATTGATTGTCAGTCTCCATGCAGAGATTAGTAGTTTTGATTTGTTTGGAAAGTATCAAAAACATTGACAACCCTGGGCCACTGAGAAGCACAAATGGCAAATGTGGGTTAGTGTGTATTTATTAATTAATTATATGTTTCTTCCAGTCTGAAATACTCTAGACTGTATTAAAAAAATACTGCAGATTGAAGCTCAGGAATCTTACTTCTTTTCAAAAAGGTATTAAATTTGTGACATTAGATGATGATTAGGCTCTTTAAAACAAGTATCTTCCAATTGAGATATACTTTATTCCCCATCTGTAAAACGCTGTTCCTTTATATATGGAGAAAGTATAAACTGCTTGGAAAGAAGGAGTTGGAATGTTGTCCAGATATTGTCTGTATTCTATGTATGTGTGTCTGAGGATCAGTTGCTTGGAAATGAAAACAAGGCAACAGTAATTGTTTACATAGATATCGCCTAAAAACTTCTCATGCATTTATGCTTTCTCTGCTGATTTTATGCCAATTGTCCATCTCTTAAATTGACACATAGAGCTATTTTTGAGGCATAAGGAGGGAAGTCTGCAAAACAGCGTTTATGATTTGGAAGGAAAATGATACAGAACTACAGGGGGGGAAAAATCTCCCTAACACAAGTTTAAAAGCTTTTTACCACCTTTGAAATCAAATCTGATCAGGATGGTATGTGTTCACTTGATTGCCTCCAATCAATTTAACAAAATCGAGGTTCAACTAGAAATAGTCATTCAGCCCTGTGCTTTATTGGCAGCAAATGGTGGCTTTGAAATGGGCCTGAGTTCAACTCAAAGTATAATTTACTCAACTTAATTGTTGCATTTTGATATTTTTGTATGGCTAATTCTTAGTTTAAAAGTAATAATGGATTCACAATGGTAATACTGATAGTACAGGTGAATTACTGAGATACAGAGCTAACATATTCAGAAGCATGAGATATGTAGTTTCTCTTTCCATACAGATAAAATATCAGTGTGGGTGTCCTTTAAGGACTTACAAACCCAAATCTTTCAACGCCACATCCTGCTGCTATCAGGCAGCTTGCTTCCTCTGGAACAAATCATTCCTCTGTGCTGTGTCCATTTGCAAAAAGGGTGGTGGGGGGGGACTGTCTTGATCTCATTTGCACACTCTAGTCAGTTCTGCTCTGCAGTGACTCCTAAGAGTGTACCAGCTTCCCCAGGAGCCTCCATAGGATGCCTGCCCAGCACCAACAAGGGCAATCCCCAGACTTGTTGTGCTCCATGAAGTAATCACACAGGGTGCCCTGGGACAGCATCCTTTCTGAAGACAGCACTGGAGATCTCTCCACCATCTTTAAAAATGCTATCCCAGGGTTCTCATTTTTACTGCATGTCCTTTAACAAATTAAAAAGCAAAATAAATTCAATGTTCCAAACACATAAACATAATTAGCATCTTATTGACAATTTCAGTTGAGAAGCCTAAGTATACAGATGTACAAATAAGTGTTCCTTATGTTTATTTTACATATACTTTGTTTTTTGGGTTTTTTTTTTCCCCTATGGTATACTGTCAGTCTTGTAATTAGAAATTACAAGAAAATTTGTAATTCTTTGTAATTAGAAATTACAAAGAAAATCTGAAATGTTTGGTTAATCTTGAAGTATAACATGCCTTTTTTTCAATGATGACAAAATTGTTCCCTCTCTAGGTTAAATAAAGTGACATTTAAAAAAGCTTAGAGACAGGATTAACCCTCTTCTCATATCATCTCCCAGTACACCTGTTTTTTACAGGGGCCAGTGAAATGGATTCATCCTTCCAGTATGTGGGCTTGTGTGAAACAAACACTCTAAACACCCTGAACTGGTGTGGAGTTTCCAGGGAAACTTTCGTGAAATGGATAAAGGAATAAATTATCTGCCATTTCTTATCTGTGTATGTCAGACAGTTCCCCAGCCCCAACTCCACAGAGGAGCACATCTGCACCTGCTGAGCCCGGGGATGCCAGAGCTGCTCCCGGCTTCCCGGAGGCTGCGGGGCCACTAGAGGGATGTCTACAACCATCCTTCCACGGCTTCTGAAGCGCCAAACCGCCACTTCACATTCCCGACCAGCTGCAAATCGCACACGGCATCAAACAGTCTGGAAATGCTGCAATGAATGTATCAGAGGGCTGCTCGCCGTGGCCTAGGGAGCGTGTTTGGACACTACCAGTTGGAGGGATGAGATGCAATGCTATAAGGTTCAAGAGAGCTGATCAAAACTCATACAGTCTTGGATTCACAGAATCGTTTAGGTTAGAAAGAACCTTGATGATAATCTAGATCCAACCCCCCCTTGTTCTGGTTGAATAGTTTTAACACTATTAACAACACTATTAACGACTACATCTAGTTATATCCTTTTTTTCCTTTATTTGTTTCCAATAGTTTAGCTTGTAACTAGTGGAATGGTGTAATCTAATTAAACTATCAACAAATTAGCACTAGGCTCACTGCAAAAAGTATTTTATTTTTTTATTAGTTAAAATTAGTTGACTAGAAAAGCATGAAAGTGTACTAGAGTTCCCTCTTCTACAGGGATCAACTGTTGGAACTGACAGGATAAAAGGGGCTGCAAAAAAAGGAAAATATGGGTAAACTGAAGAAATAAGCATTAGTTCTAAGTGCTACCTTGTGCACTCCAGAACAGCATAAGTAAGGAGCCCTTATTTACTACCCTGGCTGGGTAGATGAGTCAAACCATTATATTTAATTATATTTATTAATTTAAAAAAATTAATTTATGTGGAAAAGAAGCATCATGGATTTTAAAAGAGGTAGTGGTTAGAACTGGATGATTGACTTATTTATTTTAACCACCGGAAAATGTGGTTTCAGTCATGTCTAAACTATTTGCTTCAAATTTGCTGAATAGTTTTGGCTGGAAAAAAAACAAAGAAGGGGATAAACTGTGTTGGAGGAAAGTCCCCAATTATCCAACAGCTCAATGATCAGAGCATTTACTTAGGTAGCAGAGACCCCTTAACAGAGTCTCTGTTGAGGCAGGCTACGCTCAGTCCTTCCTGTGATGACTTTGCTTTTGTCACAACTGTGAGGGATGGGGACACACCTCCCAAGGGAGCAGGCTGGTTCCCAGGGTAAGAAGCCATGATTCTCATGCTCCTCCTTGCTGACCCAACAAACTTGGTGCCTTTGTGCAGGTCAGCAGCTTCAACTGAGGAAGAATTTCTTCTTTCTCCTGCTTCATGGATACCGACTCCTTAGCTTTCTAAGAAGTAGAATTCTGCTTTAATTCCCTTGGACAAAAGTAGGATTTCCTTATCCTAAGTATATCCATTCTATGACATTCCTTCAAGCATCCAAAACAAATATTCTATGTCAGATTAAAACATGACATTTAAGGGTTCATGCAAAGAAATAACATTCAGGTTATTTTCTTTCAGCAAGGAAACACAGCCAGTTTAGTTATGTCCAAACTGTGCTGATTTTTATTACATTCACTGCAGTTCTTGAACAAAAATGCAACTTCCACCAAGTCTTTAAGTGATCATGAAATAGTCTGAGCACTTTCATGCAGGCTACCCTGTGTTTCTTGCAAACCCTTATGTCTCCAGCTACATGAAGAACTGAAAATGACATTGAAAGCTCCTGACTCCAGTCCCTGCAGTGCCAGACATCACATCTTACAGCCCTTTCAAAGTGCACTGATACACTGCAGCTAGGTATTTTCTTGCTGCCTTTACTTGGATGAAGGTTGTACCAAACCCTGTTGTAAATAGCTAGAAACAGACTTATTTCCCATCTAAGCTTATTCATGGCCTTGCATACTTGCATATGCTTTTCTGCCAGAATTGTTCTGTAATGTACAGAGCTCTTAAACTCCTTGGTTGCTGTCTGTGGTGTATCTATAGACACCATTGTACCCTCATTCACCTCTCTGCTGGATCTAGAAAACCGAGTTATTCAAGCCACCTCACACAGGCTGCTTTGTTCCTTTATCTCTGCCAAATTCCCATTTTCAGTTAGTCTTCTCCAGTAAGGATGAATGGAACTATTTATGCCCCAGTGTTTTCACTTGATCTTGCCGTACCCTATCTCACCTGATTATCTTTGTTAAATTTTACAATATCATTTATACTTTTTAATTCCACATTTTCACTAGCTAAAGTAAGCCTGAAGGACTTCTCCTCAGCTATTTCCAAGTGGCAAGTTCCCACATTACATCAGAATTTCTTACCAGTCCCCAAGGGCACATCCCTCTATAGACTATACCATTTAATAATGCCCTGTTTCTATTATTCCCATCATTCAGTTGATCCAGATCTTCCAAGTAATACCCCAAACCTCAATCTTCTATTGATGTTGTCTTCTGCAAACAGCCACCATCAGCAGCACACTCCTGCATTTCATACTGGTAAACAAACAGGTTCCAATTTCAAAAAATTAAAAAGACAGACCAGGTGTGGTCTTTGTAGATCCTACCAATCCAAATCTTCACGGATTCAACTAATACCTTCCTCTCTATTTCACCCCATAAGGCATTGCTGTCCTACATGAAGTGAGTTTGTAGTTTGGGAATAGCATGATACCCTTCAGAATGTTTTACCCTCCTACAAAGAATGTACATGAGGTCCTCTAATAATTCCCACTAACTTCAGCTTTCTCACATCAAAATATTCCAAGTTTTCTTCCAATTTGGTTGCAATTACCTCTTCTAATACCTTAATTTTTCCTATCCATGTAGTGTTTCATTTTAATGTTGTCCCCCATGACCAAAGATTGGGGCAAAACTGAGATCATCTCTATGCCAGCCTCTTCACACAGTCATCCCATTTACTATTTGACAGTCAAGTCTAGTAATAACAGTAGTTAAACATACTGTCCTTGTTGGACAAAAGAACAGATAGAAAAGTCATATTTTTTCCAAGCAGGAAAAAATCCTTCCTTCCTTCCTTCCTTCCTTCNTCCCTTCCTTCCCTTCCTCTCTCCTTCCCTCTCTGCTGCTTGACTCTGACACTGTTTAAATACAAAATGATGTCATTTCTCCAAGACTCCAAACCCTTATATGCAAAGCTATGTCTTCACTCGTGCACTCTGTTCTTATTCGTATCTTACAGTCCCTGCAAGTTCCCTGAGAGCAGGCACAGCAGCTGTAGTTGTTTACACCCCAGTATCAGCTTGACTGGCTTGGTTTCCCCACAATTAACAGTAGCTAAGTCTTGATGAAAAGCAGATCATAGGAATGACAGTGGTAATGCAGAGACACATAATGTGGGTATTCAGAGACGCACACAGAACCACTGCACAAATCATCTTTTTTTAGCTTGTCCTATCCAAGTCATCTTCTACTGGCATTTCCCCCTAATTGCAGGGAGCATTCAGTGCCCACGGTTTTACTGTCACTTTCCAAGTCAGTTCCTGCATACTTATGGCAAAAGGCCAGACCAAAAGAAGGACTGATTAGGTGCTTACAGTGGTTCTTACACCAAAATCCAAGATCACAATCCAAAAATACTCAATAGCTGTCTAACAGTGAAGGTCACTAAGTTTGCTACCTACCTCTGCCTCCATCCTGCTGAGTGCTCTCATCAAAGGCTACAAAGGCTTTTTCTTCCTGGCATCCTATTTCTTATTAATGCAATTTTCTGCAGGAAGACTTCTTCAGCAGAATGCATCCTTAAAGAGGAAAAAACCATGCACCAGCCTGCAAGACAGTGTCTAGGAACTTTATTTGGAGATGTACTGTGCAACATTGCCACAGGATGGAGAAAGGAGAACCTGTAGATGGGTTCTTGCTCCATTTTGAGTAGCTAAATGTTTGATCCTAAATACAGAATAAACTATCAGAAATACTTTTGTTCTTACAGGTGTTCACTGGAAGAGATTGTTACAGGCATGCAAGTGACAGGTCTGAATCAATCCCTAATCTCCTTGCCAAAATAAAAGGAGGCAGACACAGCTTTGAGATGCTCTGGCCAGCACTTCCAAGGGACCAGCAGCTTTGTACTCCTGCATTTTTCTGATTTTTCAACCTTTGCAATGTAAAGGTACAATGTTTCATGTAAAGGAAGTGCTAGAAATAATGCTCACAGCAGAAAGAAGAGTGGCAGAAACCCTCCTCTGTTCCAAGATACTGTGAGTTATAAACAGCCTACTGATAACATAACAGCCATAATTTCATAAATCACCGTAGCTTCTCAAACTGCTTTGACTTACACCTATGGGCCACAGAGCCCTAAATGCACAAAGCAGCAAAGGAAAACTCGAGGTGACTTTGTCCTTACTCTCCAAGCTACACTTACTGCAAGTTTCTCCCCGAGACTAACAGCAGAGAACCTGGCACTTCACCATCACAAAAGCATTTCAATTAACCTAGATTCACAGCTTCACTTCTGTCTTCCCAATGCATCCAAGAAACTGTGAAACTACCTTATTAACAAAAGCAATGTTATTTAGCTGGGGAGAATTATGTAAGCAATTAAGAGCCAGGCAGAGACCAAGTCCTGGGTTATCAGGACACACCCAGGCATTGTGCAGCCACTTTTGATTCACACCTTCTTTTCTTGATTCTCTGGTATTTGTGCTTAACATACTGAATTTAACACAGCAACAGACAGTACCAACTAATATTTCTGTATTTATCAGCTATATATGCTGTTTGTAAAAGTGGGAAGCAGCTATCTGGCACACCCTCAGAGACAAAGGTATATATCCCTTCCCAAGCAGAACAGAATATAGGCCTTTACCTACAAAGCTTACCAGATGAAGAGATTTTCTTTAACATTTGGGTGATTACTTTGGTTTGCATTTAATTATACAGATGACTGAGTGGTTTTGTAATTTTATAGCTGGTCTGTGCTAGTAATTGATGTGGTAGTGTCAATCTTACTGAGGGCTGGTTTGGAAATGCATGGGGTTTGACAAGCTGCTTGTATTTAAAGCCTCTAGTTACAATGCAAAAAAGCTATACTATGAATTAAATGAAAGATTGTTAAACAATGCTGGGAGGTTTTTTTGTGGACTTTACATAACTTTACTATTTGTCCCAAGACAACACTGGAATCAGTATATCAACAATGAAGATTGTGGCTGACTTTGCAAGTCCTTCAAAAACATAACTTCTAGATACAAAAGCTGTGTACCTTTCTTCCCATTCATTTTCATCACCTTAAAATTAATATAAAGTTTATTTTTAATCCAGAAAAAATTAATTTATTAACCCTTAAGCTGATTGAACACTAGCATGTGAGAAAGGAAAATTAAAATAAACAAACAAACAAAACCCACAATAAACTTATATTCCTTTTCACCCCTATTTCGTATTTATGAATCTAAAAGTAAAGAAACCCCTGTACTAATGACATAAATCTACATTATTTTCTGGAGGTAGAATGACGATCTTTAGCTACACCCTCCAAAGTCTCAAGACCTCATTATCTAATACAGTGCAGCGTCCAGGGCAAGTGACAATAGTTATGCACCTTTGCCTGTAGCAGTCTTATATGGTTTGATTTGGGCAGCTTTCAGAGACTGTATTTGCTTGGACTATTGAAAGGTGTTTTGTTCTTCTTACTCTGTTGTTACAATTTGTTTCTCATTTGGGATAGAGTTGATTGTCGCTAGACAGAGATAGTGCATGATATCACTGGCAACTCACTTAACTCTTCTATATATCTGTTCTCCCACATGCAAAACACAAAAATGGACTAGATCTACATGAGATGCTAAACCTAAATTTTAGAGACACCAGCTATTAGTAGAATCAACTCCCCTGTCAGTAGTGCTCTTATGTTCTTCAAATATCTGCAGAGTGGGAGCCTAAAAAGAGGATTTGCAAAAGCCTTAATTAGCCAGCAGCAAGTGCTAAAAGCATAGCCCCTTCTCCTAAGACAGATATACATATGGGTAGTTTGTCTCCTTTTGCTTCTTGTGCAATAGTAGTGAAAGAATGCCTGAGGTCCAAAACCAAATCCCTCTTCTCCCTGCATAGGCTTGAACCCTATGGAATACCCTGAACAACCTGAAGCTGATGGCTTTTAACCAATAAGCCCCATTTCCCAAGTTTTTACAACTCTGTTCCTATAAATGGAGCCAGTTCTGAAAACAGTCAATAGCAAATTGCCTACTGCCTCGGGAGTCCTAAAACATATATGGACTGTAGATATCTAAAGAGTTCAGCAGCATTTCAGGGAGCAGACAGAGAGATGAAAGATCCAACTGTGGACTCACAGGCTTAAAGCTGCAGCAGGCATGCTGGAAGGCTTGGACTTTGCCTTACAAAACATGGTAAATAGCATTTGACAATTCACTGCATGGGACTTCGAAACTAGCACAAACAGGGAGGAGGAACAATTCTTCCTTAGATGGTCATTGTAGGAATAGGTGATACCTGAGAGATTTACACCACCGAAGGCAGAAAAGGTAGAATTGTAAAAAGACCACAAAAGGTGATGTTACTTTTCCTTTAGGGCATGCTAAAACAGTGGTTTTTGCAAACACTGAGAGGAATCTGACTTTCTGAGTACTTTTTGTCACTTGGTCCCTTATTACCAGCAATAAATCTTCTGCTGAAGATTTCATTTAGGATTCATGTCATACAAAGGAATTCAGCCGACTGTTGCTGTCAATTCATCCCTGAACCAGAGGAAAACTTGTTTAGTCAGTAAACAGATATGTCCTGAAGGGTGGAAGAATAGATCTATTGGGCAAGAATTTCAAGAAGGTACATTTGCTTTTGAAGTCACAATCACACTTGTTTTTCTATGCAAAAAGGGCTGTTATGCTTATTTAAGAATTTCTTTGTTACCTTTGTTTAGATAGCACCCTGAACAATGTCACTTAATCACATAAGCTAAGGATCAGTTTTTACAAAGCTTATAGGTAAGAAAAACTGAAGAAAAAAGAAGCACCTCACCTATAGCCAAGAGGCAACCAAGAGCTTAGATCATCATATCAATTGGTACCCAACTCCAAGTTCATTGAAATCACCCCCAAAATTAATGTTGACAGAATTTAGCACATGCTCCTTATTGATCACTGGAGACACATTCCTCACTGTGTCTGTTGGTCTGTTGTCCAAACCTACTTTAAATCCCTTAAAATACCCAGAATGTTTCTGTTGTGACACTTTAAAAAATTAGCCAATAAATAGGCTGTAAGTGAATAAATCATGTTTATTTTAGGTAATTTGGAGCTTTGAACTGTTGTTTTGCTAGGCTGTGTAACTTCATCATCCAGCTAGTACCCACATATAACCCCAGTAGCAACCCAGCTTGTTGTCACACTTACTTCTTTCATCTCCTAGTAAAGTACACTGCTCAAAGAGACTGTGATTTTTTGGTGGTGTTGCAGTTAAACAGATCCTAATCTGCTTTGAAGATGAAGTAGTCCTAAGATATAAATAACCAGTGCCTCTCCCAAACAGATTTCATCAATTCCTTCAGAAAACTCACAAACTCAATGCAGTTCACTGCAAAGTGTGAGTCATAACGCCCAATTTGACTTTTCAAAATGTTCATGTATGTGTGTGTTTCTGTCAGGCTTGAGGATTTTGACTCAGTGGACTGTAAAAACAGAATCCAGTAATGGGGTTTGGGTCAATATTCAGAGCAGACCTTCCCTCAAACTGCGAGTTGTTCAGCACCAAGGCCCTGACTCAGAATATCACTTAGAATGATCTTGTTCAAAGCCATGCAAATGACTCACATATTTACTTCTCTCTCTCCTCTTCCTTTAAAGTTAAAATATTGGGCCACTTTTCTGACATCAGCTCACTGACATCCAGCTATCAGCTGAAAGTCAACACAGTAAAATGTTAACCTTTCCTCCCTGAGGTCCCTCCACCTCAGTGAATAACACTTCCACAGTCTCTGTTGTTCTGCCCCATAACATCTGCCCAGCAGCCACATCTCAGGTCTGCTGGAATCATAGTTTGGCCACAACCTCACATGGCATTCCACGGAGCATCCCTACCATTCAACACCCCACGTCCACCCCTGCAGCCACAACTCAGGTATCAGTGACACCCTTTCTGCTGCAACCTCTCCTGCCTGGGTCTGATAAACAGCATCCTGTCTCCTCAAAGTGCCTACCAAGTGCAGGACGGTGGCTATATCCAGCTCCAGCACACTGTGGAGGCTCATCTTCCTTGGGGTGCAGGAGGGTGGCTTGCACCTTCCTCAGCACTGCTCCTCGCTGCCTAGCTCTCCATCCTCCCTCTCATACATGTAGGATATACACATAGGAGAGGGAAGGAGTACCTCTCCTATGAGCAAAGGCTGAGAGAATTTGGATTGTTCAGCCCAGAAAACAGAAGGCTTTGGGGTGACCTTATTGTGGGCTTCCAGTACCTGTAGAGAATTTACAGAAAAGATGGAGCAAGACTATTTAGAAGAGCGTGTAGCAATAAGGGGGAATGGTTTCAAATTCAAGGAGTGTAGGCTTAGATTAGATATTGGGGGAAAAATTCTTTACCATGAGGGTGGTGAGGCACTGGAATACGCTTCCCAGAGAAGTTGTGGACGCCCCATCCCTGATGTGGTATGGCCAGGTTGGATAGAACTCTAAGCGAATTGGCCACCATGAACTAGATAATCTTTAAGGTACTTTCCAGCTCAAACCATTCCATGATTCTGTGATTCACGCTATGAGCACTGCTGCTCTATCTGAAATGCTGCTCGCCAACCTTCTCGGATCTTTTTGGCTGCGTTTCCTGTGTGCTTTACGCCACGCGGGCAGGGTGAGGTCTCATGTGCCAAAAGGCACACAGCCCCGTCTCTGAGGGGCTGCCCTGCCCAGGCCCGGGACGGCCCCGCCGAGCGCAGCGCAGCGGCCGGGCGCTGAGGGAGCGCCGAGCAATGCGCCGCTCG
>VZTN01030568.1:6244-72985 GCA_013400515.1 Erpornis zantholeuca | reverse complement strand
GCGCTAGGCCCGCCGGGCGGCCCCGCGCAGTGCCCTCCGCGGGCCCGGCACTAGGCGGGCCGTAGGATGAGCCAGCAGCCGGCAGGGAAGATGTCGGCGGCTCCCCTGGCGGCCGAGGCGCTGGAGCCGGCAGCAGGGATGCTCGAGGGCCGCCAGAGGAAGCTGGAGTCCATGATCCGCGACCCGCGCTCCCCGGTCAACGTGGAGAGCCTGCTGGTGAGGGGCGGCCGCGCCCGGGGGAAGCGCTGGGCGGGGGAACAAAGGGAGCGCTGCCCTCGCCTCAGGCGGGCGGGAGGGAACGGGAAGGAAGGAAGGAAAGGGCTCCCGCGTCCTGAAAGTGCTTTCCTGGGGGAGGACGAAGGATCCTCTCCCCGCCCCCGGCCGAGCCACCGGTAGCGGGGAGGTGGCGGGAGCGGCCCTCGCCCCCCGGGCTGTGTTGAGCGCGGGGACGGGCACGGCGCTGTGAGAGGAGAGCGAGCGCTCCCCGATTAGGTACATCTCTTTTGGGGGAAAGTGAGAAACGTCCCTGGCAAGATCTGATCCGGGGAGAGGAAAGCGCCTTGTTTTCCCCTCCCAGCGTCATTCACACCGTTCGCTTTCGCGCCTCGTAATCACAGCGTGTCCGTCCCCAAAATACCTGCCTTTGTGTGCGCTGCCGGGCACCCATCGCTCATCCTCTGTAGAACATCCTCTGGTGAAGCTGAGGTTGCTGTGTGATGTGGAAATAATTCAGGAAAAGGGGACACGCCTAAGGGAGAAATGTAACTGGGGAGTCCGGTAGGGTCCCGTTTATTTTTCATTGGGACAGATTAATTCGTCTGTCTACTGTTTCAAATAGTGCTTTTCCGTGTGAGTGTATGAAATACAATTTACTTTAGTGAGAAATCTATGCCCTCGGGAAGAAGTGTAAAAGGAGTTAGATTTCCCCATTTAAAACATCTGAACTCTAGAAAGGCCACAAGATACAGCTTATTATCGTTACTATTTATCACTATTGTTACTTTATCGTTAATATCATCATTAGTATTGTAATTATTAGTATTTTAACTGCACTTTAAGATTCTTCAAATCTTGTATTTCCAGTCTGCCCCAAGATTTCCAGTGTGTCCCAGTTATGAGGAGCAGAAAAAAGGGGAATAAATCCCAGTCCTTCCAAGAGTTGCTCAAGGCACTTACACTGTGTCTTTTTTTGTGCTTTCAAATGACTCAGTTCTGTTTGGCCAAAAATACAGGAACTGACTGAACAGAATGTATGCCTGTGCTGTGTGGAGAATATAGGCATTTCCTATAACATCTGAAAAATGTTCTTCCTGAGGCTGTAGTGCTGTGTTACTTGTCTCATAGATGTTTGGAGTCATAATGACAGCCACAGTCAATGGAGGGGAGTGGGAAACAGTGCTAAATATCTGACTGGATTCAGATGAGTTTTTGCCTAGGCCAAAGCAAAGAGAGCTGCCTCTGGGCTTCGCTCCCAGCATTTTCACTTTGGTATTTTGCTAGGAAAACTTTGACCTGTGGCCAAAAAAGAACAGTTAAAAATAGTACAGTCATTCTGAAAAATGCATCAGGTTAATACTTAACCCCAGTAGACTTTTTCACACTCTGCTTTTATACTCTGCAGCATGATTCTTTTATTCTCTCACCTTCCGTGCCTTGGATATAGATTGAATACACTACAATATGTTTATATTTCTGAAGAGAAATCCTAGCTACAGAATTTAGACTGGGCTGCTTAGAACTTGGTTTTTTTTGTTTGTTTGTTTTATATGCTAGCAATGTAGACTGTTTCATGTAATACATTGAGAAAGCAAACCATGGGAGAGTGTTAGCTGGGTTGTAAGTGCATTTTTTTTTACAGGAAAGGTCATCACTGTTCTCTGCACTCTGTGTGTAAGGATTGTTTAAAAAATTAGCAGCAAGTAAAATATAATGCTAATCAATCAAGTTTCCTAGCTTGTGCATTCTACATATCTGTGTATGAAATAATGAGCTATTTATTATTCTTTTTTAGGAAATTTGCAACAGATTTCCTATAAAAGCTTTTGGTCTCTGGTATTGTTGCTTTATGCTATTTGACATTACTTTTGCATTGGTGTCCTGCTAAGTAGTCTGAGTATGAAAACATCATATTCATATTGAAAAATTTACTTGTTTACTAAACAGCTCACTTTCAGTGTAAATTATCAAAAGTGGAAATGTGTTTTCAGTTAAAAGTAGAAATACTGCAACACAAACAGAGTCAGGGAAAGCATCTTATAAAGACTAGCTGGAAAGCCACTACTGCATCCTCCAAAAATAACATAACCAAAACTAAAAATGTGGAATGGAATTCAAAATGGAATTCATTTCCTTACAGTGTAAAAAGTCATAAACAGCTGTTATTCTGTATTTTGTGTGCATGCTTTATTGTTGGGAAGCTGTAAAAAGCAAAAAAGTAGCCGTTAATCTATAACACATGGTGTAAATTTGAAGGATGTGAGAAGCTGAGGTAATAAGTTGTCTTTCTCTAGACAGCAATTCCACTGTCATCAAGAGGTGTTTTATTCAGTGGCTCTAAATGAAGAGACTTTCTTTTCGTACCTTCCTGACCACATGATGGCTGACCATATCCTTCTGTTTCTTCAGCAAGAGAATCTGTGAAGCCAAATACACAGATTGATTACACTCCTCCCACCCCTATCGGGGCTCAAGAGAGACTTAGATTTTCTAATGTGATTTTTGCTGTCTCTTGTGCCTTAACACTTATTAATGCCTGTGTTGAGCATAATTATTTGTGTTTGATTAAAGCGTATCTTCGAAAAAGAGATGATGCATTCCCAATTCAGAGTCATTAGGAGATGGAGAACTCCACATTTAGTTTGTTCTCACAGGCAGTTATGAAGGCAAAATAAGAAACCCCAAAAAATAACCAACCAACCAAAATACCTGGCATGGTTATTACCACCATTTTTCTACTAAATAAAAAAAAATCATGGAGGACTTTCTACTCATTAGCACAGCTCAGGTGCACAGCCAGCACTTGGTGGGGTTCTTCTGGTTTTGGTCTGATAAAGGGATGAAAAGAGGAATGCTAGAACTGTGTACTCGGTGCCATGATAGATGTCAGTGAAGACATCCACAAAGGGAAGTGGTTATTGCAACCTCTTTGAGGTATCGGCTGAGTGCTCCTTCTCCCACTCTATCTTGTTGAAAACCTGTTGTTAGGTTGCCTATGCTAAGATAAATAATTTTGTTATTGTCACAGCTTTCTATGGTACAGTCTTACTCTTTTTGGGCATGTAACAGTGCATTAGTGGTTATGAAAACCTGGTTTCTGTATTAGATCATGCGGATTACTTTGTAAAGCTACCCATATTCTTATTATTTGCTTTTCTGCCAGTTGTGTCATCCACTAATTTAATGAAGTGACATTTTTATGTGTACTGCATGTACACATGGATGATAGCACTTACTGGTATTTGACCTTGAGTGATCCATAAGAAACCCTTCTATAAATACATTCCTACCGAATAGTTCCAAGTTGACAGCTAAATTTAAGAAGAGCTTAACAGTGCTCAATCATATTTGGGCATTTATGATTTTGCATATAAGCTCTAACAACAGTATGAACTGAGTTGTTTTTGATAGTATTTAATACACATTATCTAGGGGTGCACTGGCAAGTGTTACCTGCTCTAGAACTAGAGCAGATAGGTCACTGTAGGCTGTGTAAAACTAATGCAAACCTCTGCTTCCTTGCCATGTGTAATTGTATCACTTCAGCACATGCTGAACTCAACTTTTGAGTTGTATGATGGTGATGAACAGCTCTGGTAAACCTTATCATCCTCCCTGCAGTGCTCTGCCTGGGCTGGAGCTGCCCGAGTTCACTTGTCCATAGAAAGGCGCTGGTGCTTGTCCTTGGACTCACTCGTTCAGTGCAAGCCTCAGGATTTTAGCGTTAAGCTTAAAGTTTGACGTTACAGTGGAGGTGTAAAACGTTGAGTATATTCTGCCTGCTCTGCTAGGGTTGTGTCAGCCTTTGAAAGAAGGAGCTCTTAAAACTGTTAATTAGGCAGTGCAGCAGTGAAATTGTGAGCACAGTGTTGGGCTATGCTGGAATGCAAGCATGGTGGACTGAGAAATGGACAGATGATTAGCAGGAGGGTGCTCAAGCATCTCAGAATACACATACCTCAGAACCTGAAACACCCAAGGCCACTAACCAAAACTGAACTAATTTGCCATTTATTTCTTTGTTAAATAAAGCTGACAAGTACACTGTGTATTTACACTAGTTTGAATGTGAATAGATGTTCATCTAAGTGGATGGTTGCCATCAAGACCCTGGAATTTTACTCTTACTGAAAAGTGGGTTGCAGATAGGCTGTGGCTCTCATGGTTTCAATAGGTGCATCTGTCCATAACGATCTCATCAACTGAGTAGATGCCAACCTTATACCAAGAGTGTTAATTGAGCAGATCAGTAGGCTGAGCTCTGTTAATTCAGCGTCTCCAGGTCATCATGGCTGATACAATGTATCCCTTTGCAGGATTTTTTAGCCTTAGAAGCTTCATAAGTATTTAATATTTAATATGAAAGTTGTTTCACTTTTCTGAATTTATTGCCACGTACAATTTTGAATCAGCAAGAACAATCTGTTGTGCTAATTTGAGCCAGCGAGTGCAGGGAAGAGATGCAAATGTAGCAGTTAGCAGAATCCGATCTAAAATACATTGCCCACTAAGGAAGGCCAGATGATTCTCTGTTCTTGAAGAAATAATCTTTTCTTGTTTGTTACATTTCCAGTGCTGTTATTTCTTTCTTAGTTTCTAACTCTTCCTATAAATGTTCTATTTTTGATCTGTAATTTTAGAGCATCGACTGCAGAATTGAAAAATATGATTTTTAAGGAAACAGAATTGTCTTTTGTTCATTGTTCCCCTTTGATGGATTTATATATAGCAGTATAGTTAGCTGGAAAAAGGTAGTTCTATCTTCTGACAGTTTTACCTGTTTCTATATTCTGTCTTATTCCACACTAGGGTTAAAGGGTTTCACTTCTGGTTTAAGAAAGCAAAAAGAGCATTTTGCTCAGCTTCAATCCTTTTACTGCCACACGAGATGCATGCAGATTTTGTGTGTGTGTATTCACAATAGGAATGTTTACTTCCAATATTTCATCTATGTTGATCAGATTGCAGAGTGTGTCATTAGTATCCTTTAATTGTTCAATCTTTGTAACAACTTAAGAGAAACAAAAATACACCTGCACTATCAAAATAGCAGTTTTCTTCTGCTTTATATGTGCAGGAATAAAAATTCAGGGACTGTTCACTTTTCCAGATACTACTAGTCTTAGTTTTGCTTGGAATGTGTGCAAATGTTTATCAGAACCTGTATTTTAAAGTATATTTTCAGTTCTAACTAATGGCAGAGCAGTGTCAAAGCATTTGGTTCTTTGTCTAGCAATGCAATCCATAACAAAAGCTGGCTAATTTAAAAAGAAAGAAAAGTGCTACCTCAGTAGCCAATCTCCACAGCTATCAGTTGATGATTTCTTGCCAGTGTTTGATCTACAAAATATGACTGGAATAGTATCAGTGTTACAGAGGAGCTGACTTTGGATTTTAAAGATGAAAATGATCGAAATTTGTTAGTAGAGTTTTACATAATGAAAGATAATAAAAAAAAATAAATTTGTGTATTTTTATAACCCATAAGCATGGATTGTTTTGGGGGGAAGAATGCTATATTGTGTCCAAGGTTTCTTCTAAACTGTTACTCTGAACAGCTGTGAATGTTTCTGGTAGCAAATTTATTTAAAATACTTTTTTCTTGGTACATCCCATTGGTTAAGAACAAGAATACTATGTTTATATTGGCAGACTTGGCTAGTAATAAACTTATTTTAATGATCTGTTCGCAGTGTAAACACAAGGTTGAATGTAGTGCTCAGTTCCAAGCCATACCTACCATGTGTGAAGCTCCTGGTGCTGCAGCAGTGCAATGTCCAAGCAGCCCCGTGTTGCCAGGAGAGTGTCTGTGTGCCCAGCCACACACCAGCTGCTTTAGTGCAGGTTAAACGATGTGCATCCTTCATTGGCAACGTTATATTCATTACCTGCTAGCAGAGTTTTAAGACTGTAGCTTAAACCAGTGGTTGGGCACCTAATGTGCAGAGGGGTTGGAATACTTGGAAGACTGTGATTGTGTACATTTTGTCCAGATTTCACTTGGTTGGATAGTCTCAGTCTGTAACAGATGCTGTATGTGGTATGGACTTAGCTTTTTCTCTGTGTTCATCTGCTACAGTTACAGCTATTGAGAGGGATATTTTTTTGTCTGTGAAGTATCATGGAGTTTAGTTGTTGGATGGACATAGACTTCTTCATTGTCATATGAAACATGCCTCCTGTGCAGTCTCTGCTTCATTTCTTGTAGGGTATGGAAGGTGCTAGACGTGAGAAGAAAAACAATCTGGGTGCCACATACAGTGGGTTTTTTATTATGCTTGTCTTCCACTAATTTTATTTCATGTAGAATGACTTAACCTAAGTCAAATCTTTTGCAAAAAGTAGCCAGTCACTTTATGTTTTCTTTGTGCCCAGATGGAGATTAATGAGTTCTGATGTTAGTGTGAAGCATTGCTACTTTATTTCCATAGTAATTTCATCGTTCATTTTTGTTAGAATACTGTCATTCAGATGGTACATGCAGAGAATAGAAAGAATGGTGTGCAGGAGGTTCTGAACCCTAATCTACTATCACTTCATGGCTTCAGACAAATCTTTCTTCATTTCCAACTATATGAAATGGAGATGATTAAGTTTTAATTTTAACATGTACTAGAGAATAATTTAGTATTTAGAATGGACTTACATGATTAAAAAAGTTGATCACAAGTAGGCTATGCTCAAGTTTTTAATTCTGAATCTTGGGGATTCAGATAACCAAGTGATTGCTTTATTACCTTTTGACTGGTCTAAATCATGGGTACTGATTTTAGTAGTCTGTATTTAAAGTACAGAATTACAGGATCCTACATAAAGCAAGATAAAGTTTGGGTGACTCACCCAGACACAAGAATTTTTTTGTACTTCTCTTCAGGAGGAAATGAAGAGGAGGTCACATACAGGCATGAAAGTAGGCTTGAACAACTATGAAAGAAAAAAAGTTAAGCTTTAGCAAATACTCTTATTTTTTGAATCTCAAAACACAATGTTGACTGTTACTGTTACCAAATAAATAAATAACTAGAAGAAAAAGATGTTAGAATTCCACACTTTCTTCCAAATGCTATTTAAAGTTTAACTAAGATCTTAGTTACTATTTAAAGGCTGTAACACATCATTGTTCTTTGTCCATGTCACTGCTATTATAGGTAGTTGTCCAAAGTCTGTACCGTAATTGTTGATTATATATCAAACACTGCTCTCTCAACAGCATAGATTTACTCTAGTATGGAATATATAGAGAGAAGGATTTTGGGTGTTCTGTGGAAATTACTTTATTGAGTGAACTGTGAATTTGGAAATCTGCTTGTGTTTGTTGATACTGTACAATTTGATTTACCTTCTTTATTTTTCTTCTGTTTGAAATGAAAAGTGCTGCATTGATGAATTCATGGTACTATGCCATGTGCATGCTTTCAAAGAGGTTATGCTCTAAAAACAATAATAGCACAGGTTTTGGTTGAGGAGTATACAAATGTTTGGCTTTCCTATGCTATGAAAATATTCTATTTCATTCAGAAAATAATTTAAAACTGGTTTTCCTTGTGGTTTCTGAAACTGGTTTGTTGTAGTATCTGTTTTCAGTTTAGTGCTGATTATGTTAAGTGCAAGATTAGGGAGACAAGCCGTGTTGTTTGTTGCATGTTTAGGACACAGATTTTTGTTTGTAGATGACTTTTAGCACCATCTGCTATATACAGAAGAAGGCTCTGTTACGGTAGGCTTCTAGAATGTGCAGCTAAAGCCATTGGAAACAAGCTGCAGTACATAGATAAAAGATTTTAGGGGGGTACTTAATATTGGTTCTGCCCCTTCTTACGCAATTTTGTAACTATGCTTGACTTCTGAGTTACGGGGGTTTTTGTGGAATTTTAAACTTCTATGCTAGAATAACCATAAAGTCTCTCAATTTAGGAATAGAATCATTTCTTCTAATAGGAAAATGGAGAAGAGCAGGAAATTATACCATGTTGGAAGCTGTTGGTTTAGTGAGTGATGAAAACCTTTCTAATGCCAGGGGTATGCATGCACAATCTGTTTCCTTTAGTGAAAATCTTGGGACTTCCTCCTCCAACAGTAGAAGTTAGCCCACTTAGGCATTAAGCCATAGTTTTTATTTCTTGGCCTGTTCAATTGAATGACCTCTGCAGGGTGTAAAAACCTGGATTATAAAATACCCCCCCCATTTTTAAAAATTCTTTTATATAAAAAGTGACTGAGAAAAAACTACTTGAATTACCCATCTGGCAAGGAGGTACTGACAGCTTATTATTGTATTGCAGCTGCTGTTATTAATTTAAACATTATTCTATGCTAATTTTTTTTCATTGTGAGCACAAAATAGTAATTCTGTTACACTTAAGATTTGCATTCATACTAGTATTAACAAGCTTCTGTACTGAGCTATAGATCTGATAGGGAAAGCTAAAAATAGCTGCATTTTAAAAAAAAATCCTATTACTAAATTAAGTTTTGTAAAGCCATTGCTTTTTAATCACTTTCAAGTTCATTTTTCAGTATTAGTTTAGTTATATGGAATGTGCTTCTTTTTTATTGTATTTTTAAGTTATTTTCCTTATTCCCTACTCGTCATCTTGCCAGAGCTGAAGGATTTTTCTTGACTCTGTAAATGTGGCAGTATTGCTGGCATTGAGGGTGGGAAGCAGCAGAATTCCACTGTCAGAATTCTGCTGGTAAAACCCGAATGTAACAGCAAATGAAGCAGCATGAACACTGTTCTGTATGCATGTACACAGTGTTCCGTGTCAGGAATATTTTAAGCTTGAATTAGAAGATAAATAACAAATACAGTAATATAAGCTACATCATTTAATCATAGACATCCAGCTAGTTCTCTGTTTTAGAAATGATTGCTGTTAGCATTATGAAGAAAACCTCTAAATATGGATGCTATGATGAAGAATGGTTCATGTGCACAGAAACCTGAAACAGTAGCACCATGAGGTGTGAATCACTTCATCTATTTTAATGGTTGGCTGCCTCTGAAGAAAGGCAATTTAAGTGTCAAAATAAACTATTTCAGTGCTCTCATTTTTTCAGAAGAAATACCAGTATTTATTCGCACATGTGCCTTGCAGTTTTTTAAATGCCAGAAGTCCCCAGTGTCCTCTCTCTACCTGGGAAAACATCTTCGGCAAATTTTGACAGATATAAAATGGAAAATGTAACTTTAAAAATTTTGTAGGGTATGACATTGTTCATTATAAAAAAGCTCCTGGATTTATTTTACATGACTCTACTGCAGGACTTCACTGAATCACAAAAACAGATCCAGCACTGATCCCAACTGTAGAGTTTATTTTACGTTTTCTACATAGAATGGACTGTTTTGCTTATTACTGAAAGTACGTTTGGTATAGGTTGGGTAAAAGGACATATGGTGATGTGGTATTCATGTTTTGAAATCACACTGTCTAAATTTATGAGGGAAGATGTGCAGTGTGTCTTACCAGACAGATGGGAATGAATAAAATTGCAATATACTTACAGTCCAATTTTTTTTAATTAAATCAAAATCAAGTAAATGTACACTGAAGTCATTTCTATTTATCAATGTGTTTCATCAAATGGATGCTGAATGTCATAGGGAAGAGGAATGGCTGTTTTGCCTTTTTTGGAGTATGCAGGAAGTATGACTGAAGAAAAGTCTTAGACATATTTTATTCCAAGGCAGAACTTTTTAGTTCTGTTTTGATTTCAAGCTTAATTTTTAGACCATAACTATCAGAAGAGGCTGCTGTGTAATTGGACTCCTTTCTTGCCACACAGGAATTGTTCTTGGGTTTATACACAGACTAAATTTCTGAGTTTAGGAATTCGTATTGGTTTTACTAACATCATGTCTTGATTTTTTTTCTCATGTGTGAAGTCTTAGCACTGTTGGGTCAGCTGTCCTCTGAAACAGAAGTGGGGGAGCAACAAATGTGCTTGAAGCTGTAATATAGGGTCACTGATGCTAAAAGCACATACAGACCAGGAGAGAAGCATAACATCTTTTTCTTCTTCGTGTTTGATAGCATGTAAAAAAGTAATGAAAAAGTCACTATTGTGATAAAATATCACCATAGTCTATAAGTTTGTACCTGATTACAGTAACTCAGACTGTGTCAGTGTTCTTCTCTGTAGCTGGTGTGCTGTTGCCCTGTCCCTAGTGGGCAGTTCCTGGCCCAAGGTTGTCCAAAAGCATCACTGTGGTTACAGCAAGGAGACTGGAGGCCTCACACAGAGGTTCAGGTGCTGCTGTTGTTTCACAAAAGGATTCACAGAATACCCTTTCAACTCAGAATATTCTGTGAATCCTTCTGTGAATCTCTAATTGAAGTCAAAACCAGCAGAATTATCAGCAGTTTAGGCTTAAAGTGAACCTTGCCAGTGCTCAGGGTGAATGATGGTTTCCAAGGCCACATCTGTAGCAACAAGTGAAACAAGAGTAGCAGCAATTATCTCATATTATTCCTGAGTTATTTCTGAAAATTCTGGTCTTTGAGTAAATTAATGTATCCCTATTCAGTAATCAATTTTTTGTGTGTCTGAACTCCCTTTGACAGTGAGGTGTATATAGCTAGTTGTATGCACATTTTCCAGGTAGGATAATCAGAAATGACAAGACACTCAAATCAGTTAGGGACACAATTTTGTCTAGAATGGCCTGAAACAACAGGGTCATGCTCTTACCTACTCTATGTGCAGTAAAGCTGTTTTTTGTTGATAGAAGGACTTTGTATCCCCAGATTTAAATTCTGCTTTAGCAGAGAGCTAGTAGTGATCTCTGCTTGCAGGTAGGTAGTGCCACACTGTTGTGGCTGTCCTGTTTCTGGTTAGGTCATGGTTGTGTGCTCTCCACCTGTGTATATTCATACCGGATGTGTGCAGAAATACTCTTACAGGAGACCTATGTAAATTTTTTTCTTCCCCACAATCATTAGCCAAGGGTACACACTTCTTCTGACCTTAATGGTCTTGATGCACAAGTTTTTTCTTCAAATGTAAGAAATGTGATTCCTTGAGGAAGCAGCTGATGCAGATGGCTCTTGTGGGGATTAATCTGCTCAGGTCTTAGGCAAATATTTTCTTGCCTTTCCATATAAGAATCACCTGTTGCCAAACCTGAAGGAAAATTTAGGAAACCTTGACTTATTGTCTGTGGGAAAACTGTTTTCCATGTACAAAACCATGAGGAATTTGAAATCTATTTTCTGTTTTGCTTTGTTTTCCCAATTTAGGATATTCACCTAGCCCTGAATTTCTTGCCATATTTTTACTTAACAGTTGTGGGTTTTTTTAATTCTTTGTATTCCAAAGATGTATTTGTTCAAAAAAAGGAAACTGATCAGGATGGAATAAACACAAGCCAAATAAGCTGTAAAAAGTTCTTCCATTTTAAAATTTCTTTTTTGCTACCATAATCTCAGCTGATATTTTTAATATCAGTTTGTAAACAAATTCTCATAGAATTTTAATTTAGCTGTCTCAATGAAGGCAGTCCGGCATATCTTCTGTTAAATAACAAGGTGAAAAGGCAGGATTTCATTGCCTGCACATATGAAGATAATACCACTACCTTGCAGAGCTATTATCAATTGGAAAGAATATTCTTTATCTGGTTCAAATTTTACAGTGCCTAGGAGCCTTTGCTTGTAATAACTTTACCTTGAAAAGGCTGTGAAATAGTCCTACCACTCTGAAGATACAAGGTACTTCATAGTCAGATGGAGACCAGACTTCCTGAGGATGTGGGTTGCTTTGTGAAGATCTCTATCAGCCATCTACAAAGATGTTAGAATGTCCATGGGGGATGAGGGCAGCCTAAAAATGCTGTAGGATGCTGTACCTGTTTCTGAATTACTTCTAGAAGCAGAAAGAGGTGACTTTTTGCAGACATGAACTTAATAAATAGGCAAGTACCATGCTTGGGTCAGACCGCTCTGGTCTGCAATGTGGATGTAAATGCAGCAGTAATTAAGACAAGCTTAAATATTCTCAGGTCTATAATGCCCTGAAGGAAGATACAACAGAGAGGGTGGCCCTTTTATTTTGGAAAAGGTGGGCACAGTAGAGGCCCTTGATAATTGGAATAAGGTTTTCTGGATTATTCTTTATCAGTCTAGATTTTGATTTTTTTTTTTTTAAATTTTTTTTGGAGGTATGTATATTTTTGTAATTGTTTAAGGGCTTCAGTTATTAAGGATAGTACCAATCCAATTTTTATGTATTTAACAAAAATACATCTGTCTTGGAAGAATTTGTAAATGAACCGATAAAATTGTACGGTGTTGGATGAAGATACCAAGGAGCATTTAATATTAGAACAATCAATGTTCTGAAATCTGAAGAACAGGGAAGTTTTTCAGTATGAGAAACTGAGCCTCAGTGAGCTCAGAAACTTATTAACCCATGTCTTTCTCCCTTAGTAGTTGTATTAATCCATTTAAAAACAAATGGCTAACAGGAATAGTTTCACTATCAGTTAAAGCAGTAGCTCCACCTACTTCCCTAGGGCACCACCTTGGTGGTGACACAATGTATGTGCTGGTGTGTTATGAATGCCTTGCGTACCTAACCTGGATTAAAACTAGCCTGAATAATTTTCTCAGTTAATCCCGACATATTTGCAGAACAATCACCAACTGTATTATCATGGATGAGTGCTGGATTCTGTACCTGGGATGAAGCAATCCCAGTTGTGTGTATAGGCTGGGGAATGAGAGGCCGAAGAGCAGTGCCATGGAAAATGACCTGGGGGTCCTGGTCACTGGCAAGTTGAACATGAGCCAGCAGTGCCCTGGCAGCCAGGAGAGCCAGCCCTGTCCTGGGGGCATCAGGCACAGCATGGCCAGCCGGGCAAGGGAGGGGATTGTCCTGCTCTGCTCTGCACTGGGGCAGCCTCACCTCAAGTGCTGGGGCAGCTCTGGGTGTCACAATGTAAGAAGGATATTAAACTATTAAGTGTGTCCAAAGGAAGGTCGCGAGAACGGTGAAGGATGTTGAGGGGAAGCCGTGTGAGGAGCTGCTGAGGGCACTGTGTCTGTTCAGCCTGGAGAAGAGGAGACTGAGGGGAGACCTCACTGCAGTTACAACTCCTTCATGAGGGGAAGAGAAGTGACACTGATCTTTTCACTCTCATGGCCAGTGAAAGGACTTTAGGAAACAGCATGAAGCTGAATCAGGGGAGTTTTAGGTTGGATATGAAGAAGAAGTTTTTTATCCAGAGGCTGGTTGGGCACTGAAACAGGCTCCCCAGGGCCGTGGTCACATCACCAGCCTGACAGAGCTCAAGAAGCATTTGAACAATGCTCTGAGGCACATGGTGGGTTTCTTGGGGTGCCCTGTACACAGCCCGCAGTTGGACTCAATGATCCTTGTGGGTCCCTTCCAACTCTGCATATTCCATGAGCCTATGAACTATCACAATAATATAAAAAACTCCAAACAACCCCCAATCCTGAACCCGTCCAAAGCAAACTAAAAAACCCACAGCATATCTTCTTTCTTCAAAGAACTAAGTTCCGAGTGGATGGTGTGTTTATTGATTAAAATATGCAGCCTACTTTTTCTAAATGCAGGCCATCATCTGCATGTCCTACCACAGTATCGGTGATGAAACTTTGAAGAGAGCATGGAGCCAAGAAAAAAATTTTGTATACTGCTCTGCAAATACTGTAGCTACTTTAAAATTGCAGAGAACTTCAGCTAGAATATGCTAATATAAGTTTAGGAGAAACAAGAAGTTGAATAAAAGAATGAAATTCTGGTATCGCATTCAGGGGTAATACCACACTGTTGTACTAGTCTGTCTACAGAGAAAATTGTAGAAACTGCAAAGAGTTTCTTTTCAAAAAAAAACTAGTAAAAAGTAAATTCCCATCAGTACTTGCCTGTGTTTGAATTTAGGTACCTGAAATGGGGTTTTTTTGTGGTTTAATCTATTGCTTTAGTCTGTTCTTTTAGGAAAAATCAGGATTCTGTGAGTAAACATGCTTGTTTTAAAGATAAATACTCGCTCATATTTTCTTCTGGAAATAGTGGGATCCATCAACATAAGAAATGCCAAAATGACTAATTTCAGTTGTTAGCTGCCAGTGATTAGCTAAAAGTTGTTCTTAGTGCCATGTTATTATTGCTCCTTCTCCATTGTGTAGGTCCTGTTACACCAGCACAAAGCAGACTGATACCACTGCAGCCTGCTTTGCTACCTGGCTGAACTAAATTATATAAATAGTAATTTGACGTTACATTTATGCAGTATTTTCTGATTTCATACTCTTACATTGGGGCAACATCATCAACTACTAATCATCAGTAGTGCTAGCATTGAGACATGGTTGTATAAAGAAAAAAGGTTTTACTTCTAGGTTTTTGATGGACAGATGGGTATCTTTAGAATAGATAAAGTTATTCTGAAGGTTCCACAGAAAATAAATGTTTACTTTTACAGCTGGTAAAAGAAAGAAGTGTTTTTAATGATTGTACCATTTACAAATTAAGAAAATAGCTGATTATTGATGTATCATTTTCAGTACTGATTAGAAAATCTTTCAGAATTACAGGACAGTTTGACTTGTAAGGGGCTTTTAAAATCATGTTGTTCCAAGCACCCTACAGAGGCAGAGATTTTTCCACTAAAGCAGATTGATCAAAGCCCCATCCAAACTGACCTTGAACTTTTCCAGAGACAGGGAATCCACAACCTCTCTGGATAACCAGAGTCTTTGACACACTCCTTGGAAAGAATTTTTCCTTATGTCCATTGTGAGTCTATCATCTTTGAGTTTGAAAATGTTACCATTTGTCTTGTCACTACAGGCATTTCCAGAAGTTCTCTTAGTTTTTCTGATCAGCCCCCTTTAAATGTTAAAAGGTCACAATAACGTCTCCCTGAAGCCTCTTCTCCAGGCTGAACAAAACCATTTCTCTCAATCTTTCCTTATGGGAAAGGTGCTCCAACCCTCTGATCATCTTGGGGCCCTTCACATGGACTTGCTCCAATAGGCCCATGTCCGTCCTGTGCTGGGGACCCCAGAGCTGGATGCGGCACTGCAGGTGGGGTCTGAGCAGAGCAGAGGACAGAATCACCTCCTTCACCTGCTGGCCACAATGTTTGGATTTAGCCCAGGATGTGTTTGACCTTCTGGGCTGCCAGGGCACATGGCCGGGTCATGTCCAGACTCTCATCCACCAGCACCCCAAAATTCTTCTGCTCTCAATTCCTTCATCCCCCAGTCTGTCTTGGTAGTGCGGGTTGCTCCAGCCCACATCCATGACTTGGCACTTGGCCTTGTTGAATTTAATAAGGTTCACATGAAGCAGCAAGCCAACAATTAACTGCAGTAACTGGAATCAGTACTCTTGATTTTTTGCCTGAAAATGTTAGAAAACCATGTCAAATACAATTTATAGAGAGACTAGCCACTTGCGGTGTTACCACAGTCAGTTTTACATTCAATTTGTTTCCTATTTGTAGCCTGATATTAACCAATTCAGAGCTCTGTTTTGGTAACAAAACAGATTGAGGGTGGTACAAAAAAGTATTTTTTCACCATTAGAGTGCAGGAACCATGACAGGATGAATTTCTGTAGATACTGGATCTCCTGGTCAGACAAGCCAAAGGAAATTTTCTTTCAGAGAAGTGGGGGTCCCAGGGAATAGCATTAGCCAGTTATTTTCATACAATTTCCTTTTTTCAACAACACTAATGTCAAAAGTCACATATAGTTAATCAAAAATCTGTATCTATATCTTGTTATACTTGTTCAGGCAGTGTCAAAATGTGAATATATCAGATGTTCGCAAAAAAAAAAGATACAAATTTCTCTGTCATAGTGGGAAGCTTCTTCAGCTGTTTGAGTTCTTTTCCCCTAGATAAACAGATTCGATAGCCAGATATGGATTTTTAAAATTATTACTTAACCAGTCGTGAAAGTGAAATGTATCCTAGAAAGATGGATTCCTGAAAATCTTTTGAAAGACTTTTTGGGGTAGGGGCAATGTTTTTCAGAAATATTGTTAGAGTGCAGTTTTGCAAGCCCTTACATGCATGTTTAGCTTAAAACATTTTAGTAAATACAATCAAGTGGGTAAACTACTTACAGGCCCAGAATTAGACCTAAGGTTGTTTCAGTCCACAGGGCCGTGGATTGGGTGGTTGTTGCCAGAACTGAGTAATTTTTCTTTGTCTTCTCTTTGCTATGTAAGATACTTGTTGTACCCACTTCATTCTAATCTCTCTTCTCATCTTAGAGCAACATGGAGCCATTTCAGTTGAGGCTAACAAACTAAGTGTATTTCCTAATTAAAAATATGCTCTGTTTAAGTGGATTCCTGACATCTAAGAGCTAATGTTTGAATGTGTGTTCTGTTAGAGTGTAGTCCTGTGAACTTAGTCACTACTGCTTTGAAGCCAACGTTTATGTCAAATTTAGTAATGCATTCAGTTATTCAGTATTCAACTGATACATTCAACTTATTTCCGTGGAATTCTGCCGCTTCTTTCTCAGGTATTTAATTGTGTTTTTGAAGTGAGTTTTGTATGCTTTATGGAGGAATAATTGTCGGAAGAGGAAAGGGCAGATGTCCTGGCTCCAGTGATGATTTT
The DNA here is from genome assembly GCA_013400515.1 of Erpornis zantholeuca. Classification (NCBI taxonomy): domain Eukaryota; kingdom Metazoa; phylum Chordata; class Aves; order Passeriformes; family Timaliidae; genus Erpornis; species Erpornis zantholeuca. The sequence goes on along the minus strand of VZTN01030568.1, from coordinate 56,156 downwards.
ATTTTTCTCAGACTCCAGATGGTTTTTTTTGCTATTAGAATATCCAGGTGGAACTTGGAGCGTAACTGGAATATTTGCAACTGCATCACTGTGATGAAAAATGCAGAATTAAAACTACTGATTTGTCACATCTTTAAATATGAACAGATGGATAGAACCTTTTTATTATTTTCCTAAAAGACAAAAAAACCTAAAATGTCTTCTGTGGTGCTGTCAGCTTTTCTTTGAGATCATTGGTTGGAGTCTGCAATGTTTGTTGTTGCATATGTATATATGTATACTTGGAAGACAGTATTTCTTTACATTACTGAAAGTGAGTTTTGGCCAGGGATTTGTTTCATGTGCCTTATTTGAGTAGTTACAAAAACGTGTTACTCTTCATTTCTGCTATGATTGTCTAAGTGTTTATTTTCTGAGTTTTCAGCCTTTTTGACAAACATGAATATGTTACACTGGAAATAATAATAAGTATTTTTCAATATTTTTAGTAAGGAAATACATATACTACCTGCCTTTTCTTTCCCCTCAGTGTTTCAGTAAGTTTAATGAGGTGATATTGAGTGACAGTTGCGTTCTCATGTTCATCTTATTTTGCCAAGAGTTTAGTGACATTTACTTTGATTTTATACAGACTTTGCTCATCTTGGTAGAAGCTGCACTATCTTTACTAGGCTAGTCTTTGAAAAGCAGTTTTGACCCAAACTGTCAAAAAATAACCAGCTATCATCTTTTTCTCTCCTTTTTCTCCAAATGCAGACAGGTCATCCTAAAAAGAATAAATATATTTCAAAATTTTTGATAAATTGTAGTATTTCCTAATTAGTGGTTACACTAATTTTGTAAGAGTTTGTGGTAACTGCTAACCTCTTTACTTCAAGTTGTTGAAAGAACATACTTCTGTGCTATGAAACACATTTAGAAAATGAGTTTGATATAAGTGAAGAAAACTTCAGTCTGTCTCAGACCTACGGCACTGGTTGTCCCCAGAACTGCAAGTTCTCTTTGTGTTTAGTTTGGGGAATTATATTCTCTTTTCCCTAGGTTGTTATGCCAGCTTCCTCAACTGTGGTATTCGGAGACAAATCCTGTAGGAAGAATGTAGCATCTAACTAGGAAAGGCAGCTTGCGCTGGAAAAGATAGTGAGCTTTTCTGTGGTCCTTAATTCTGTGGAATTTCATGGCCTAACTTTGGACCAGTATCTCAAAATCTTAGGCTTCCAAACAGTGGTGATAAAACTAACTTCTGTTTTGCAAAGCTTCTTTGATCAAGAGGAACATAATTATACACCACAGTCGTCAGGTGAGAGATATCATTGGTGTGGTGACACTGTAAGGGCCAGTTGATGAAGTTTATGTTCCTCGAGGAATGCTGAGATCAATTTGCAAAGTCTAAATCTACTCCAGGAGCCAAAGGCAAATGTTTTGAGACAGCTGGTCTGGCTGTGGAGTAACACTGCAGTGTTTGGTACAGCAGGACTAGGCTCCAGAAATCCTCATGTCCATTAAATTGTATGGCAGCACTCCAGCAAGATTTAAGATAAGTGAATAAGTAAGGCTTATCTGCAGTATGGAATAGGAAGTTGAGGAGGAAAAACGTTGTTCAGATTTTTGCAGGGTGGTTGGGGTTTTTTTTTAAGGGTAGGGAGGAAAGATTTTCAAGTTGACAGTACAGATACATGAAACTCAGGATAAACATTCTTTCAAACTACTTGATATAAATCTAAACAACGCTTTTATGAGCAAGGTCATGACCATTGTCTTAAATAGAATGAGAAAGGAAAATTACTTGAAGAGGTGAAGTGATGTAGAGAACAATAGTTTGTATTAATCTTTTCCCAAATCCTTACTGATATATCTCTGTGTGTTTGCAGCTGAAGGGGACCCTTGTGCAGCATGTCAATATGATTTTCTAAAAAATGTTCTTCCACTTTTTCACTCTCTCTAAATTTAGAACTCTGTTTCCTAGGCAAAAGAAGGTACTATTTGCATGTGTGTGGGGTTTTTTAGATAATTATATAAATATTCACTGATTTGACATTTTGACTTTTTTTTCTGTTTGGCAGAAAGTGAAAAATGAACTTGCTGGATTACTCTAAAATATGTAGGGAGTGTTTTGGTCTTGAGACATCTATCTGTCCATTTGGATGTGAACCATAACTTAGTGAAATAGAAAACATTTTCTGTGGATAAACTAATTGCTATTGATAGCATGCTTAGCATATTTTTCTCACAGAATTATGGAAGTATTTCTATTCTTAAAGTAAACTGATTAGTATGCCAAGAAACAGTTAGTTCTAAAGATTTGATACAGCTTCTTTTCAAATTAAGTTGTTGGTAGAATAAAAGAAACAAGTTCTTTACTGGTTGTTTTGTTTGGTTTGGTTTGGTTTTGTTTTGTTTTGTTTTTTACCCCCTCTCTGTTTTTAAGATTTGAATGAAATGACATTTTCTCAGGAGTAATTCCCCATGCATGGGACTGATCTGCCTTGGTTGCTATATTCTTTCTGTTCACTGATTATTTTTCTTCTCTGACCCTGCAGTGAGGAGGTTTAAGGAGCTAAATGGCCAAAAATTAAAACAGCAGAAAACCTGTCCAGTTTAGCTCCCTAAAACGACTTGCTCAAGCTGAGAAAGACATCACTACTGAGGCAAAGGAGGGGTGAGGATTTTTTGTTTAGAGGATAGGGAGACTGGTTTAGACTGTCCTGGAACTTCATCCTCAGACCTTGAATAGATCATTTCTGTATGCAAACATAGGCTGCTTGACTGGTTAATCTGCAGCTCTGAAAATTACTGTGGGTTGCTGTAATTTATTTACTCATTGTTAGGTGCCTGCAACACACACAGCTTTGGAAGCAAATGTTGGTGTTAACCTGCTTTCAAAGTTTGTTTTGAGAGGAATTGGGTGGAGTAAGTTCTTGAGATATCCATCCTGATTGCTGGGGATATCACCAGTAGCATAGGCTTGAACTTCCCATTTCTTTGTGGTTTTTATTCAACTGCTTCTTAATAGGGTCAACAATGCAATGGCTGTCTTTTGCAGTCTGGGGCAAATGAAAAGGAACAAGCTTCAAAAGGTTCTTTTACACTTGTCTTTGATACAGCATGTATATTAGAATGCCATATGATGATAATTATTTTATATAAAAATTATCAGTATTGGTCACTCTTAATGAAAAGTACAAGCTGTTCAGTAATTCCATCTCAGATCCCCTCCCAAAGAGCTATTTTTGATTGCTTTTCTCCAGTGAATTGAAACAGAGCAATTATCAACATGTTCTACAATTTCAACATTTCAACACTTGTTCTTTGTGGAAGTCCTTCAGGCTTTGTTAGCAAATGTAGCAAAAGATGTAGCAAATAACTACTTCGTCATGTATTCCAAGGGTCAATCACTACAACTAGGCTTTTCTCATTTTACCTTTAAGACAATCCTGTTTGAATTATTTTAATTGACTATAATATGTTTAGGCATGAGTTTCAGACTTACTAACTTTATTTTTTAAAACTGTCATTATAAAATATTTCTATACATTCTGTATAGTTAATATCTGCAATACCTGTGACAATTTGTGTTGTGTAAGCCAGATATTTTGAGATGTTGAGACATGGAGGTAGGCAATGTAGGAGGCATAGAGTGCATAGAGTTTATTTATAAATCTAGTACATGCATTATTGTTAATGTCATGGAATGAATGTATTAATGCTCTCATTTAAATAACCTTTTTAATGAAGAGCTTAATTGTCTGAAAGTTATTATCTTGTTAAAGAGATTAAATGACATCACAGAGCTAAAACTAAAAGATTGGACAGACTTCTGCGTTAAACTATAAACTGCATTCCAAGAAATTACATAAAATAAACACTATGAATGTAAAGCTCCAACTTCTTATGGCCACCCAGGCACTCTGTTGGTGAAACCCCAGTGGTTTATGCAGTGTTGTGTGCCTCCTTAGGAGTTGGTGCTAGGCTAGATTCTCTTCTGTTCCCCAGTCAAGTTTTTGAAGTGCGGTTAAATAATATTTGTATCAAACATTTGATAATTTACTGACAACATTTTTCAGTTACATTGGGTGCTTCTGTCAAATTCCACTATGGAATTGTGCTCACTCAGAAATTCTCTTTGAAGCATACAGAAGATAAATGTTTATAACAGTGCTACAACTTAGCTGAAATTGTGTGGTAAATGTAATACTTTGACAGAAAATGCTGAGATAATATAATTTCATACAACAGATCTACAGAATGGTTATTGATAGTAGGTTTTTTGAATTTCTCTGCTTCTGTGAAGTTGTTGGAGTGCCATTGTTTAGCTGTAAAGTAGAACTGGATTGTTGTTTTTGACATTGAGTAGACTGAAAACCAACAAACCTTCAGAAAGCAATGTAAAGAAGGCACTAAGTTCAAGGAAAATCTCTTGGTGTCCTACCAAGGTGTCCTGCCTGTAGGTGCATTTAGAGGAAAAATGAACAGCTGAACTGTTGTAATCTAAAGGATTATTTAAAAGCTTGACTTTGCTGGAAATAAGTCCATAATATTGAAAAGTTGGTAGTGTTTTCAGTCTGAAGGTTTGAAAAGGTTTTTCATCATGTGATCTGATGAGGAAAGCAGCAAGCATTGTTGCAGATGTCCTCACATGTAATGAAGAAAAATATATTAATTGTATGGAAAAATGACATGGACTGTGTAGATAAGATGAGTTTAAAGAGCTGCAAATGTGCTGGCTGAGTAAGACATTGCAACTCTGAAGAGATACGACTGTGGCGAAACATCTCATATTGAGAGCAGTTAATGACAAATCATGGAAATAATGCAAGATCAGTTTTGAGACAATGAAATTCTCTCTGGGAATCCAGCTGTTATGAAGCTATAGCAAGGAAAGAAACCCAGAGAAGAAAAAATCAGGAGATGAGAAGAACACAGGAACATGTGTTCTATTTCTGAGTTTGTATTACTGGCTCAGCTAAAGCTCCACTTTTTGAAAAGCCTTAAAATTAAAATAAGACACTTCTGCTGACTTCAGTAGAAACAAAGTGGATCTTGACTGAAGTGCTGTATTGCAGCACAAATTAGTAAGGAGCTTTTAGCTTTCCTCCATATTTCTGTAGCATAAAGGGATGGTGCAGCTTGGTTTGCAAGTGGAAGTTGTGAAATCACTTACCTCATTTTCCTGCCTGCTGCACAGAATGGCTTACCCTCTGCATTTACAGGGACAGTACTTCATGTTCCTCTGAACTGCCCAAAAAATCACAGCGTAAATTTCTATTGATCTTGGTTCCTCTGTCGTGTTTTAAAATGTGCATTCAGTCCATTTCTGTCCTGGGAGGGCCCTAGATCTCTTAGTGGAACATGAGGCGTCAGCCAGAAGGTTGTGCAGCTGGAAGGCAGCTGTGTCGTAGGGCTTTTGGAGGGGTTGATGAAGGTCTCTGAATGCTTCTTCCTTTTCAACTTGGTGAGAAAATTTAAAAGGAGGAAATTGGTTTACTAAGATCATGACTGGTTGGAATAATGTGCATAATTACAGCGTGCCATAGTTATGCAGTCAGTCAGAAAGTGAGTTTTCATAGAGTGTCATGATTTATGTTGTCACAGCTACACTGAGTGTTGCTTTAGTTTTTTTCTATTGCGAATGTCGGTTTAGCAAAGTATGGTGGCACACTTGGAGTTTTAAGTTTGACATATGCATTGTTTGGGTAAATTGCAAGTCTTAATATTGTTAAAAATCAGTGCTTTTCCCAGAAACATTCACGTGGTAGCTCATGCAGATGGTTCTGTGTTACGTAGCACCTTAAATTTGAAGTTGATCAGGAAATTAAATAACTTCCCATCTAATCATGTACTGACTAGAGGGTAGTATTTGAGCAGCTGTTCCTAGGGGTGGGCAGGTGCCCTATTCTGCTTTCATTCAGCTATTTCCTGTGGTGAGTGGAAGATTTTTAAAATGAAGCAAAGTATGATGATAATTTCATAAACATTTTAGAAGATGAAAATGTCATACTGTAATCTTTGCACATACAATCTTAATTGAGGTAACTGAGGGGGTTGAAGTCAATATATAGCAAAGCATGATTGCAAGTGGCTTCAAAACTTGGAAGACTTTTGGAAATGTCAGCTCAGAATGATTTCTACTTACTAATTGCTGATTTTCCCATAGTGGATTTTTTCCTAGCACTTATTTTAAATAGAGAAAATCTAAAATTGTGCTAGTAAGGGGTTTCATATTTTAAATATTTCTGCTTGACAAAGGAAGTGAGTTAATATTTTCATTAGCATTCTTGTTAATCAAATATTACAACTGTAAATGTAAAATTGATCTGCAAAACAGTATGTCCTGGCAAACAACCCTGATTTCTGGTGAACTGCATTTTGGTAATGAAGGGTAATGTTTGTACAGCTAGAATAGAATTCCATGTCCTAGATAAGGATAAGGCTGCTGCTCCGAGGGCAGCATTGGCTTTCATATATAGCTGAAGGACAGTTTTCTAGTTTTGAGAATGTCTGTGGTGATTTAGGGATGTGGGTTTTTTTCTTTCCCTTTATAATTTTGAGATGAAGAGAGGTTGCCATGATGTAGCAGGGAAAAGCCAGCAAATACTGGTGGGGAAGCAACTCTGAAGGCTTCTCGGCATAGAGGAGGAATTCTGGTTCTTATTCCTGAATGTGTAAAGGCATGTAAAGCCCCTCGTCCTGAACATAGCAGTAAGTGTGGAGGACCAGACCAGAGTGGCTGTGTCCTGCCCTGGCCACCATTACTGCTCTGCTCTCAGCAGTGCACCATGGGCTGCACAGTAAAGGCAGCATTTTTGTTAAACTGATCCTATTTCCCAACAAAGCATGTTAGTTGTTTAGCTGAGTGTTGTGTTTCAAGAATGGATGAGATACGAGCTGATGTTGGTATAGAGTGAAAATTCATAAGCAGGAGGAGCAAGGAATTGCATCACTAATCTGGTGTGGTTGTGCACCAGAAGTTTCAGCCTAGAAATATGTCTGCATTTCAAGTTACAATGGGAAGTACAAGTAACAGTTGTTGAGATCATTCACCTTTTGATTTGCAGTGCAGTGTTAAGGCTGAGCTGGACTCTGGGCATGGTCTTCACTGCGCGTATTGCTAAAAAACAGCCATAGCTGTAAAATACAGCTCCACAGTCTGCATGGGGCTTAGCCACTGCACTTGAGATGCTGAAATCAAAGCTGTCCTCTTGGCAGAAGACTGTACTCTTAGAGTTGGAGATTTTTCTTTCACCTGTACCCATTTTTTTTTGTTGTTGTTGTTGTTTGACCTGTACCCTACTCAGCCTGTGCCATCTACCTGAAAGGCTCCCAATTTGTCTATGCTGTCACATCAGAGGCATGGGCATCCCCCACTCTTTCTTTGTAAGCCTATTGGATTGCTTTTTATAGAATCATTAAGGCTGGAGAAGACCTTGCGATCATCAAGTCCAACCACTAACCTAACATTAAAAAAACAATAAAAATCCATTTTCAGATTATTTCGCCCCACATTATTCCCATGGATGTAATGCGGGAAATTCTGGAAACAATTTACAAATCATGAATCATATTCTGTGTTGATGTACATGTGCTAGTGAGTGACCTGAAAGTCATCTGTCTTGCTGGCTCAACAAGCAACTTCAAGGCACATTGTTTTTTTACTTGTTGATATTGGGAAGGACTCAGATAAGAGATCATCAAATCTGATTCAATTTATGATGCTTGTGGACTGTTCTTTTTTTACATATGCATGTTGGAGTACCTGCAAAAGACCTGCATGTAGCAATGCACCTCTTAAAAGCAGAGATTTCTATTACACGTAAGCCTCCAAATATGAGCACGTGGCCAGAGTTTCCCATGTTCCCCAGGTCGTGGGTGGCGTAGCCTGCCCACGAGACCTCTACCTCTGACCCATTGGACCCCTGACCTGTAGGTTTTCCTTATCTGTATCCTCACTGGACAATACCCCATGTAATCCCACCCATCTAACCTGATAAAAACCACTGTTTCCAGAACCACGTGCTCTTTTGCTTCTCTGCCCCTGGGGTTGGCACTGGTACCAGTGCTCACCCCAGGTGCTTTTTGTTTGTTATTTTCATGTTATTAAACTTTTGTTTTGGAAATGATGTTTTAAATGGCTACTTAGAAACAGAGACTAGACAGGAATAAAGGAAAAGAGGTGGTAGAAGTGATGGTTGCCCAGCTCTCTTTTAAGCCACTGCCTCAAGCTCACTGGAGGAGGAGGAAACCACCTCCAAGGTAGTAACTTTGCCCCTGCTGGAAGTCTATCTTCCCAGGTAACCCTGGGGCACGAAGTTACACCTGCATGGTCCTTTTACCAAAGAAATTTATGAACAAATATTTTAAAAGTCTAGAACTAGTTATAGAATTTTAACAGCAGTTCTAGAGTTCTAGCACTAGTTTGTGTTAGTAGGATTTTAAAATTTTACAGGAAAGATCATTTTTTAAATAAGTGGCTTCAGTTTCTCCAACATTATAAATCAATGGTGTAACCAGGGAGTTAAATTTCCATTAAACTAATTTGTTTTCTTTTTAAAATAATTTAATACCTAATTTATCATATAGTTTAATAGTAATGGAAATTAAAGTCAATGCAGAAACATTGGTTTATAATTGGAATTAAGCCACTTATATTGAAAAAGCCATAATAATTTTAACTGCTCCTTTCTTCCTTTTGCCCAAGTCTAAGTGATAATATTTAGAATTCCTTCCAGAATGTGTTTGGAATGATCTTTGGCATTTCCCTCTGTAATACTTTTCTATCCTTTTATCTTTTTAACTGTTGACCGCCTTTCTTGTCTGCATTATGTCTGCTAAAACTCTGGCCTATTTTTTCTGGTCATTTTACTACTAACTTGGATTTTCAGTATCATGATTTACTGTAGAAACCCGTCTGTGGATTTTCATTCTTCCAAATCCTTTGCATGAGCAAATGTGATCCTGTTTTCATGCCAAACTTTCATCAGTATTTCATAAGTAATGTTTCAGGTCTTAAATACCTTCAAATTCGATGACTGCAGTATTTCCTACCCTGCCTAACACTTCTTTGCTGATCCTTTGTAGAAGAAGTTTTTATGTTGCTGCTATTAGGCAAATACAATCATACATACTTTTCAAACAGGTTTCCATGACTGGTTTGCTATTCAGATGTAATAAAGTCATGTGGGATCAGATGGAATAGTAGGGATTAGCTGCATGTTAATGAATTTTCAGAAATAGTTGTTGTTGTCATAGCTGTAATTCAGTGTTTCTGAAAAGTGCATATACACATGAGTGATTTGAACACATAATGAAGTTAGGTATATGCTTTCGAAGAACTGAAATTATATTTTCAGATCAATGAGTCAGCATAAAGGATTACTGCTTCTAGGAGTTCTATTTTGGTATATAACTAAAGTATTTCCACTGACAGTGATGGTATTCTGGGTGAAGAGGTGGATTAAATATAGAATTGCATAGTGTGTAGTATAGGGTGATAGCAAAATTTAGAAATAGGTATTAGAAGGTAAGCTGCATGGTAGGTCATTGCACCTGTAAGTCATGAAAATTACAGTGGGGATCTTTTTATCTCTCACCTGTGTACCTTCATCTTCCTGATTTGTGTACAGGAAGTTAGGAACCAGGAGCTCTCTTCAAGAGTAAAAGACAGTGAAGCTGCATATCGGCTTCAAAATGTGGTGAGTTTGGATGAGATTTTTTTTCTTGAGAGCTTGGAGACTTGTATGTCCATCTGAAAACGACATTACTCATGGATAAAAGGAGAAGTGTGCATATGTGGAGCAAAACCTTTGTTTTTACTTCATCCATAATGAACAGAAGACTGAGTCTACAATAGCTCAGAAATATAATCTTTACTGTGAAAGGATGTAATGTTTGCTCTTAATACCAGAATTTCAAAATGGTGCTTGTGTTAGTAGACATAAGTCTTTTTGAATTGGATTTGAAAATAATAATTTCCTCAGTTGCTGAAATTGTGCAAATAACACTAAATTCATATACTGAGAATTGAGGTATCTGGGAAAAATAATGTAGTTCTCTTAAAGTTAAATCTTTATGTATATAAAGTATGGCTATAACTTGAAATTATTTTCACTCTTAGCAGTAAAGTCTAAGGAAATTCATTATTATTTTGAGTCTCTTCTAAAAGGACTACAGTTTCCTTTTGCCAGTTTGATGTGATTCCTTTTCAGAAATGCAAATAAAAAGATCTTGTATACATAAGCACACTCAATTGTTTGATTTGCACCTACAGCTGGAACACTGAGCAGAAGAATGTTCTGGGAACTTGTTATGCAAATGCCAGACGAAGTGTCCCACTTTATTTCAGAGTTACCATCTAGAGTAATACCACAACAAACAGCCTTTATAACTAGAATGAGGTTTAACCAGCTGTAAAATTGATAATCAGTCATGGTATTTCAGAAACTGTAGTGTGAGTGGTTTTTACACTGTCAGTGCAGTAATGAAAATCAAGTTGCTAGAACACTGAATGTGCCTGAAAGTAGTTTTTAAACTATCCAAGAGAAATTTTATACACTGAATTCTGTTTGTTTCGTTTTCACTGAGCGAGGTGAAGTTGCATCCAGGAAAGAATACCTAAATTAGTATTTTACAGCCACCCGTTCCATGCTGGATTATCATGTCAAAGGGGAAGTGAAATAAGGTTGGGCAGTCAACCTTTGTTCTATTTTATCCTCTTAAGTTTTGAAATTTTTTTTCCTCCTAATATGTCTGTATGTGTATGCAGTTGTACTGCCACTCCCAAGATATAAAAGTTATCTTAAAATAGATGCAGTATGACTTTAAAACATCACTAAATGGTAAATAGTTTTCTTGTCATATATTGCAAAGATTAGAAAAATTTTTTATTGCACATGGCTGATGCTAAGTCCTTTCAAATATTTTCTGCAAGCTCATAGCCTGCTTTGTAGCAGTATCACTTGACTTGGCTGTCACGGAGCTGGCATTTCAATCCGGCCCCTTTTTTCTCACATTTTTTCTCTTCATTTCTCAATTCTAAGAATTACTTAGATTGGAAAAAACTGCCAAGATCCTCTGAGTTCAACCTTTGACCAATCACCACCTCATCAACAAATTACTCCTCCAGCGCCAAATTTCAAGGCTTCTCTTTCAGGCTGGGAGGATGACAGGCAAGATACAATGTACTGCTGGTTTCAGAACGGTTTATCTTAGTCTCTGTTGTTGAAGCTCTTCTCTTTTTCCATGTATACTTTTGAGTTTGGCGCTTGATGTTCTCTTTTGTCCAAAGCATGTAATACTGAGGCTGAAAGAAACTCGTTTTATTTCCATGTAATTATTTATAGGGATTAAAGCATCTCGTGTGAGCATAAAAAGACACTTTTCCAAAGTAATGACATGAAAGTGGATCACTAGATTGAATTAAGAGTTTTTCTAGCCTAACTGTGCTGTTCCCAGCAATAGTCAGTAGCTCAGAAGTGCCTGGGACAGAGTGCAGAAGAAGGACTTGGCCTATTCAACTCCACTCTGCCAGCCTTGGGGAGACATGGCAGCTCAAGGAGTCTCCAAAGTAGATGTGGTAGTTTTCTGTCTCACAACACTTGACAGCTTTATCTCCCTTGAATCGAATAGCCTTCAGCCCAATGTAAACTCTTTGGCAGTAAAACCATCCCGTGGCATTAAGTTCTATGATGTGAATAAACCCTTCCCTTCTATTTTGTCTTGCATGCTGTGTTCGTTTGCCTTCTGTCTTCTTATTGATGGGGATCCAGCTAGCCAGGAAGTCTGACTCACCACATACGTAGGAGACCAGGTTCCGGTTGAATGCCTGTGATACTGTCTGATGTTGTCTGCTTATTTCAATTTGTGCTTATCCATCAGGCGTCTCTTATCTTGGAATTGACTGCAATACAAAACAAAACAGTCATGATCTTCCACAGACAGGCCCTGGTCCATGATCGATGACACTGTGATAATACAATTCATGATGAAATATTGTTTCACAGAATATCCTGTCAGCTCTTCTAACAGCAATGTCTAGCCAAATAATTTGTGGTATTTCTGGAGATGTACATGGCACCCTGTCAGTAATTGAGCTCTGCTTGAGGCTATTTTCAGAATTGAATACAAATACCCATCATAGAATAATTTAGGATGCAAGGGATCTGTGAAGGTCTTCTGGTCCAAACTACTGATGTACTCATAATCAGCTTCAATTAGATGATGTTTAAGAATTTAATTTGGAAAACATCTAAAAGTGTAGATGCCATGTTAGGGCATCCTTTTCCAACCTGTTTGTTTGACAATAGTGGAGAAAATGTTTCCATATAGCCAATTTCAGTTTCCCAAATTACAGCCTGTGTCTTTTGCCTCTTGTCATACTCCTCTGCCACAGGTCTCACTGCCAACCTGTCACCAGCTGTTTACCAGGACCCTCAGATCCTTTACTTCAAAACCATTGTGTAGGCAGCAAGTGCCAGCTTCTCCTGGTGTGTGGTCGTATTCCATCCCACATGTGGGAGTCTGTGTGTGTCATTGAACTGCATGAGGCTCCTCTCAGCCCATTTTCCCCAGCCCTTCCAGGTCCCAGCTCTGCCCTCCAGTGTGCTAGCCACTGCCCTGGTTGTGTTATCCGTGAGGTTGCTGAAGGTACACTGCGTCCTAGCTTTTGGGTCATTAGTAAAAACAAACAGTATTGGTCCCAATATCAGTCCCATTATTAGTCCCTGGGGAATGCCAGTGGTCACCAGCTGCCAAGTTGGACTTGATTCTGCTGATCACAATGATACTTTGAGCCGGATGATCCAGCCAGGTTTCCACCCAACTGATTGTTTGCATACTCAACTGGCCGCTACAATTACTGTAGGAATTTCTGTTGAATACCTTGCTAAGTCTAGATAAACAACACTGCTTGTTCCTTGGGCACTGAAACAGTCGTCTCGTTAGAGAAGACATGTTAATTATGTACAATTTACTTCTGATCAATTTATTCAGTTATCTTATTCTCCATTTATTCAATAATGGTATCCAGGAACCTGAACTTAACTGGAATTTTGGCCTGTTTTTCTGCAGGTCCTCCTTACTAAACATGGGCAGAACACTTGCCCTTTTCCATTTAACAGGAGGCTCCCCCAGTTGTTGTGAACTCGCAGAGGAGGTAGAGAGTAGCCTGGTAATGGTTTTGACTGGCTCCTTCACACCCCTCAGATGGATCCTGGGAGGATGCCTGGGGTGGAGCTCTTTTGGCCCACCCCATCCCAGGGGACAACAGCAGAAAAGGCATCAAGTGCCCTTCTTCTGTCCCCAGGTCTCCTGCTCCACCAAGACAGTGTGCCCCCGTTTATTTTCTTTTGCTGCTGATTTATTCATAGAAGCCTTTGTTCTTGTCCTTCATACCCTTTCAGTACCAGGACCTCAGCCTGTCATTGTGTGTGAGGGTACATGTATATGTGTGTATCTTCTGGTTTTCTAGGGACAGATATACTAAATGCTTCCCCAGTATAGCAGAAACAGATTTAATCACAGTCATTCTGTGTCATGCTCTAAGTTATGCTCTTTTATGCGTGGCACAGGATGTCTTAGACTATCCAAAGTGACATAATATGTTTATTTTATTATGGTTTTACGTGACATTTGAATATGTCACAGACACTGATAAGGTGATGTTTTCCCTGACTGAGGCAAAACTGAGGTGCTGCGTACAAACACAAGTATTTATTGCTTATATTTGTCTCTTCGAGCTGCAATAGTTTGGAGTTTTTTCTTGCATGTCTTAATATTATGTAATGTTTGTTTTTAAATATAGTTCCTTCTGATATAACTTGCAATTAGCATTAAAAGCTTCTGCAAACTAATTCATAAAGCAGAGGATATAACAACACCCACTGTGTGGAATTTATGGCTAGATAAACAGATCAGAAATCAAGAGCTGTTATTTTCCCCAGTTTGTGGTCAACTGTGATAGAAATTCTAAATTTTGTAATGAATTCACATGCTAGCTTCTAAAACAAGGTTCTGCAGTTGCCCTGATGTCTTTTAAACTTTACATTAACTGTATTTTAGTGACTAAAGAAATAAAAGTTCTTCCATTACTAAAATAATTTATTGACGAAGTAGTTGAAAAAATCCTTCAGAAGACATTTTCTGCTCTCTTCTGTGGCCCTTTGTGTCACATCTGCTTCAATGAGAGAAGCCCAAAGATCTTCATAAAGGCTACCCACAGCTTCACATAACAGTTGCAATGGGAAGGTCCTAACTAATCTTGTAGGAAAAATAGTTAATTAGCATAGATTTGTGCTCAGAACAAACTTCTTGCTTAGAGACTTGGAAAATGAGTAGTTACAGCAGCAATTTGCAATAGGCATTCACTTCACCAGACTTGCTGCAGTAGGTCTTGCAAAATCTGCGGATAGCAAGTTCCTGTCAACAGTTCTTTTGTACTGCTTTACTTCATACTAATAAATTCCTTATTCAAGGACTGTCTTTATCTTCGCAAGAATAGAAGTTTTTGGACTCATTGATACAAAAAGTGATTTTAATGTTGCTGACCTGCATATGCTCAGGTCAAAAGTAATTGTAGCATCACAGAATAACTCAGCTTTGAAGACCTCCAGAGGTCATCTAGGTTCAGCCTCTACTAAAAAGTGGCTGCTTAATGTCTGTCCTGAATGTGAATCCGGTCTCTTTTATACAGAACAGCCAGTTATGTGGCAGGACAGGGTTAGTTTTTCTCCCTGTTTGGGGGTAGTTTTCAAACACTTTTAGTTGGGCTTGTCAGGAGAGACAAGCTCTCTCTAGAGGCCGAGGCTATTGACCTTTTAAATATCTTTTTGTTATTGAAGTTGATGAGAAAGCTTCAGGTTTTGATATTACCTCATCATCATGGGTTGTACAAGTGATGAAACTAGTCAGTTCCTAGTAGAACATATATTGAGATCCAGCAGAAAACATCCAGAGAAATTCCAGTTCTGTTTTAAAATCTAAAATAATCAATTAGAAGTCCCGACACAGAAATTGGAATTGAAGTGTTATTTGTTATTTTATATATATAAATGTTTTAAATATTTATGTATTTTAAAATATTTACGTGTAGATTTTTCCATAGTGCATCCAAATTCTGTACTGCATAGTTAGATGTGATTTTGATTACCTCAGTTTTATTCATTACTTTAACTGGAAATCTGGACTCAAGGAGTTATGGTGGAGTACAGCACTACTATTTCAAGAAATATGTAGTGCAGCTGATCAGAATATGCTGGTGACATCAGATTTGAAGTTAGGCAGGCGATAACATGATCAGCAGGCCATTATTTGTTTAGCTAGATGTGTTTTACAGAGTGATTTTAAACAATTGCTGGTATTTTTAGTACAGGGAAATTTTATAATCATTTGTTCTGAATCAGTGACTACAAAAAAAACCCAAGACCTTTTATAACTTCTATTTAATCATGCTTTTCGGGGAGGAGGGTGCTAGGTTTTTTGTTGGTTTTCTTTTCAAGCCATGTTGTTTGCAGTCCCAGTTACTGTAGTAACAATTAGTTACAGTAGTTACAATTTTTGTTATTTACCCTATTAAGCATCCTTTTTAGTTATTAGATTGTGTACTTGCATCTTATTTATCCACGACTGTTAAATAGATTAGTAAAAATGCATAATAATACAACCATTTGCATTACTTGAAGGAATATATAGGAAATACACTTATCTGAAAACAAGTTCTTGGTGGAATTGAAGAATGAGTGATTCTGATGGTATAACATATAATGGATAGTTGCTGACAGTAGCTTCACAGGCTGAACTGTCTGAGGTTACAAAAAAATAAACAGAATAACGTTCATGATGGAGAACTGAGATTCTTGGTTAATATGGAACAAGGATGACCTTGTGGTCAATACATGATTTTAAGGATAGGCTCTACATCTCTCTCCTTCCTGAAGCACAGATGAGCCCTCTGACCTTTTATCTGTTCTTGATGTTAGCCTGGCTGCTGTAGCCTTTGGAAACGGTGTTTGGGAAAAGAGGAATGTATAAAAGGCTGAGTGTTGTATTTGGATTTTATTGAACCAGCAGGTAATTCCATTTTTTCGGAGTGTCAGAGAGACAATTCCAGGCACAGGTTTATTTTTTGTGCATTTTCAGATAGTCTTTTTGCAGTTACTTAAACTGTTCTGCTTGATTGCTTGGGCAAACTCCATCTGAGCTGGTGCATAAATGGCTGCAGGAAAGTGACAGTCAAAATTACCATCCTTTTCTCACGCTCTTGTTAAGGAGCAAAGATTGCTAATAAAGGCCTTGGAGGTTTCCAATGAATAGAAAGTGATCTCTAGTGTCATTTTAACAAGTTTGCTGTTCAGAGCTTTGGTGCACATTAGTGTTTTGAAAGCAGTGTGAATTCCAAAATCAAAAGTAGCTAAGGAACCTGGAAATGTACAGTGACTTCAGCTGAAAGCAGATTATGCTGAACTACAGAATTTTCCATGGCTACACTGATAATCATCAGCACATGCAAGACCAGTTTTATTTTATTAAAGCTGAAAGAGAAAATAGCAGCAACTGATTTGGAGGAAAAAGTGTGCATATTTGTAATGGTTAAGTTTTTGGGTTTGGTTTTTTTTTTTTTTAAAGTGAATGTTAACCTGTCTCTTCAGAGCTTCTTGTTAATTCCTGTTTTCAGTCCTCTTTCTTTAGCTTAATTTACTGCCTTTGTGTATTTCTTCCAGTAATTTGTGAAGAGATTTTAGGTAGGCTTGGAAGGAGTTCTAGAGATCAGTGGTAAAGGATCCACAGCTGGATCTACTATTTAAAAACTAAAGCCTCTGGTCCTGACAGCCTATTTCAGCACAAATTGCTTATCATATCCCTACTCTTATTAACTTCCCTTCAGTTCTTTTCCAGCTTGTCTTTTGCAGTCCTCTATAGGGATTCACAAAACTGGACACAATATTCTGTCTTAGGCTGTACCAATATCAGCAAATGATTTCTGATCTTTATTTATGAAAGAATCTGCTTTCTCTGTGAGGTCCATCCAATGCACCTCCTGCTTATGCATCCTAGACTGGACTTGTAGTCTGCCATAACTCCACATAATTTTCCATTGTCTTTCTGCTTGGTCATTATTCCAATTTTTATGTTCTGTGCATTTAACTTCTTTCAAAATTATATGTTAGTGGGGATTTCCCCCCTCTTTTTGTACTTGTCTTTGAGTTTCATCTGATTGTAATTTTTTTCAGGTTTTTTTCCTTCTTTTTGAGGTAATTGTGGTTGCAGTAAAAAGCCTGTGCTCAAAACTCCAAGCTTGGTATCGTTTGCTGAATTTATTTATTTTATTTTTACTTAATAGATCTGTTTCTAATTCTCTTGCTTTATTTTGGCAATGAAAATATTCTTTTTGACACACTTTTTGAAGTCCTGATGATTATCAAACTCCTAATAATTACGGTTTGGACCTTTTCTCCATGATTTCCTGTACCATATTTTTTTACTTTGCCAATGTGAACAGCAAGTCTTGCATTTTATTCTTATGTTAAGATGCTTTGCTTTACTGATTATGCCCTATAATCTGCCAGAAATCTTTTACATGGCACTGTTTTATCTTTGAGAAGAATACAAAAAATCTTAAACCATGGATCTCACATGTTAGTCTTCTAGGTGTTTACAAGATGATTAATGTCTTATTTTAACTCCCTATCCCCAAATACTCTGATCTGTAGTTTGGAAAACCCTATGCCTTTTAAAGGACTGCCTTTTCAGTCCTTCTCACCTCTCCTGTTCTCCTGAGTTTTCGATGTAAATTGATTAAGACAGTCTCCTTAAATACTGTGAGTGAATTTCAGTAGATCTTGCTGTCCTCAGCACATTTCTTCATGTATATAATGACTTTCTTTAGGATTTGTTTTCATTCTTATCCCAGAAAGTATGGAAAACTTAAACCTTCTGTGCATTCTTTGTTTTTTGTAACTCTTAATGGATTTTAAAAAATCATTCTTGATATAGAGTATCTTCCATTATTTTCTCTTGTATGTTATAAACTTCAGCTCATTATACCTCTTTGCTTTCCTAATCATTATTTACATGCTTTTGCATGTAAAAATGCAAAAAAACGTAGTCGTGTTTCTTAACATAATTCTTGTTGCATCTTGAACAGTTATTGATTATACTTCTGTAAATATTTAGGGGGGAAGCTCTTTTTGGACTGTTACCATCATATAGTTATCATTACACTTTCATACAGTGCCTTTCAAATAGCAGGGAAAAACATATAAAACCATTAAAATATGCTCATAGGATGTAGCACATAAAAGTACATGTCTTGAGGAGTGCTGCTTGTATGATGAAGAAAAACTTGCCTGTATTCAATAATAGACAACATTAAAATCATTTCAGTATTTGTTTACCTTCATGTACAGAAATCAGATTGCAAGTAAAGCCTGTTGTTAAGTATTTACATACTCATTTGTGAACTCTAGCTGCTTTTAGGTTTCTAAACTGTACATACTCAATACTGTTAAAAAAAATCTGTTAATTAATGTAAAACTGCTAAAGAAGTAGAATAGCAAGACCTCCCAACAGTAAATGTTGGCTGCATTACCATGGCCCAGATTATTCCTTCACATACGAATTACTAATGCGTAAGTAAGAGAAAAGTGAATTGCAACATTTCCTAGAGATGGTTATGTAGGACTGGCTTGGGAGAAAACTGTGTTTACCTTGCATATTACCTTTCAGTTGTTTTTTGTGTTGTATGCTGTTACTGAGCTGTTGACCTTGAATCCAAACTTAGCTTCTATGGTATGGGAAGAAGTAATCGCTCAGGAAAGACCAGAATTATTTAAGGGTCCCATTGGCATATGGAAGAACAATAGTGGATATTGAATCCTGGTGAAGAGTCATTAGATGCTCACTTCCTGTGTTCATAGATATGGGATGTTCCATCTTTAAAAGCATTTATGCCCAGTTAGAAAAGTGTAATGTGATGTTTGTTTATATCCTTACTTTTTGCTGCAGCATATTTTAGTAAATTTAACTTGAGAAATTGGGAGAGGGAAGGACTGTTGTTTTGGTTTTCTTGTAAGTAATGATTTAGTGACATTTTCATAGGCTCTCATGGGTGTGGGTTGGAAGGGACCCTTGAAGAATCATCTAGTCCAACCCTTGTCCATGGGCAGGGACATCTTTCACTAGATCAGGCTTTTTATGTTTTCCAGTTATTGCAGGATTATGAATTGTTTTCTGAAGTAACTGATATCTTTTCTGTTCATCTTACTCTTTTGAGTTTTATTTTTTTCACATGAAAGTGAGGAATAAATCAAAATAGCCAAAGCTGCTTTTGACAGCCAGTGGAGTTTACATGTACATATCAATGTTATACAGGTTCAAACAGTTACTTTAAAATCAGAAACTCTTATCAGCACAGCATGGTTTAATTTGGCAAGGGCTTCCGTGGGATTCCCTGGAAATGATATTAAGCACATTATTGAGAAGCTACTAGTTTTTTTCCGTAATACTGACCTTTTTGTCAGAGAAGAACGTAAACATTTAGTTCCTGTATCTTGTGAACTTTTCTTGACTGTTTTTCCTTTGTTCATTCAGGTTGATAAAGAGTGTAAACTACTGGCAGGGAAAGCCAAGCTCCATGTTGTCCACAGAGGGTGTCTCTCTGCTCTTCATGTAGTAGGAGGGTGTTGCAAAATTTATCAAGTTTACTCTTTTCTCTAGGAAAACATTTGAGCATGCTTGCCATGAGGAAAAGGCTTTTGATGGGGGCAGCTCTGCCTTTGCCAGTGATGCATTTGTTTGGAAGCCGCTATTTTTGGCCTGTTAACTTCTGTGTCTTTTGTAATAGCAGAAAGAGGAAGTGAACAGTGAAATACCTTTAATAGCATATTTCCTGGTTGAAGTGACTTATCCGTGAGGCCTAGACAGAGGTGACATCATTTCCTGCATTACTTCTCTTCAGTCTCAACTGTCTGTTTTACTGCATACTCTTTTGACCCAGCTTCTTAATTGTAGTGATTTTTTCTGTTAAGTGATATAAACTAGGTCTTTTAATGAAAATGTTAAGCTTTAAGAGAACAACTTCTGACCAAATGCTAGCATGCAAGACAAGGCTTTCATAAACTACATGTTGATATGAACTTGAAATCTCTTATATTAAAATTTTGTTTAAAAGCTTAAAATCATGTCTTTGAAAGAGTATGATAATGAGGTTTGTTCACAGGGATAAAAAAAAATTTGACACACTTTCTGTTCTTGTAATGATGATACTGATCACCTATCTTTGACACCAGCTGTATCTGGCTGTGTGCTAGAGTTAGGACACTTTCAAAGAGCTAAAATAGTCAGTTGGGCTGTTCTCAAATTTCCATTCATTAATTACTGCTTGTGAAAATTGTTACCATGAGTCCATGAAAAAGAGGCAGAAAGAGCTCATTAAAAATGAGCTGTGAATATGGTTCTCAGTTTGTATAGCCCACAAAAAAGCCATGGAATCAGAGTGACACAGGGAAAAAAAAGTGACATCTGAAATTATAATATACAGTTCCGTTTAAATTGGAATTTGTGGTTGGTTTGGACCTTGTAATCCAACTTCACTAAAATTTTTGTTGGGGTGATAACTTTATTCTTTCCCCTGATGTTTTGCATAAATAGGAGTCAAGCACACTATATATGGGTTTCTTGGTCAACCACTAAAATAACTTCACATGAAAAGCATTAAGACGTCAGGTGACCTCACCACTCTTTCCCTCCAAAACAGGAAGAACAAAAATAGGCCTTGCTGGTATTTGTTAGCACAGACTACTTCTACATCTCCCTTAAAATGTCTGCCCAGTTGTTAGTGATCATGAGAATATTTTCTCAGTAGAAGTGAAAGATGAATGTTGGAGTTTGATGTTGTATGTAGACTGCCGTCTAACTGGAGATGGTACTTCCTTGAGCTAGGTAAATCCTTAAAGGCAGCCCAGCTCTTCCCATCACAGTACTCAGCATGGCCCTTCTCTACATGTTGCAGGGTAAGGATTTCTGCTGACACTGTGAAGCAGAATGTGATGCCCTTTTTTGAAGGTGGTGTTTGCCAAATAAAAAGTACTATGGATTATATTACGTTATTTTGTAGGAAGTCATCTCAAATTACTGGATTTTCTAGTCCAGATTATTGGACAATATGTGTGCAACTCATGTAGTGACTAAATCCATAAGTATTTAGCAACTTTGTTACTTTGGTTTGGTTTTACTGTATCTTCTGTGAAAGTGTCATATAAGTTAACAATGGGTAGTGTCTTCTCTGAAAGATGGGTATGATGTCCTGATGCATCACTCCTTTATCCTTAATGTCTTGCAGGAACTGTTGTGGTCAAGGCGGAAATAATCCCTATATATACTGTTACTAAAGCAACTACTGTGCCTTCTTGACTGACTTCCCATTTGCTTATTTACGCTGTCCTATGCTTCTTCCTGTTACAGAGTTCTAAAACTTGATGTGTAAGACCTTCATAAGAGTTCAGGTTACACAGAGTCAAGAGTAAAATTTCTCTGTACAGCAGTGGAAATATTATCAGTGTTACATCACAGAGTGTTTGAGGTTGGCAAGGGCCTCTTGATACCCTCTAGTTCAACACCCTGCTCATTGCAGGGTCAGTCAAAGTTGCTTAGGACCATGTCCCGTTAGGTTTTGAATATCTCCACTGGTGGAGACTCCACAACCTCTCTGAGCAATTTGTTCCAGTACTTGACCACTCTCACAGGAAAAATAGTGTGGTGTTAAAATAGGATTTTGTGTCTTTCACCTTGTGTCCATTATCTCTTGTCCTGTCAATGAGCACTGCCTTTTCTTCAGTCCTTGCCACCAGGTTCTTACAGACATTGATGAGCTCCCCTGCCCTGAGTCTTCTCCTCTCATGCTGCAAAGTCCTAGCTCTTTGAGCCTTTCCTCCTTTGAGAAATATGTTAGTGCCTTAATCTTACTGACTCTTTGCTGGACTCTGTCCAGTAGGTCCCTGCCTTTGGTGGTTTGGGAGCCCAGGAGTGAACACTGCACTTCAAGTGTGACCTCATCAGTGCAGAGTAGAGAGAAACCTGTTGTTCACCAGGACCCTCAGGTGCTTCTTTGCAAAGCTGCTCTCCTGCTTGTCAGGCCACAGCCTATACCTGGTGCCTGGGGTTGTTCCTCTCCAGCAGCAGGACTTGGCTTTTCCCCTCACTGAACTTCGTGAAAGCCGTCTCTGTCCAGGGAACTGCCAGTGTAGGGGTGCACTGCTGGTGACTGGCTCCAGCTGGACTTTGTCCACTGATCAGTCTTCTGGGCTGAGTCTTTCAGACAGCTTTTAATCATTTATCTGCCCCGAACTCCATCAGCGTGTCTGTAACATTTCCCAAGACACTTTCATTTGTTAGGAGGTAAAAATAAATAAATAAAATACCTTCGTTTTGAAATGGTCTTAACCATTAATGCTTTTTGTGGTGAAAAGTGACATCTCCATAGATGAGGTGGTCTTACTTTTGTATGTGCTTATTTAGGACAAAGTGGCATTCAAAATATATTTAATAATCTTAGGCCTTGCCTTTGAATCTCTCCAGATATGTTATTAAAGTGAATATAATAATTTTATTAATATTTGCAATAAATTATACCTTCCCAGATATAATAATAAGAAAAATTTAAATCAGCAGGTTGTTAGCTATAGCATGAGTTATTAAGAAGATTGAAAAGCTGTCTACTTCTGTTGGCTGCCTATTAATAAACATGATGTCTCTGACTTAAATCTCTGTGATGCCCTGTCAAGGCTCAAAAACCTGAAAAAGCAGTCTCAGGATTTTGTTCTTAGGGCAATGAATAAAGCTGCCAGTTCAGGCTGAACACTGGAGTTGCTGACAATGCATGGTGTCTCTGACTCCTCTTAGTATCTGAAACTAATTTTTAGTTTTATTTGTCCCCGTGTTACTGGAAAGATCTCTGTGTTTGAACAGTAATTTTCTAAAGTTTTTCCAGGTTGCAGAAAGGTAGAACTGAGTTAAGTCTTGTAACAGGCATTTAAAATACTATTTTTAGTTTAGTTTTGGTGATCTCATCCCTTGTCATTTTGAGAGTCTCAATTGTTTTCTGCTGAGGCATTGATAATGGGTAGCAGAACAGCATGTGGAGTTCTGGCTTATCTTCTGTTGAGTCACTTAGAAAAAGTATTCTAGTCTTGTGAGCCTGAATTACTTGGTGAATTGTCTTTTTAAGTTAAGGTCACGTCTTGCTTCCTACAAAAACGTGTGGTTGGTTTTTGAATGTCCAGAATGAGAAGGTAGCGGGACTTTGATCAAATATACAAACATAAAGTCTTTGCAGGAAAAGTGTAACAAAAGTAAGAAAAATGAATTGACTGAACTCAATATCTTAAATCAGTGTTTAATGAGTAAGATTACTTACTGATTAAGATTAAAACTACTACTCTAGTTTAAGTCCCAGTGCCACTAATCAGTGGTAATATAGCTGTACTGTTTATAGAACTTGGAGCCAGTCAGTGTGTTGGCTCCTCTGCTGGTTTATAAACATACTTGAGAGCTTGTTTGATGTGCCTGCTAGGAATGTAATGCATGCTTGAATAATATATAATCAGTCTCAGTGCAGTAATTTTAGGAAAGTTGTTAATTAAGATTTCAGAACTCAATTAACTTATTTTTATTTTTTTTTCAGGATGGCTTGAATTCTTTGGTCCTTGATCTGGATTATCCAGCGCTGAGGAAGAACAAGAACATTGATAATTTTTTAAATAGATGTAAGTTGCAAGTTGCCCTTAAACAATTACATTGTTGTGATCTCAGTTGTAGGAAGTTGAGTTGTTAGAAATGCGTTGCCCTTGGTTATTGTACTAATTTTTGTAACTCTGAGCTTCAGAAGGCTTTGAAGGACCATTTATTATAGAGAGAAATTTCATTTTAGGGAGTCGTTATGTTGTGAAAATATGTTGGAAAATACCAGCTGTAGATTTTTATTTTCCTAAATAAAAACATATTATTTAGGAAAAAATTTATTATTTGTTTTCCAGTTGGAAAAATCCTTTTATGTTATTTTCTTATCTTACACATATGTAACTATATAACTTGCTAAGCATATCCTAGTTATTCTTCAGGAATTCATTACACTGAATGTCAACATTGTTTATATAGTCATATTTAATCTAACATAGAAGCCTTCTGTGAGTTTTTAAAACTAAATTGTTGTACCTTAAAATCTGTTGGTTTGTTTTTGAACCTTTGCAAAAATGTTTGTGATTCTCCCCAAATTTATTGTAGACAGGATCTTGGAGTTTATTAAGCATATGGTTCTACATCATAGTAGCTGTATCCTGTGGTTTTGAAGTGTTTTCTATCCATGTATATAAGAAGAATATTTTTTTCTTGTAAAAATAGCATATTATTTGTTTTAAAATGTAATTTGGAGTGAGTAAGCCTTCCTGGAATAACTATACTTTGTAGTGAGCTTATTTTGAGTATTTAAAAAAATATTTAAGTATTTAAAAAAACCCAAAACTTTTCTATTGCATATGTTGAGGTTTTATCAGCAACTTCTTTACTGTAAATTTAAATTCTTTATTTTTTAAATTCTTTAAATTCTTTAAGAGCTGTGTGTCTGCCCTCTGTTTCCCTGGGACTCCTTGGAATATCCACTCACACTCCTCACTTAAATGGTGACTGGTGTAGTAATTTGTGGTGAGTTCTTTGTTTGGAATTCAGTGCTTCTCCATGAGGTTTAGCAGAGCCCCTTAGATGGACATACAGCTTTTACAATTGCCAGTAAAGTCTCATTTGAAATCACTTAAAATGCAGTAAATAAGAAACAGCAGATTGGGACATAGAGGCATACCTTGGGATTATTTTTCATTTGAGTTCAAAGGAATTCAAGCGGATATTTGTGAAAGAAAGGATCCATAAGAGCATTTCAGGTATCTTGTTACTTGCAACTGAGCATTTTAAGTGTAAAGTGAGGGGAAAGCCCTATGAAAATTACATAAACAACATTTATCAGCAACTTCTATGAGCTGGTCATATTTGCTTTTACATTACTGTGTTTGCAATAGAACAAAATTAGAGCCGTTCTCTGATCAGAAGACCAGTGTCTTTTGCCTGTTAGAAATAGCAACTGTGGGAAAACAATTTAACCTCAGGAGCAGGTTGGGGTTTTGTTTGTTATTAGATTGGTTGGTTTTTGTTTGCTTGTTTGTTTTCTGTAGGCCCTGAACGTTCTTGATGTCTGTCTTCCCTTTTTTGAAGGCTGTTGCTCCTTCTGCTCCTTTACATTTTCTCTCATTGTTGTAGTAAATGTTTTTAAGTATCTGATGTGACCTTGAGGCTACCAGAAATGTCAGAAACATGAAAATGTACTTTTGTTCACAATTTTATTACTGCCTTTTTAATGTTAAATCACCTGACAGAGTACAGTTGAAATAGCCAGATACAAATTAAAAAAATTTTGAGATGTGTTACAAAAGCATTCACAGTAGTTAATAAAGAGTTCAAGGGTGCACTTCCTCCTTACCTGTTGAACTTTAAAAAAAGCATGCAAGACCTGACTATTTTGGCCAATATATCATGTGACAGTGCATCTCTCTTAAAAATCATGCATGTAATTTCTCTCTTGTTTTTGTACAGACTGAAAATGAAAAATAGTTCTGCATATCTTCTGTGATTTACACTTTGGGAAAAAATAAACTGTGAAATGAGAATCTTGAAAACATTTAAGGCTGTTAATAATTTGATATTGCAAAAGAAAGAGTAGGTCCTGCCGCAGGGATTCATTTCAAAGTCCTTTCCACCACAAGTGTTGGTATGGTTTGTTAAGTACCACACAGGGGAACTGAGCAGAATTAATGCAAAGAGTGGCGTGGTTCATTTTTTCTTTTTGTTAAAACTAGTCAGGCAAAAGAAAAGCAAAGACCAGTTTCTGATTTTCATTTCACTTCACTGATACTTGTTCTAGCACAAAATGAGCCACTTAGGTACAGGAAAAACCCAGGACAACAGCTGGGTTCTTATCAGCATTGCCAATTCATGCAGTTTAAAATTGCTGAACCCATAGCTCAGGTCTTCTTCAAAACTGTTCTGAGGGTAGCAAATTATCACTGGATAGAGTGTGGCACGTGCTTGCTGAAGCCTATTGCCACCATGGGCTTGGAAGAAAAGTTGGGAACTGTAAGTTA
Organism: Erpornis zantholeuca; assembly: GCA_013400515.1. NCBI lineage: Eukaryota > Metazoa > Chordata > Aves > Passeriformes > Timaliidae > Erpornis > Erpornis zantholeuca. Next base: position 29,985 of record VZTN01030568.1, on the reverse strand, counting down.
CTGCTTTCTTAGTGTAAGGAACAGGGAGTTCTTGTCTCTTGTGATTTTTCTTTGCATCTGAAGAACTGTCGCAAATGCCCAGCTGAGAACTACTGTCAAAAGGTTCTGACAGACTCTGATGAGCAGTCTGTGCCAGGGGCCTGGAGCCTGTGTCCTTCCTGAAGGCTTCCTGAGGCAACCCTGGAGAGGTGGCAGGGCCTCCTGTGAGTTACACTGTGCTGCGCAGTGAGGCAGCTGAGGCAGAGTCCCTGTGATAGTTTTAATCCATATTACACAAGTCTTTAGAAATCGTGGAGAACCTTAAATAATCATCACACTTTCAGTCAGTTTAATTGCTTAATTCTTCCACAATAACACTTTGAGAAAGGAATTTTTTCCCCACCACATTCCCAGGGGTTTGCATACGCCCTACTTCCAACCTACATCAGGTCATTACTATTCAGGTTAATGTTTTATTAATAGCTTATTTTAATTTAAAAATGAAATAGTTTGCACTTCAGCTGAGGCATTAATTTATGTTCAGCTCAACTCATAGTTGTAAGCTGAAACTCAAATGTTTCAACTAATTTCAATAAGGCAATTTATTCATTGTCCATACTGTAGGAGTTTGGTGTATTCTGTTTCTGTGACCACTTTGCAGAAGCACCTCTTCACTTGTTTAATATGCAAGAAATTCTTTAATTGCCTGCTCTCCCTTACTATTCTAATTTCTTACCAATTTCTCAAAGGTATTGAACCAAAGTGGAGCCCGTGTTTGTTTGTTATAAGAGGCACATTAAATATCTCATATAATACAACCATTCCTTTTCAAAGATTCTGATTTAAATTCCTGTGTTTTTTAGAGTACTCATGGAACAGGAAAGCATAATGCAATATTTAATTCCCAAAACAATGAGAGGAATCTCAAAGTCCTCTGAGAGCAAAAGCTAATTTGCTTATTTTAGAAAAGAAGGCTGAGTTTTTCATTGTAGGCTTGGTGTAACAAATCTTTCTTGGTCTTTTCTTCTTTTGTCATCTAGGCAAAGACAATAGGTTCAGTAAATTCTTCCAAGTCAACTTTTCTGCCATCTGAGATTTGCCAAGTGTTGAATCATGTCTTAGTGATTAGTCTTAGTCAAAAAGGCTTGTGCCTTTTTTGGTGGTCTCCCATTCAGATGCAACTTAGTCTTAAATAGTTAAACAACAGGTTTGAACAACAATTGAAAATATTTAATCATTTTTGATCTTATCATCATGAATAGAAGGGCACGAAGAATGGATTTTGAGTAAGTCCAAACAGCAGCACAGAGTGGTGCCATCTTGACTCCCTAAATGGATCTGTGATTTTCTGTGCATTATTCAGCATCACTCAAGAGTTGGAAACTTGTGTTGGTAAAATGATTTGCTGATATTATGTAGGTTGGCAGACTTGTAAAGTGTAGTGACAATGGGCATATTTACAGTAGTAGGGACTTCTAGTACAGATGTGGCACGTGTGCACCAGTTTTTCTAGACTCCCTGAATAAACCTCCTGGAAAGTTCCTTTGGTCATTTTCCTCTCCAAGCAGACACTGCTTACTTGAAAGATTTATCTGTTAATATCTTGCAAAATTATCAGTTCTGGTTCCCTCCCTTGCATTTTTTATGTCATTTGAAGTTGCTGAATCCTGCCCAGCCATAAGGTTACCAACAGGAATGTGTTATCCAGTGTGGAGTGCATGCCTCCCAGGGCTGCAGCTTTGTGTGCTCTGGGCTTCCTGTCAGCAGCACTGATGAAATGTCAGATGCCAAGAAGAGTCTTAGAAATTTAGTACACAGTAGAACTTCTACTCTGTTTAGAGCTAGTTGCTCCTTTGGTTTTCTCTTGGCTTCTCTAAGGCAGCTCCCTGCCAGGCCTTTGCAGTCACCTCAGCAGGTTGGGCTCCAGTTCCATTCTTAATGATAATGTTCTGGTAAGAGTGGGGACGGAAGAGGTATCAAATAACCAACTTTCCCAAGCAGAGCGTGGAAGCCACAGTGTGTAAGACAGAATGTCTTGGATGTATAAACAAGTTATATGTCAGTGTCATTAACCACATTGCCTTTTGGGTACTTAGTAGATACAAAGCAATTCAGTCCTGCCATCAGGCTTATTTTCATTATGTTAGGGATGTGTTCTCTGCAAGCCAGAGGGCTGCTGCTTTCTATTTCCCTGTGTTCTGCTCTTTCCCATCTATGCAAGAGAACATACTTCTCATGTCCCCCTTTCGTTTCTCTGATGGAGGAGGCATTACCCTGTCTGGAGCTGTGCCTTCTAGTTCCTCCTAATTCTGCAAGGTCTCTATAAACTGCTTCTTCTGCATACACCTTTGACCAGACACTATGGATGCACCCCTAATTACTTTGGTCTTTCTGTTGTACTTTCTGTTTGGCTTTGTACAGCTGAGGGATTGCAGCACTTCCTGGCTGTACTTCAGTTTAACTTCTGGCTGGACTTCTGCCTAGGGCAGCAACTTTTGATTTAATGTACTCCATAGCAGCACTCATTGACTGACTGTGTCTGATCTGTGGGGTAAAACTGCACTCCCTTGCAATTTTATTCCTCATATATATACTTCCCAGAACTGCTTGATACACATTCTTTTTTTTTAAAGAAATAGCCTGCATATGGACTTTTTTTTTTTACTTTAAAAAGCAGAAATGTTTGGGTTTTTCCCTCCTCCCCATCTCTCTTTACTGTATTTTTTCCTTTTTCACAAGCATTTGCAACCTTCAGCCACATTCTTGCTGCCAGCCGTCAGTGACTGATCCAAACACTCTGCCCTTTCAGAAAGTGAAACTTCATTTGTTTAAAGGTTATAGTACCATTCTCAAATAGTAAATCAAAAGCTGTCTTTAAACACTCTGTATCTACCATTCCCAGTCATTCCTATGTTAAAGAAGAAAACCGAGTCATAGATGATAGTATTCTCATGTTTTTGGACTTTCACTCAAATGTCACAATATTTCTGTAAGATTCCATTGCATCCTGGGCCTGGGGAGTCCATTAATGCCTTCCTTTAAACAACTTTTTTCTTCTCCTGGGTTTTGTGCTGTGCAAATTCATGAGACATGTGCATAGAGATACCAACATTTGCAAAACTCATCTGTGTAAAATCTGAAAATTTTGACCACTACTAGAAGGCTACTGTTGGAAAGGTCTCCTGCACCCTGAATTAGATCATGTTATCTGATACATGAACTAAATCTTACAATCCACTATATTGCAATTATGACATGGCTTCAGGATTAATCTAAGATTGACTTCTTGCACCACAGCTTTTTGTTTCAGATTAGTTCCATGCATTAATTATCTGTTCCATATCTGTACGATTTTATGCCAAAATAAACAGTCCATCTGTGTAATTGATACCTTCTCAATGCTTGCATTCCTATGTGGTATTTATTATTAACTGGGATTATTAAATTTTAGTTAAAGGAGTTGGGAGGGGTGGCCTTGTTGCTCTCTGAAGAGGGGGGAAATGGAGTGGGAGGTGCTGAGCTCTTCTCCCTGGGATGCAGTGACAGGACATACGGGAATGGTTCAAAGCTGCACCAGGGGAGGTTCAGACAAGACACCCTGAAGCATTTCTTCACTGTGAGGGTGGTCAAACTGCAACAGGCTTCCTTGATAGACAATCAATGCCCCGAGCCTGACAGTGTTTAAGAGGCATTTGGACACCACCCTTAACAACACTGAAGTGGCAGTTGGGCAGTTGAAGCCATGGTCACCATGGGTCCCTTCCAGCTGAAGGTGATCTCATCTGTTCTGTTCTGTTTTATTCTTGTGTTCTTTTCTATCTTTTAGCAAAGCAAGTAGGATTTCTCCATTCTCAGCATGGTTGTGTCATATATTTTTGCGTTTTTCATTTCTTATTTGCAGTATTTAATGCTTGGGAGCTGCAGTAACTTTGTTTATAGTTTCTACCTTCTGCAGAAGTATTCCTGTGAGTTTCTGCTCAGAAATTGAGGCATGTAAAACTACACACTACTTTTTCAATGTGTATAAATCCCTGCTGTCTAATTACACATATCTGAAAACATTGAAACATCTCAGAAACATTTAAAATAAACTCATGTCATTCCCATGTCTCAGAGATGTAACATTGTATTCAGACATGTACCTGCACATTCTCTGTGACTTCAAGTTTGCTGATGTTCTTTCTCTACTGCTGCTTCCTGTATTTACCCTCTAGTGCCAGGGCTTCTGATCTGCAGTTGACTTTCAAACACAGTATTCCCTTCTCAGTCTGCAAAATTAATTCATTAATTCATAATTTCACAAAAAATAATAAACTTGGCATGGGTGAAGCACTGTTGCTTTCCTGTACTTTTGGTCTAGGCTTTCATGATTCAGCATAGAAACAACATCACAATTCTCTCAACTTCTTTTCCTGTTGACACACTGAATTACTATGGTCTTATTAGTACACTGAACATAGCAAATTTGTTTACTTTTGTAGGTGTTAATTGCCTCTGTCCTTACAACTTTACTAGCAGACTATTCCTTCATTGTTAGCATTAATCTCTCCCCTTCCCTGTCACATCCAGTCTTTTCCTCAGAAGAATAAATGTGCAGTTTCATTTTTGTGTTCCACAGGTTAGGAAGAATCTCTGGAGGCCAACTGGTCCAATTCTCTGCTCAAAGTCAAACCAATTTTGATGTTATATCAGATTGTTCAGGTTCTTGTGCAGTTGAATTCTGAGAATTTCCAAAGACAGAGATTTTGCAATTCCACTTGATAGACTGCACCTTTCCCCAATTCTTACTATTTTTTTCGTATAAAATAGGATTTCTTGTATCTCATCTGTTGACTCTTGTCCTTTCACTTTTTACCCCTTAGAAGTAATGCCTCACTTCAAGTTCTGTTGAGGCCAACCATTTATCCATCTGAAGAATTACAGTTCTCTCAGCTTCTCTTGAGCATCATGTGAAGCATCTTGGTGGCCTTCCATGAAGCTATGGAATGTTTTGGTATTTTTTGTGCACTGAAGACCCCAAAGTTAGTCCTGACATATCACATATGGTTCCACAAATGACAGCTGGAGGAGGAAATCTATTTCCCTCAACTTACTGGCTGTACATTCACCAACACATACTTGCATAATCAGTGCAAATGCTGGCTCCTTGTTCCTATCTGCTTGGCTTGTTGTCCACCAGGGCTGTCAGGTCCTCTTTGTCATGGTGCCTTCTAGGTGATGAGTGCATCCTTTTCTGTTGGGTGGTGCTGTTCCATCCCAGCTACAGGACTCTCCACTTGCAGTTGTTGAACTCTGAGCTTCCTCTCAGCTCATTACTCATCCTGTCTGGGGCACTCGTAGAAGCCACCCTGCCCTCCAGTGTATCAGGTTTGAACTTAAAACTAGTAGCTGTGACTCCAGCAACTTTTTCGCTCACCTGGTAATTCCTCTGTGCAATCCATGTCAGCCTGATTTGGCTACAAAGATACTTTGAGATGTTGTGTTGGAAGTCATGCTGCAGTCAAGGAAATGCACTGCTTTCCCTTTTTCCACCAAGACAGACATCTTGTCATTGGAGGAAATCAGGTTCGTGAAACAGTTTGTCTTTTTAAGATCCATTCTGGCTGTTCTTATTCTTCCATGTGCATCAGGTGCTTGGAAGTAGATTCCAGAAGGATTTTGCTGCATGATCATCTTGGGCAGTGTGGTCAGGCTACTGTTCCACCCAGTAAGCCTCCATGTTTCCCTTTCAGAACATGGACAAGACATTTGCCCTTTACCAGTCATCACCTTCCCAAGTTGCCATGACCTTTCAGAGGTGATAGAGAACAGCCTGGTAATGGTGTTGACTGGTTTCTTCAGCACACTTGGATGCATCTTCTGTTGTCTTATGACCTGGTGTATGCCATGTTTGCTTTACTGGTCTTTAACTCTTAATTTCCTCTGCTGTAACACTGTGCTGCCCCACAATCTGCTGTTGGCTTTGAGGAACTGGGAGGCCTCTGAGCAGGTCTCGAGAGTGAAGCAAAAAAGACATCAAGTGCCTTGATCTTCTCCATGTCCCTGGTACTGGATCACCTACCTCTCTGAGAGCAATGGGACCATATTTGCCTCATTCTTTTATTGCCAATGTATTTATAGAAGCTTTTGTTTCCCTTCATAATCCTGGCTAGTTTCAGCTCAGCTTGGCTTTCCTAATTCCATTTTTGCTTGTTTGGGAGGTACCTGCTGGATAACACATCTCAGTTTCCATGTTCCAAACCTTTACTTTTTGTGCTTGAGAGCTGAGGCAGAGGTTGCCCATTTTTTTGGACTGGCTCCCTGCTGTTCCTGCTCAATTTCTAGCTAAGTAGGAGCAGACTGTTCTTGGGCTGCGAGCATGTCATCTTTGAAGATCAACCCACTCCTCTGCCCTTCACCGCAGCTTTTCACAAGATCCTGCCAGTGAGTTTTCCAAACAAACGGTAGTCTGTTCTCCTGAAGTCCAAAGGTTGCTGTTTTCCTTCTTCAGGGCTGTTGGAGTCTGAACCTCCACCATCTCACAGTTGCTTCTGCCAAGTCTGCCACAGACTTTGTCTTGCTGAGCCAGTTTGTTCATGTTTGTGCGTAATAAATCAGAGTGCCTCTCTGATTTGGCTTGTTGCTTGATTGGAAGAAATGAAATGTTTGTTATGGTCAGGCATCTCCTGGATTGCTTGCAGCCTGCCAAACTGCTCTTCCTGAATATGCAGAAATAGTTAAGCTATTTACTAGGTGTTCTTATCATTAACTCCCTTAGACCATGTCATCTTTAATGTCATACTGGATTAACTATCTCTGATCCTTTTTTCGCCTGTATTCAGATCTGAGATCCTCTTTAATGCCTTTTTAGGGAAAAAATTCCATGGTACTTCACCCTAAGCAGGGATCTCACAATATACACCTCTACCTTGCTTTGAATATAAGCATCCACAGCTTTTCATACAATTTCATGCTCTTCCCTGACAGTTCTTGATCCAGCCACCTGTTTTGCTTTGTTTTGTTCTTCCTCTAAGCGTGTGCTGGGGCTTGTCATGCCTAAGATTATCTCCTCCAGTATTATGGATTCCATTCATTGATTGCATTATTTTTTGTCCTCATAATAAGAATAGATTTTATTTAGCCAGGAATGCATTCATAGCATGCTTCATTTACAAAATAAAAGAGTCTAGGACCTTGTGTGCTTTTTGAACTTGTCAGAGACCAGAATTTCACTGTTTTCCCTTTTACAGGTTCTCATAACTGCCTATAGGGCACATACTGACCAGCAGAGCTTTTCTGCAGAATGCTGAACAGAGTGTTGTAGACTTAATTTTAAGCAATGTAGAACTACAACATGGTGAGCACCAAAAACGCGCTTTGAGATGGCCAGTAGTACACATACGTAAACTTGAACCAATGTTTCATATGGAATGCATGAGGGGGTGTGCAGCCGCATCTTTGCGTGGTCTACAGTTGTACGTGAAGGTTACTGAGTTACATTCCTCGCTGTTTCGCTGCTGTTGGACCCTCCAGGTGTGTAGGACCAGGTTGCACCTTCGGTGCTTTTTGCATACCACATACTCCACCTCGGCATTATCCGTGGAGTGTCGGTGGATCCTGAGAGCACAGCGGGTAGCAAGGAAGGATTGAAAATTCCAGATAAGCATCTCTGGCTCTCTTCATTAGCAGAGTCTTTCCATAAGCTTGTGAGTGATTATTAAAGGTGTGAAATGAGAGTCAGCAAAATGTGAAAGACATTTCAGTTGTTACAGCTAAAGGTAGAGGGTTAATGGTTTCCAAAGAATAACGAAAGAGGATAATAACAGTTACTGCAGATTTCAAGAATTACCAAGAAGGCTCTAAACATTTGGATAAAAATAGCTTATTTTTACTCTAAATTAATAGCTAAAATTCTTGCATACTGTTAATACAAGCATTATCGCAATTTCTGTTTGATTTTAGATGAGAAGATTGTGGAAAAAATCCGAGCTTTACAAATGAAAGCTGAAGATTATGATGTCGTTAAGGTGATTGGAAGAGGGGCTTTTGGAGAAGTGCAGCTGGTAAGAATGTAATGATTTAATGTTTAGACAGGTTAACAGCATTAGCCAAAACCATCCTCAATCTCCATGTTTTGTATTTTAAATTTCATTCTTAAAAAGAACAAGTGTCATTTTCCTTGTATTGTGAGAATGTTTCTGTGTCTAGTAAACAGTAAATCTGAATTTAAAACATAATGGATAGGAAGGGAAGAACTTGGGAGTCAGCTTGATCAAAATCAAAAAGGCAGTTCATGGCAATTCTAAATCTTTTTGTCCACAAGTATCTCTGTATAATAGTATCTGAAACCTACAAAAGAGCAAGTGAACACTGGAAAAGGTTTTTGTTTTCTTCTTATAATTGTGATGCTTTGCATTGTATTTAAGTGACTTGACTCACAGGATTTTTAAAAGATTATTTTCTTAACATTGTCCCCTTGGCATTGTATGCAATATAATATCTAAAGTATGAATGGGATTACTTTTAAAATTCCTATTGCAGAGAAATTGTTATAAAAAAATGGTAATCAAACTACAAAAGGTAACTTGGTGTATCACACATAGTCTGATTTTGATTTAATTTTGATTTTTCCAGGACTTCCAAGTACTGCTATGTGATAAATGGCACAAAAATGTGAACATATGTATAAGATGGATTGTTATGTCAGTTTTGAAATAAGCATTCGATATAAGTGCCAGATAGCATCTAGAATGCAAACATTAGGGACAAATTATCGTGAGCTAACAGATAACTATGCACCAGCTGATCCATGGTGATTTTCTGTGTGAGCCTTATTAGAGGAAGAGAGATGTGAAGCAAGTCAATGGAAAGGGGAGAAGGTAATTTCCTGCGATTGAAGCTTGTTATCTTGTTACCACAAGGTAACAGAAATTACACTTTCACTGGTACTTGTTGACGGGAACTGACATTTTACTGCTCTGTGGTAATTTTGCACTAGGAAGCTGGGAAAATCATATTGTCTTGTAATATATAGCCGTTGTGGAAAATACAAAGATGTGTTGCAGTTTTGTTGAGAGATGTGGTAAGAGGTAAGCTGTTATAGGAGGTACACAATGTGTATAATGGCTGTAAATTTATGATCAATTTATAAAATTCTTTGTATTTTCCGTATTAGTGTTGGTGAAATTTGTTGGAACTGGAAAAAAAACCCTCTGTGACTAGCCTAATACTATTTGCATGACTCATGGATAATTTGCAAATTTAGTATGATTAATGTGGCAGATAGCAACATCTAATCAGCAATTTTTAGTCATCTGTGTCATTTTTTAAGACACCTTCATCCAAGTCTGGTAACATGAGAGTGTAGCACCCTCTTTCCTATTTCTATCAGGGACATTTACATTTTTTTTTAATCCAGAAGAGTGAATGAAGTATGGAGTAGAGTATTTCCAAACATCCTCATTTTCTAACAAGACTTTAAAGAATTATTATGTATCTTTATATGATTTTATGTCCTTATTGACAAGAAACTAAAAACAAAACCAAGACCTTCCGCAGAACCTTACTTTTGTTGTGAAGGGGCTGCTGCAGGGTGTTTGTGAGAAAGCAGTCTACTCCATTTCTTTTCAATGACAGTTACATCAAATGGTTTATTTTAAAGTCTTCTATTAGACATTTGTATTTTTACATTAATCCACATGTAGCAGTGAATAGAGACATTCCTTGTGCACTTGCATGTGAAGTCAGTGAAAAATAAAGTTGTAAGCAGCAGAGTTCCTCCTTCATTTATTGAGGGGGTGAGAAATGAAAAAGAGAAAGTCCCAATAACAGAAGTCATGTGCCATTTTTAGATGTCACACTCATATATTTGCTGGAAGCATCCAAGAGGATTATATTTTTGATGTGCTTCAAAAATGAAAATACATTGTTTTCATATTTGTATTTCTTAAGAACAGAAGGGTTTTTCTAAATTATTTTCATTTTCTTTTTAACATTCCATTTCAAATAGAAGTTCCTGATTTGTTCCGGAAACTTTCTTAATTCACCATGTCATGCACAATTTAAATTTTTAAGAAGAGATGATTTTTCATAGTTCACATACTGCAGTTTGGGTACTTTGAGGGATCTGAAGACAAACTTTATTTTTCATTTGCCCAACCATTAAAATGTAATGACAGAATGCCTAGTAAGCTGGTCATAGAATGATGGGGTTTGGATTTCATTGTTGTCATGTTTGTTTTTTGGTTTTTTTTTTTAATATACAATAAGCTCTTCAAAAAAAAGCAAGAATCCTTGGTATTGGAAGGGAGCTTATGTGTGTTCATATAGAGCTCTTCTGTACTTCATGTCAATTTAAAAGAACACTTTTTCTGGAATGTAAAAATACAAGTAGAAATCATAATGTTATGCAGTCTTACAGCTGAAAGGCAGTGGGCTAGTACATACAACTGCAGATCTGAACTAATATTAGCTGGTGATGTGGACATACATACCTCGATTTTTTGCCTCACAAGGTATGGTACAAGTTTAAACTCTTGAGCTAAGCTATATCTATTTCTACTCCATTCAAAATGTTAACACCACTGTTGCAGATGATGGATTTGCAGTATTGAAAATATTTTGCAACACTTTCTGTGATCAAAATAGAAATTTGCTTCAGAGGGGATTAAATACAGAAAGAACCATAAATAAAACATGATTAAGTATGTGAGTTAATGAATATTGTGTTATCAGTATGTGTTGTTGTGCATAGGTATTGTAGCACAAATATTTGTTATATGTTTCTAGTGGTTATATTAGTATGCTCAATTTTTGGCTTGTAATGTTTGCAGCATAAAATAGTCAGCTATGACCTCCTTCATTTAATTTTGTTTTCCCTGAGTCTTCTACTCCAGTATAGCATTTTCTTGCAAAATAACTGGTGTGAAGCAATCAGCTTTCCAGATCCTGTCAAGAAAGTGAAACTCATTCTCTACTGCTGTGTCTTACAGCTAGATTTTTTTTTAAAGGCTTGGTTTTTCCTCTACTTCTCCCCTCCAAAAAATTTTTAATTTCAGTAAAGAGACATCAGATGACTCTGGTCTGAGCATCTGACTTGAGTGAAGAAACAGTTTTCTTATAAATCCAGAAGTATTAAACTCTACACTTGAGCTCTGGTCTCTGGTTTTGCTGCACCTGTAGTGATGGGAAAAGCTAGAGAAAATAATTGCCAGCTGCAGATCACTTATTTTCTTATGCAGTGCCATGAATAAATGTAACTGGTGTCTAGGGCAGACAGAAAAATTGAATTATGGTGCTTAATATGTTACTTCTGCTTTATGCAGAAACAGTAATTTATGGAAGTAGATCCTGAGTACCTCTTGTTTGTTTTCACTTGTGGAAAAATCCTCTTGATTTGAAATTGAAACTTATCCTTAGTTCCTTCTCCCAGGTCTAACCATGAAGGACTGTAACATTGCAGTGACACAGCAGACTGACCTTGTCATGTACTGGAAGAGAAAACTAAAGCAAACTTAACACTTTCTTGTCTTTGGGTACTACAGGATGGTCTGGGTGACAGTCTTTACTGTCTGATTTCTTAATGTTGCAAACCAGTCATTGTCATGGCCTCCCTAAAGAGATGCTGGTTTATTTTTCTTCATTAAGTGCCTTGTTTATTAGGTTTAGTTCCCCAGCCTTTGCTGATGTACAGTTCTGTAGTAAAGCAGATAAAGCAGTTATGTTTTATTACCTGAAAATTTGTTGGGGCATGAACTTTGATGCCCTATCTGTAGTCATTTCTTATGGCTTTATTAAGTATTTTACGATACTTGTAATTACTTCAAGCCATAGAGTTTGTTTCAAAAGTCCACTCTAGGATATCCATTTTTTTAAAATCATAAAAGAGACAGTACCATTACCAATACTATGTACTCAGTCTGATAACTTCAAATGGATGTGTTATTTTCTTTGCCTACAGATTGTCTTCCACATGAATGCTGTGGAAATTATGGATGCCTTTTGTGTGTACTTGTTTATTGAAATATTAGATTATTGAAGCACAGTAGAGTGAAATTCTTTTTTTTTTAATGCATTTTCATGAGTTAAACGAGGCCATGTTACTCAGTGTAATGGCATGAAGGGATTTTCCTACCTATTTTGAGAGTTACTCTGGTGAGCTGCAGTTTAAATTTGGCAGTTCGTTTTAACAGTTGGGAGAAATTGAAACATCATGACAGTTTAATACATGAATAATCTGCTGTATGAGCCAATATCTGTATGTACAAATATAGCTCTGGGTAAAGAGCACAGTGACTACTAGCAGCTGAAAAGGCTGACTCCAAGGGGCCATGCTGCTGATAGAAGGAGGAATGTCAGCAGTAGGTCTGCTCACCTGCATGGTGTGCCAAGACACACTCACTCTCTGGATGTGCCAATATACTTGTTATTGCTTTGGTTCTGGGATTTTTGTACAGAGAAAGAACCTATCTTGATATTTTCTCAAGAAATCATTTAGCCAATAACCTATTGGCACTATTTCGAGAGGTGGACAGACTGTGATTTTGTGCCCCCCCTGCTCTTTACTTTGCCTCTCCTGTGCATGAACTTCCTTCAGGCTGTGCTGGCTTCCAAAAATTTTTTTCCCCAAGTAGAGGGAGACAGTGGTTGTTCTAAATGAAGGCAGCTACTGTAACTGCACCTAGGCAAGAGTACACAGTGACTTTAGGAATTGTAAACTACTAAATACACTGCAGAGCTTCAATGTGAACTTTCACAGAAAATGCATCTTCAATTAAACAATATCTTTTTGGTGTTTCTGGTCTTTGTGTTTCTTCTGGTTTTGGGCAGGATTACAAAAGCCCTACTTAGGGGAGTATAGTTTGTGGTGTACCACCAAGTCTTTGTAAATAATCCCATGTGGGCTTGGTAAGTGGGAAGAAGTCAGTTTTCAAAATACTTTCTTAAGACAGCTTCACTAGCTGACTAATTAATGTCATAACATATCTTATAGTGTTGTTAATGCACATAGATACCATGTATCTGTTCTGAGGTTGAAGGTTTTTTGATCTAACTGTACAGAAGGTTGTTTGTTAGTGTTAAACTGTGCAAGATACTAATAATAAAACCTTTGCACCTATATCTTGAAGGCAAAAAGCCCCAAGTTCAAGAACAGTAAGTCCTTAAATAATCCTATTTCTGTTCATGTTCTTGCTCTTTCTGAGGTTATCCCTTCCACCTAATGCTTCTTCTATTCCTTCAGCAGTATTAATTTTTACAGCTCCTCAGGAGCAGGAGACTGATACTTCCAATCTGTAGACCAAGTAGGTGCCTCTCAGAAGCTTTGCACTGCAGATGTCATGGGCCTGCATCTACAGCTGTTCAGAAAAGCCTATTAAACATTCTTTCAAGTAGCATAATTAAACTCAGATATTGTACAAAACTAAGAAGTTAGATCTGCATTATTTACTTGATGTGAGGGGTTTTAAATGCACCAGAAAATAATAACTTCAGTTTCTGGTGCATTTCACAATTTTCACAAATTGATTTCACAAACTGAATTTTTAATTTTAACAGGAAAAAATATGCAGAAAATTAAGGTCCTGATGACTCAGACCTCTTACAGCTAAATACCTCTCACCTTGATTTCTTTAAGAAACATTCAGGAATGTTAAAAACCTGTTCCTTTAATAGTTTTTTTCCTAGAATAGGATGGCTCATGATTAAATAGCTGAGTAATGACTGCAGTGTGCAATTTAAGGATTTGGTTTCATGTCTGCATTCAGATGAAGTTTTCAAAAACATTTTCCTATTTTCTAATAAAAGCTTTAATTCCAGTTTTCCAACAAGATTTATTGTATTAATTTTGCACCATTTAAAGTGAATTTAAGAACCACTTGGGAAAATAAATAGGACCTATTGTTTTGATGTAAAATAAAAATTAGCAGAGCCTGAAGCCGACTGCTTGCCCAATTTCTAACATGAATGAATTCAAGGGCTAGACAGTGTTCAGAATAAGCAAATAAAAGCAGAGTTAGACTTTATTTCCTGCTGTGGTGGGTTTTTTTGAGCAGCTGTTAAGCTTTTCCTTTTGGAAAGTTTGGAAGTTCTCAAATCCTAACTGTAGAAAATTGGGCATATGAAGACCTGGAGGCATTGCATCCCAGTTTGCACATAGCAGAAACATACTGTGCTGGTACTCAGGTTTTTAACAAGGCATTTTTAAAAGGTTGCTTCTCTTCTTTCTCAACCAACAGGTTCGCCATAAAATGACACAGAAGGTTTATGCAATGAAGCTACTTAGTAAATTTGAAATGATCAAGAGATCAGATTCAGCCTTTTTCTGGGAAGAAAGAGATATCATGGCCTTCGCCAACAGCCCATGGGTGGTTCAGGTAAGGAAGATGTGAAAAGGTAAAATAATAATAATAACAACAACAGTAATAGTAATGATACCGATGCCATAAATACTTCTCAGGCTTGAGCTGGTTTTGAATTTACATTGAAACTCAAATCAAGGTTAAGGTTCAGATTTTTACTTCTAAAAAATACATTTTTACAACAATTTCACTAAGTTTTGTGTATTTGGCTATGTTAAAAAGTAGATTAATTTACATTTTAGTCACTGCAAAGGCATCATAAAACAGAATTAAGCAGATTTTTGAAATACCTACATAATTATTTGGAATAATAGGGAAATTATCTTTCCACTATGGAAAATTCTGTATAGGAATGTAGAAACAAATGTGATTGGTATTTCCAGTCTTTTTCATTGATCACAGGCAATTGGTATTCAGAATCCCCTAAATAGTCACTGTCTTCAGCTGCAGTTTGATATATGGATGAGTGTGCAGCCCTGGTCTCCTGCAAGACAGCAGGCTGTAGCAGTGGTTTCCTTGAAACAATCTTCTCTTAGTGGTCAGTTACAGCACCAGCACTTGGAATATCCAAGTAATGGAGAGTTGACTTCTTCAACTGGTCTTGAACACTGTCACTCACAGCTGTCTCGTGACATGTGCCATCAAGATGCTGTAATGTGAATTATGCCTTTGGGAACAATCAGTACTGATTATTGCCATTTGTTGTAACTAGTAAATTGCACCAGTTAACAAAAGAAGTAGTTAAAGCATGTGCTTGTAGAAATTGTTAGTCCTTAATTTTGTTAAATAATTAATTTAAATATTCTCATATATGTTGCCATGCTTTTGTATATTTAATAAGACTGGCTTTAAGCTTTCCATATATTTTTCATAACAATTTACCTCAGGTATGCAAAGACTTTTATTTAGCTGTTTTGCCCTTTGAGCATGTTCTGTGCTGTTGCCTATATTCAGCAGAAATACTTAAACAAATAGATGTTTTTTTATTTAGTTCTTTGTTCTAGTAACAGTAATTGTCAGAAACTATTTTTCACATGCAGTTGAAAGTAACAAGAAATGTATGACGTAGATTTTCAAAGAAAACTGTCACAAGCAGGATATAAATGTGTGTCTGCATTTGTAAATAGCAGATGAACTAAAGTGTAGTTGTAGTTGTGCCTTCTATGATTAAGTGTATTAGTGTGATATATTAAGGTGATGTTGTCCAGTGGGGTAGGACATTGAGCTGGTTGGAAGAAAATGTAAGTCCTGTTCTGATCTAGAAACTGGGACAGATCACACTGCTTCTCTGTGTCTAGTTTTTAATGTGAAAAACAAATGAAACAAGAGCCCTAGATAGTTCTAATTTTTTTTAATGAAATCCTTTGAGGGCACTAACAAAAGTGCTGCACAAAGACATAATGCTGTTATTTATTATTATGTTATATTAGTATCTCTACATGTGAGAATTTAGAGATTATTTTGAATCTTCATTTAGATTTTAATGACCCAATGCATGATCATATTATATATTGCATATATTATCCATTTGTGCAAACAAATATAGTGCAATATTTATGTATTAAAATATATATTTCAAATCTAGGTCTTCTGTCACTAGCTATACAATTAATTTTAATCTGAAGGTCAAATCTCCATAATAACATACCTGTCTTTCATGGTTCCTCATCCTCCATGGTCTCCCTGATTTTGACTTTGTCCTTTGCACACATCCTATTTTTCAATTGCCTTTTAAATTTGTGTGCTTAATTTAAAAATGTGAATGATTTTTGTTTTTGAGCTAAGGCAGTATTCCCTGAGAAACATCATGAGACTTTCAGAGACTTTTTCACTGTTCATAATAATGCTTTTTGCAAGACTGGGCTATTTTCAGACCTGGTGATCACTGAGTGGAGTCTCTAAAATTTCAGCACTCTAGGTCTGAAATACATTTTAAAGAGACCGAACTTACTTTCACTATCATGCCAGTAGGAAACATACTGACTGCAACTCAGACAGGCCAGTATTTTATTGTTGGGGACAGTTTCTCTGTGTTGTGTTACAGCTGTCTTCAGGAGCATTTTATTTCCTATTTCAATAGGTGTTGGTTCAGGATAAATCACAGCAGTGCAGTGACTTTGCAAACATATACAAAGATAAGGAATTCATAGTACAGAAAAGTTAGAAACGGCCTAAGATGCTGCTCACTATTGAGCTACTTTCAAATCAGAACGATGCTCCCTTTCGCAGATCTGATATTTTGCATTTTGACTCAATGATACTTCTTAATGCCAAGAAACATAGAGATAGATAGATAGATAGATAGATAGATAGATAGATAGATAGATAGATAGATAAAAGCCTGTAGTATTAAAATAATCAGGAAATATTTTTCACTTTCTCAAAAATTGTAATGAGGGGTTTTGAAGCTCAGTAAATTTGAAGGTACTGACATAATTAATAGAAAAATGTCTATGCATATTAAAAGTAATCTTTAAAACATATTCTCATGTCTAATGAAGCTTCAAAATAAAAGGTTTTATTCTTTACCCTAGGTATCTGAAAAGTAATTGCATTTTTTTCCTTTCCTTTTTTTAATGTTGCAGCTATTTTGTGCCTTTCAAGATGATAAGTATTTGTACATGGTAATGGAATACATGCCAGGTGGAGATCTTGTAAACCTTATGAGCAATTACGATGTGCCTGAGAAATGGGCCAAGTTCTACACAGCCGAAGTTGTTCTTGCTCTTGATGCAATTCACTCCATGGGCTTGATACACAGAGATGTGAAGCCTGACAATATGCTTTTAGATAAACATGGGCATCTGAAGCTGGCAGATTTTGGCACTTGCATGAAAATGGATGAAGTAAGTAAGCAAATGAATAATTTACCATCTATAAAACTGTAATTCTAAATTACATCTAAATCTAAGATTATTGTCTTATAAAATATAATACCCAAAGGAATATTCATCAAATGGTCTACTTGGTTATAAAGCTGTTTCTTGTTTCCTACTTTAAATATAAGAGTACTTTAAATAGCTAACCTTTTCTGTTACAAACTATTGTCTCACACAGAAGAAGGATACAAACTTACTCTTTGCTATTTTTGAAAGCATGTATGTTTATGAATTTCTGAGGTACATTTTTTGGCCAAATGTCTGAAAAACTTGAAAGATAATTCTTAGTTTCAACAGTAACAACCTTGGAACAGTTCATAAGCTGACTTTTTTGTAAATGAAATGACTTTATAGCAAAGACACATTCTGTGGGGTTTTTTTGTCTCTAATTGTTCTCATAGCATCCTCTAGTGGTCATTCAAATGAGGTCACAGTACAGCAGCGGTGGTATGTGATATATTGATCAAAATCCCTAAGTTATTTGTCAAGATGCCAAGATGTCAATTAAAATTATTTAGTTGTGCAGATTTTACCATGCACAACCAAATACGATTTTCTAAAGAGACAGTATAGGAATATTTTAAAAAAACTTGAAAATAAAACTACCTTTTGCAGTCTTAGAATCTTGCCTGACACACAAGGTTATGCTGTAATTTACAGAACATGTTCTTCCTATGAAAAATTCTAACAGATACTAAAAAACCTGTATATTAATATGTGTTATGAATTACCTGGTCTTTGAAAATTTTCCCTAGCAGTGTTGGCAAGAGTGATCTTTTTAAGCTTACTTGCTTTTATTTTTGGGGTTTTTTCTGTATTGTTTAGGCAGTGCTTGATATAATTTCTGCGATCTACTTAATTTGCATTTGCATCATTAAGTTAATGTCTCTTCAGCAGTATCTAGAAATGCTGTGTCTGGTTAGGTGGGTTTTTTTCCCATGATAATATATTAACTTCCTCATTGTCCAACTGCAGCTGTTTATTGAAGTTCAGTCTATTTAATTCTGTTCATGTTGTAGTTGTTAGTCTAAAGGCAGAGATAATATTTACCCCCACTTTTGTTGATTTGCTTGCCTGTATTTTAGAGGACAGCATTTACTTTAATTGAAAAAATCAAAAGTAGTGCTTGGTCTCTTAATTCAGTCCTTAAAAATATTAATATTTGTTTTGAGTCAGTAGATCATGTCTTAAGGGAATCTGTTGTTATTGGAAGTGACAACAAAAAAGGATCAAAAAAGCTCATAATATAAATTCTCTGTACTGTTTTAGGGACCCCAGAAATGGTGGACCTATGCCTTTTACTTTTTTTCTTCTTCGTTGCTATTGTTAAAAAAATGGAATATTAAAATGTGGATGATGATACTATAAATGTGAAAAATGGATCCGTGTTTCTCATAAAAAGTTACAGTCAGCTCCACTTTAGACTAGGCATCATCAATGGACCAGTGATCTCCTAGAGAAGTTAATTTTTTAAAAGATTACATTTTAAGCTCTTTGTGTTTCTCAGACTCAGTGGAATGGCAAAAATTTTTTATACAGGAAGCTTTAGAAGTTGAGAGGTTCTGGACTGTCTCCAAATCTCATGCTACTTCTTACAAAACATGAACACATCCCAGCTGTGTAAATATAATATTGGTGTTGGCAGACTGATTTGCAGAAAATATATGCTTACCCAATACTTACTTATTTTTTTGGATTTGGATTTCTTTTAGCAGTTGCGAGCATTAGCATCTTCCTTACGCTGTTGAGAGCCCAGGAAAATTTTGCTGCAATTTACTGATTTTTCTGACCTTTGCTGTGGAATTGTGTTCAGTGTTTGCTTAACTCAGCCAGGTCAGAACAGGCACTTGCAGCAGTTTCTCCTTACCATTTTGTGAAAAGAGTTGCTAAGTGGTTTAGCTATCTTTTCCAGCATAAAAGGAGCAGTTCTGTTTATGTAACTCAGTTGTGATAACTGGGGGTTTGTGGTGTTGTTTTTCATTGTTTGGTTGGGTTTTTTTAATTAGTTGTCCTTCTTAAAATCTGCAACAAAGTGAATATTTCTGTTGTTGAATAAGGAAGGGAGTTAGACTCAAAAATATAGTAGGAATCGTGGTTCCCTTTTTTTTTATATGTAGGTATGATAAGGTAGACCAGGGCAGGGTTCACCTGTCTAATCGTCAGGTGTTGTGTAAGAAACTATACAGGCTCCTGGCTTTGGTAGGGATCGTAGGGCCAGGAGCTCCCAGTGTTGCCATGCACAGCACTGTCCTGCGCTGAGCTTTCAGCAGAGCACAGATTCAGCGAGTATCTGTTAAAAAAGATATGAACAAAATAAGGGATGTTTGCCACTTGGGATTATTGCCTCAGCCCAGGCAGTTCAGCTGAAAGAAGCAGTGTGTTCTTTTTTGTGGAACCCAGCTTCTTTCTCGTTGAAGCTTGTGCAGTGAAGAGGACTCTGCTGGATCCTTCCTGCCTCAGTTCATTGTCTGCAGCACACTGCACGAGCTGCCTGCAGCGTTAACACCTGATATTGTGCAATCCTCATGTTTCCATACAAACACCCTCTAGCTCTTGTTTACTGAAAGGAACCTCCTGAGGGAGTGAAAGCCTGATTGTCAGCCTTGGTTCAAGACAGCAAGTCCTTCAGGTCTGATGGAGATCCTCCTGAAGATGAAACCTGAAATGCTTTGTCTTCAGCAAAATAATAATGTTGAGTGATGCTGGGAAACATTGCAGCCTCACCGCCAAGTTGTCAGGAGCTGTGAGAACATTGCTGTGTCTCCTGGACAGTTTGGTTTTTTAAACTGTGCACTGTACATCTCTCACATAGGTGCAGGTGATGAGTTCCGAGGTCCACGATGATCTTTTGAAGTGATGAGAAAAGTTTCAGATAAAACACTGGCCTGAGACTCCCAACAAGAAGCTTCTTGTGATAACTGTTAGAGTGTGCTACTCAGGTATAAATAGAGGCTTAGTGTTTGAAACACAGGAGTAACACATTGCCCAGAGGAAACAGCACCATTTAAGTCTTTTCAGAATGTAAGGATTGCCAAGGTTAGAATGTAGGGATTGCCAAGGTGCTGTGTAGAGGGCATGTCCCTATTTACTCAGCTTTGATGCCAGAGATCACAGAAGTGAGTCTGACTGTGGTTTTTAAGGTACACAGTACTTAAAAATACATACAGAACAACACCCAAGTTCTTTGAAAGAAGAAGTGTGTGAATGAATGGAACAGAAATCTGGGGATTTTATATTCAGATGAAAATGGGCCAGCCTCCCCAGGGACATGGTAAAATCCCCATTGCTGAAGGTTTTGTGATACAGTCGGATAGGGATCTAGATAATCTTATATAGGCTTCTTTTCCTATGACAGGTTGGGACAGATGATCTTTCAAGGTCCTTTTCAAGCCAGGCTGTTCTGTGATCTGTAAATGCATTTCTAGGTTAGTTCTTGAGAGAGAAGGTAGACAGTTTTATGGGGAATAAGTACACTGGCTCCACATACTTCAGAGAGCTATGGTCCACTGGAACTGGTGTTAGCATGCAAGGCTTTTTTTTACTGCAGAAATACTTTCTGTTTTATTGTTCAATTTTTTGGCATTTTGTCTGAAAACTTAAGGTGTTATTACATGGAGTTTTCTAGCATCTGTAACATTGTTGAAAAGACTTTCCTTTTGCTGCATATCAGCCATCAGACTTGGGTAGTTCTGGCTGGTTTTTGGCACAGCCTTTGCTTTGTTTGTTTAAGACTTCAGAGAATATCAACATGTGTAACATATTAAAAAGTACTCTTGCTTTGGTGTATTCATTATAGAGGGATGGGAAATGGGGTGTTATTAAGTGCTTAAGTGTCAAGGTGGTGAGGCTGTGACAGAAGCTGCAGACTTCAGAGAACCCTTTTAGAACTGTTTTGGTGATTTTGTTTTCAAAGAATCTCATTACCCAGGGAGGGATTCAGGTGGCAAAACCTCAGACTTTGCCTTGTTGTAATTTTGTGTTTGGATAAGGAAGAGATAGACGCATAGCAGTGTTGGAGGCATCATTAAGTTGCCACAGTCCTACTGGATGAGCAGAATCACATAACCCTAGAGCAATTCTTCCTGTGCTCAAAGCAAGGGGAGGCTTAGGCTTCAGAGAAGACGCATAGGTTAGTGCCCAGAGTGCTGTAACAAGCAGGACATCCAGACAGTGGTTCCTGCCATGTGCTAGATCCATTTTCAAATGCTCTCAGCTTTAGATTTCTGGAGTCTTTGAGCTTTAGTTTATTTTGCAGTGTTAAAATATATTTGTCTGTATTTTTCTTTTTCCAATGAATGCATTAGGTCTTCTGGAAAGAGTTAACTGCATTTTCTTATCCCAGTGTGAATAACATATGTGGTATCTCATCCAGTATAGAATGCAAAAGTTTACTTCTCTTCATTCTGGAACTGAAAAGTTAAAATTTGTTTAGATTTCAGTTTTTGCATGGAGTCATAGAATAGGCATTTGCCAGGAGGACATTTGAAGTGCTCCATAGGTCTCTACAGTATTTAGTCATCCCTTTAGTTTTTGCGTGCTGGTTCATGACTGTTCATTCTGTTTTAGTACAGAAATAAAAGCTTTTCACAGTTCATATAGTGTATGAGAGAATATTGAAATGTGGTGTCTAAATTTTGCATATCAGTACAATTTCCAAAACTGAATGTTTCTCTTTTTTCTTTAAATATGTATTTTGATCTTGGTTGTTGCTACTAATGTTGTGTATTAATATTCAGAATTGATATATATTGCCATTCATGCTGATGGCAAAATGCATGAAGAACCTTTTTAAGATGACTTAGATAAAATTTCAGATTGAGGAACAGAATAAAAGATGAGTGTATTTTTGGTACTTCTCTGACTTCATCCAGGATTTCATTTCATTCATCCATCTGGTCTCTGAGGAGTGAATTCAGTGAATTTGATTAAAGGAAACAAGACTTATAACTCTGAACCGGAATGCTGGCAGATCTGATTGATGCCTCTGCGCCACTTAGCCTCTACAGTTTTAGTTTCTCAGTGTGAAGCAGAGGATGAGAAATTATTCCATTGATACAAATGTGGTAATATGTTAATTAAAAATATTTAAAAAAAAAAGAAAAAAGCTTTGCTATTCCTTAAAAATATCTTCTCCTTTTGTTCTTCTTATCTTTAAACAAAAAACAAGGTGAGTCTATAAAAATTTACCCATAGCTTGATTTATTGGCTGAATTAGACAAAATTTTTATATATCTGCTTTGTAGGGCCTAGCATTCTTGTCAAAATTATTCTAAAGTTTGTCCCTAAATTCAATGAGAAAAGGAGCAGTCTGATATGATGTGTTGCTTTATACTGAAACCAATAGTAAAAATAATAAAATTGGTGAACTTTGGGAAGATGAAGTCAAGAGAAATCACTATGGAGTACGCAGGGGTAAGCACATTACCAAGAAATGTCATTTCAGTCCACATTGTTTCCTGAATAAAAAAAATAGTCTTTAAAACACATTCTTCAAACCAGATATTTTAGGCTATATTTTTTATGGTTTTCTGTCCTACTAACAGAGGAATTGATTAAAGAGGTGCTTAGAAGCCCCTTGAGCTGAGCTGTTTGTGTTGTTACTGTTGCACAGACAGGAATGGTGCGCTGCGACACAGCCGTGGGGACCCCTGACTACATCTCGCCTGAAGTCCTGAAATCGCAGGGGGGTGATGGTTATTATGGACGGGAATGTGACTGGTGGTCTGTAGGGGTTTTCCTCTTTGAGATGTTAGTTGGTAAGTAGCGATTTCTTCTGCTAATGAGATTATCATTGAGTCTTTCCTGTGCCTTTAGCGGCCCTTTGCTGCATGGAGGCTGCTCCTGCCTCACTAACAGCTTCTGACTTTTGGCTGTGGCTTCATTCCTGTTCTCTTTGCTCTCTGTCACTCTGTCGCTGTGACAGCTGTTTGCGTGCTTGCTCAGTGATTAGTTCCCTGACTTGGTTCAGCTTAAAACTAATTCTTTGAATAGTTTTAACTGGGGTCAGCTACCTCACCACATTGGTGCCACCTCAGGCAGGACTGAGTTTGCAGGGACACAAGAGATGAAAAAGGAATGGAAAGAGCAGGACTGTCCTTTTCTTCTTTTCCACAGCACATCAGTGTTTTCTGTTAGGTCAAGATGAGGAAGTATGGCCCAATTCTTTCTTTTGTGCTTGAGTCAGGATTTTCTAGTAAAATACACTGGACTGCTGTGGCAACAAACGTAGAATATAATCTGTTAAGGAGATGAGTCATTGACATCTTAAAATACAGTGAGGATCAGTATGATAGTCTGTTAGCAAAATACCAATTATGGAAGGATGGAATTGAACATATAATTATTAAAAGTACAAATCAGCATTTTCTGAGAATATTGCAGATTTGATGTTTCTGGTGTCCTGAGCCAGGAAAGGCACTTGAACATATGATGCTATTACTATTTCCAACTCTTTCAGAATTACAGCATTTTGACTTTAAGAATGTGTGGTTTACAGTTAATAGTCTCTCATGAACAATTTTAGCAGTAAACAAAATTATTCAGTTCA
>VZTN01030567.1:58085-84324 GCA_013400515.1 Erpornis zantholeuca | reverse complement strand
CGGCATGGCGGCTCTGGCCAGGGGCGCGGCGGTGCCGGCAGTGCCCACACCCGGCATGGCGGTGCCGGCGTGGTGGGGGCGGTTCTGGCGAGTGTCTCCACCTGTCATAGCCGCTTCCGGTACCGGCAGGTTCTACACTGTTTTATAGTTTTATAATTTTGTCATTTTTCCAAGAGAACTGCAGGATTTGCTATTTTTGCCGCTGTGTTGGGCAATTTGCTGCATCTGAGGTTACGTTGTTTTATGCCCCTGCCACAGAATGCCACTTACTTGCTAATTTTCCCCTACCCGAAAAGTTGGTTAATGATCTTGCAAGAAATTTGGAGCGTAAAGGGGTGGGAAATCAGAAATGGCATACCGTTTGTGCCAACAAAGTAAGGAAAATCGGTAGTCTAGGCTGGCAAGTTCCTAAGAGCAACGAAAGGATTCTGGATTGGGACACGCACTAGTCCCGCGTTCGCGGGCAACACCTGGGACATTCCTGAGGGATCGGACTGCGACTTTAACAAACACTGCCCTGGAAGCCGGCCTGGACCTGCAGCCTGCCTCTGCACCAGCAGATTAAACGGGGTGCTGAGCTCAGCTGAGGCGGATAATCCACTGCACCTCCAAAACAAGGTGGCCACATCCAAATTGCCTACAGTGCATACTCCTATGCTCGTGCTAATTCTCAATCTGGGACGTCTCCTCTGTGGTCTGGGCCAAACCCAAACGTCTGCCACAGCAATATCTGAACGTTTTAGCAGGATAGAAAGTCAAGTCATTCTCTAGGACTCCTCTGTAATTTTCCAGGGGTAAATACGCTATTGATATATTTTTATGTATTTATATTTTTGTAATATTTAATATTTAACTGAAAGCAAGTTCATATATTTTTTTATATATTAAAAAAGCTTTAACCTGAAGCAATGGCTTTTTTCAAATACCCACTGCTCATCCCACACAGTTTCTTCCCTTTGCCACCTGACTACAGCATGAGCTGTTTAGGAGTAAGGAGTGCATCTGCCAAAATCCTCCTAATATTTGCAAGAAGACGGAGTTTTTGCCTTTGACCAGTGTGATAACTCCCTTGAGATCTTACAGAGACTGGCAATGCATTGTCCAGGGCAGGTCAAGGACTTCCATCAGAGTTCCCACATTTGCTTGGCGTGCTGTACCCAGCCTGGACCAGAGGGGGAGAAGTGTGACAACGCTGAGGAGCACAGCAGAAACCAAGGATGCTTTTCGTTTTAATTTAACTTAATTTCCACTCATGTTTTAGGTTTTGGCACATAAGCAGCACCGCACCTTTGGAAACTAGGTATGCGGTTTGCAGTCCATCACTAATTCCACTGAGCCATGTCCTGCTGATTTTTGAAAGGTCGGCAGCTATGTATACATCTGTTGTTTTCTTTTTTTTTTGTTTTACTTCTAGGGTTTTTTCCCTTTCTTGCTGAATATGAATCCCCAAATTGTCTGTAATTAGGTCAAGATCTACCCTGTTTGTTTTTTTTTTTTATTTCAGTTAACTGGTGACACTAAATAATTGCAAAAAGTCATACATAAGATTACTTCAGCAGAAATTAAGAATCAAAATTAACATCTATATTACTAGACTTAATTACTATATTACTAGACTTAAATAAAACTTACAGTGCAAGACCTTACCCTTTCACACAAAAATAAATTTCTTGGGAAAAGAAAATAGACAAGTGAAACCCCCCCAAATTTCAAAACTCAGACTTTCTTACTTATGCATCTGTTGAAACCTACAGATGGTAATATTTCTCACTATATTTTGGTTACTTTTTTCTAAATATATTTTCACTACTTCCACAGTAACATTACCACTGGGGCTGATTTTTAAAGTATTTTTTAAGAGAATTATTGATGTCGTAACCACCCACCTCACAAATGTTTTACAACAACATCCATATGCTCAGCTGTCAAACTGTCCCCATCATCCCATGAAAACACAGTCCACTTCAGCATACCCCAAACTGTTCTGCTACTTAATTAACACACTGTTGGGAGGAAAGAGTTAAAAGCGTAAGAATGGCAAGGAGGAGGAGGAGGAGGATGGTAGATACACTCAAGTGACCTTGCAGCTGGGAATGTCAAGGCCTGGAGAATAACAGTGAGGAGAGCCCTGTATATTATGCCTACTGCTGTTTATACTCTGTTTTGAGAAGCATTTCTGTGTAGCGATAACGTAGGTGTTTTGAGAGACTTGGAGGCACCCTCATGGGCATGCTTAAGCTCTCTGGTTTTGGGAGAGAGAAGGTCAAAGCTCAGAGATCATAAAAAAAAGCCCAGAGGCTTGGTGTGTTTGTAATGATGCCTTTTTAACTTTTATATTTTTCAAATCCTGTACTACTAGTGTAACTCTGAAGTTTCCTGTAGCTTGTTAAGTGCTGCTCTCTCATGCTAAAATAGAAATAGCAAAGCCTCTCTAGCTTGCTCTCCAAGGAGAGAGACTATCTATCTACCTAGACTATCCTAGGCCCAAGAACTGTAAACCATCGTCTTGGAGAGAGGGGGGAAAGCTTGGGGAAATTCCATCCTTGGCTGGATTCTGGTTGGTGAATTTATGCTGATATCAAAGTGTGAAAAAATCGTGACCTGTCGTCCATTTTGGGATCCACTGAGGCAGGACCCTCTGGAGCCCAAAGTGTCCATCTGAAGGCCTTTCAAATAAATACCACCTTTATTCCTTTATTCCTGTCTAGTCTCTGTTTCTAGGTAGCCATTTAAGGCATCAGTAAACTACAAGTGCACAGACCCTTGATAAATTGGTGCAAACAGCAGGCCTGCCTTTCAGACAGATGGACTGAGCCTAACAGTGCCTGCCTTCCTGCTTGTGTGCCTCTGCCAGGGTATTGCCTTGGGATCTTCCAGTTAGCGAGGTAATGCAATAAATCTACTCTTTGCATTTTAACTGTGTTTTTGTGCTTATTCCAGCTGCCTGCCTGTGTCAACATAGGCACACAACACACACACAAAATCCCTATTTGCATTAAATATATATCGTTGCACAGTTGCTACCCCCACTTTGGTTACATTAACTAGCAGAGTGCCTAATGCTAATCTGCCAGAGCCCAGTTGTTCTCTATTTGCTTAACTTCATCTGCTAATAAAAGGGTAAATATGGTGATGCTGATACATCTGTCTTTCAAACCCCATTCATCACTCATGTCTGGGATGTTTGGATATCTATGGATGGCAGTGATTAGCACAAAATGTCCTTTATTTGCTTCCGGCTCCCTTTTCAGCTCTTACTGTTAATTGACAGCCTTACTTCCTGCATCTATCATCAGCCTGATTGAATTCTCATGTAATTCTGTCTTCCAATATATTGTTTTAGTATCTTGGAATTTTGGTGTTTTCACCTCTTAAAATGTTCTTCTTGAATGATTTTTAAAATTTTGTTTGTTAGAAATTTATTTACATATTTTTCCCTTGTCTAACTCTATTCCTTTACTGATCTGACTTTTTCAGAAGTCTTTTCTTGGAGCCTATTTGTGTAGTTCCTAGCCCAATTGCTATTTCTTTTTTCTGTTTCACAGTTCTCCAGGTTATACCAGGATTTTAGTTCTGACCACAATGCACAGATACCTCTGTACTTAGTATAAATAGCAGGATAAATGTTCTGAGCTGGCCTTTAAATTCCTTCAGGCTCTAAAGTGAGTAAAGCATGAATCATGCAGTGAAGGGAGGTTCAGAGGGCTGCTTTAGCTGGAATATGCTCTCAATGTTAATTTGTTTAAGGGGAGAGTAACAATGGTGCCATCCCCTGTGACACTAAATCTCTCTGGCTCCACTTACACACTGTTTACGAATCCTAGATTTATTCCCCAAATCCTCTGTCCTAGACTCTAATGCAGAGGCAGAGAAAATCTAGATACTTCTTGGCAATCTTCTTAAATTTATCCTGATAGGTAGGTCTGTCATCCACCTCTGCCTCTCACTGCATGCATCTTTTCCAGTCTGTTTAGGCTGCTGTAGCAAATACGTTCATTGCCTCTTTCTTCTGTTATGTATCATATTTTTGATTCCTTAGCATAATTTTTCAGGGTACATATACCAGCAAAATTTGTCCTGTCCCTGCACTAGGCTTTTTCCAAAAGGATGTTATCCTTGTATTTCCTAATAAGATGCTCCATGTACTTGAAATAATTTTGTTCACCATGCTGGGACTGGGGGGAGAGGGGGAGTTGACTTGGTTTTTTTCTCTTGTTAATCTTCTTCTGAAGCATTGAGTCAATGTTAAAGAGAGGGGCTGAAGTATCAAAGATAAGATGCACTCACATATTTGAGAAATTAGAGCCTGAGTAAAGAAAAGAGAGAAAGATTCAAATTTCTGCCAAGGAAAAGGAAAACAGAACTCGATCTTTTTTGTGTGTGGAGCAGCAGCAAGAAGAAAATTAACACAAACATCCTGGCCGGTCAACATAAACACTTGAGCTCAGCCACTGCTCCATCGTCTCCAGACAGGGGAAGGTTTGAAATATCCAGAATCAGGGCCAAGAGAGTAGAATTCATTTCTAGACTTAATTTAATCTGCTGCATAAGGATCTCCTTCTTCTTCTTCCTAGTATGTCTATCTTTATCATATTTAAATTGTGAGCTTCTGAAACACACAAAGAATTTTCTCAAAGTCTGTCTATTTGAAGGCATACTGATGTTTTCCTTTCTTGGATTTTTATTACCACTAAACCAATTTACAAGAAGAAAATGCTTTTGTTACATATAATATTTAAGATTTACTGCATTTCTAATACTCTCCTGAGAATAATCAAATTTTTACCTGTATGGCAGTGAGGAATAGGATGTGTTCTTATCGAGTAATCTGTAGGTAATTGAAAGATTTCATTAACCCCAAAAATATTGCTATCCAACATAAGAACTAGACATAGCTAGTAGGTACCTAGGATTTTAAACCTTTTTTAATCAGATAAAAATTATTTGTCAGGATTCAGAATAATAATTTAAAAGAAAAGTTTAAAGTATTTTTACAAGGAAAATTTCTTATCATTTGAAAATTTTAAAATATTATTCAGCTCAATTAAAAGAAACCCACTGCAGATGAAGGATTTTATTCAACCTCTTTGGTGTTTGATTAGGAGTACTGTATAATAGAGACTTGGCCAGGAAGACTTCCTGTTTTAAGCCCATGACTTGATGATGAAAAAATGTCCTGTTCAGTCCTGACACATACTGAGTGTTCAAATATACTCAGCCACTTTGTAAAACAGTCTGCAAAAATCCAGCCTAACTAAATAGCCAGCTGCATTCCAGCTGCTAAGAAATCTTCACGTTACTTACTCAGAGCACTTCCACCATTACAAGTGATACCCCCCAAAATAAACATTGGGGTGGGATTTCGTATGCCTAATCTAGCCACTAAACCTGCACCTATCTTTTAAGCTCTGCTTTTAAAGGGAATAGTGTTCCAGAGAATACTTGGAAAGGGGTAGGTATCCTGCAGGCCTCCGAAAGGACATCTAGACTGCCTGAATTTAGGTGCCTACATAGCCAATTGTTCTCTTTGTTTACCTCAAGTTTGGGTTGCTTGCTTTTTGGGTTTGGGGTTTGTGGTCTTTTTTCAAATATGAATGATATTCAGGAGGGGAAACTTAAGTATTTTTGCAAATTAGCAGAAAGAAATCTCTCTTGCATGTAATACAAGGTCCTCTTTTCCATTAGGAATAGATTCCAGCATAAGGAGTTAGAGATAACTTACATTCCCTAGGTAAGCAAAATTCCAATTAATTGAAAGTTGCCTAAACAAGACATATGAGATGAAGATGATTAACAAACATACCAGCCAACTCTTGCCCCACTTTCCTACTGTAAACTAAATATATTTCTTTGCCTAAATTCATAGTATTTTGCCTTTGTGTTACTTTTGTCATTCTCTGTAATTTCCTTTGGCTGAAACTTTGTGGAACTTGAGCTAAAGAAGTAAAACTGACTAGGAAAATTTCCCATTAAGGCCCCTCTTCCCATTAAGTATTGTCTAAAACTGCACTGGTTTCACCAGAAGCAGAATGTAGCCTCAGAATATAAAACCCAACCCTATCCACCAGCACTGTGAAAATCAGTTCCTACTGTAATGCTCATTAAAATTCAGGGCTTGCTGGTAAAACCGTTGATTTATTTTCAGACTGCAGAGCTAGAATAGTTATTGCTACCAGTATCTTGGCAGTCTTTCTTCAGCTCACCTACATAAATATGCAGAAATCTGGTACACACATTATTATTTTGAAATCTACATGGCACATTTGCATAACAAATTTCAGAAGCTGAGACTCATCCAAATAACTTTTGAATAACCATTAAAATTGCCTACAACATAGCCACACTAAGTACAAGGGTTTAATATGTTTATATTTCCAATCAGAAAACCAAGTTTATCAGTTGCACAGCTACAAACAACATATTGCTTTAAAAAATGCAATGCTATTACAAATATTGAAGACCTAATATTTTTATAACAAATCTAGTAACAGTTAAACAGCAAGGGTTTACAATCACAATGTATCTAAGTGGATCCAGCTGGTATAGTTTCTATTTTAGGTGATATTGATACATATAGTAGGAGATAGTACATAGCATATAGTGTTACAAATGCTTTCAATAGTGGCTATGTTCTCTTTAATTTTTATGGACTCGTAACTTACATGGGTACCTGGATGGTATTACATACTTAAGTGCCTGCAGTTTTGCCTTCTCAATGAACTGTATACAGTTAAATATGGGTAGAAATTATGGCAGCTATGTAATTGTATACTGAGTGTTGAGTATGTGTAGTGTTGTACCTTCTTATCCAACACCCACTAGTCTCATCACACTGCAGAAGTGAACAGATTATATTCTCAGGGAACAGACAAGAGTGTTAATTTATCAACAGGCCTGTGGATATCTTGGTTTTTGCTTTGTATACCCATGGCAGCCTACAAACTCTACACAGGTCACTGAGAAAGCCCAATCTGTAGGAGAGGAGTACAGAGCAGGCAGTCTCGAGAAGAGAGAGACAGACATAGGTGTCCCCAGAAGTATACTGGTTACACTGCCCCTCCTGGTTGCACTTACCTCCTAAGTCACCTCATCTGCCATTCTGGTTCACTTAGCACAGCTCAGTCCATATGGATACTGACTGCTTGTTTCGAGAAGATTTTCAGAAGTGTTTGTGGAAAAATATATTTTCTCATGCAGCGGCCTGAAGGCCGTGAGAGATGGAAAACAACTTTCGATAAATAATTCCTTGGTAAATAACTTGCACCTGCTGTTTGTTACTCATGTTTTGAAGAGATGTTTCGAAACTGGTGTTGTTCTTCAGTTAACCTATAGCGTTAAGGGGTGTTTTTGAATTAACCAATGGTGTAATGTTGTTGCACAGCTGTGTATAAAAAAGCTTACACTCAATAAACAGGATCCTCCTCTTTCTTCATGCTTTCTGAATGGAGTCATCTGTGTCGTCCTTCGCCCATCCCTTACTCAAGAGCAACAAGTCCACTCTGACAATTTCTGGGCCCCAGGAACTCATGATAGTCATTTCAACTCTGGTCCCATCTGCGTGTGTGTGTGTGTGCGTGTGTTTCCCTATATTTACTTCTCCTACTCTGTCTTTTGCATAGGCAGCGCTTGGGTTACTGCCTGCCCAGATCACCCAGTTATAAATATGTGCAGGCAGCCCTCACTTGCAGGCAGCAGTAATGCAGTAGTCAGAGTGAGAGTAGTAACCCCAGCAGCCTGGTGTGATCACACCACCACAGTTCACTTCTTGCCCTCCCTCAGGGCCCCACAGCCAGTCCTGTTTCTTCCCACACTTCTTTTCACCAGCATCACACTTACTAACCTGCTGATTCTGCACCTCCAGGCACTCGCCTTCAGCAGTTGCAGATGAAGGGATCTAGACCCTGTTCTTCATTATGGCTCCATCTTAGCCTTGCCATCCAAGGAGTTTACAGTGTCCATGGGGAAGAAAAGCAGACCTCCTATCTCCCAGCCTTCAGCCTCTCCAAATGTAGGCATATGCCAAGTAGGCAAGAGTGACACCTTCCCAATGCTGTCCCTGACAGTACTGAAATTCAAAGGAACATGTCAGACAAAGGGCTTTTCTGAACATTCAGTTATGTTACATGTAAAAAGCAGAGAGAGAGGGTAATGACATTTTATATAATTAAAAATACATTTTCTCTTTAAAAGTTACTGGATTTGGAGGCAAAAGACTAGCTTAATAACTCATTGCATTTATTCTTCTTCATAATGTTTTACTTCAGTGATTTTTATTGAGCATTTTCCTAAGTTTGGTGTAAAAATATCTGCATTCCCTCATAAGGTTTCTGTCTCCCTCAGTAAACTGAAGCTGAATTCACCAACTTCTTTTTTTAAGGTTGCTATGACAGACTCTTCAAAGTTCAAGGGTAATAGCCTGAATATTGTTGAGTTTTCACTAGCAGCCAAAGAGCATATTAGGAATTCATTCTTCCTGACATTTTTGATCTTCAAACAAACTGAAAAATAAAATTCCAGGCTGAGATTTTGGTAAACTAACCAAATTTTTATGACAACGTTGTTTAGTTGTTGAGACTCTACTAGCCTGTTTGTCAACCACAGTTTTACTTAGAGATTTTCTTTTCCATGCTGTGTAGGACTGAGAAGACAGTTGGCTAGTATCTTTGGGTATCTGTAAAAACTACTTCAAAATGAGATCTCTCTGGAAATTCGACAGTACAATTTCTATGTTGTTTTTGTGATTGACAGATTCTTTTCCATCAGTGACAACTGTTTTAAGTTGTGCTGTACTGATGACAGCTTGACTGTAAAGGTGCTTACTCATGGTCTACAGAAAGACACTGACCACACAATTAGAAAAAGTAGAATGTGCTCTATGATTTAATTTTTTCTCTTTGTTTTTTTTTTTTTTTTTTTTTTTTTTGGTTTTTTTTTGGTTTTTTTTTTGTTTGTTTTTTTTTTTTAATTAGGCTTTATAGCCAGAAAGAAATATATTTAAATTTCCTATATACAACAGGTCATGGAATTTATCCACTGTATGGACCCATACAATTAAAATTAAGGTTTGGTTCAGGAAAGAGTGGACCTTGGGATCTTTCAGTTAAACTCAAATCCAAATTTTCTGGAGTAAACTTGAAGTAAAAGGGAGATCTGGTTGTGCCAAAACTTAGTAAAGTTCTTGTGCTGTGGTCACAAGAACATGGAACATATATCTGAAATTTGCAGCAAGACATTGCAAAGACATTCAGATCAATAATTATTTACTCACATACTATAGCAAGTCTGGGGTTGGTAGACAACTATTTATTTTTCTTATATTTACCAAAATGCGAAGGGTTTTTTTTCCAAAATCTGGCTATAACATGTTACAAAGTAAAATTTTATTATCTTGTTGCTTTTAAGTAGTCTTTCTCAAGTATAAATTGCTTTCCTCTCCTGCTTGCAACAGAACACATAGAGTGGGCAGGCACAGAGGCAGAGTATTTCCACTGTGATCTGTACAAAGAAGTTCCAAAGTTGTCTGCATGTTTTCCAGTTGTTCTTTTGCTTTTATTAGTGCTAGTTAGTTCCAAACTTCTTGTCTTATTTTCCTCCTTATGAATGTGAACATAGATTTAGTTTTTCTGTCTACGTTGACATGATCTCGGCTTAACAGTACATTATGGGAAGCTGGAAGATTTACTGGCAGAAAAGAGCCTCTTGGAAAAAAATCTGCCTAGTGGTAATTGGAGAGTGAGTCAGTGTCTGCAATCCAGCTGTGCTTACTACTCAAACCTGACAAGAGCTGACTTAGATTTTTTCAACTATCTGAAACTGGCTTAAAAAAAAAAAATAAAATAAATAGACTTATATATGCTGGATACATTTTTGGCTGACAACACTTGTAAAAAGGCAGCAAATTATCTTTCTTCTTTCTTGTTGTTGTTAGTATTGCAGTGGCGTGCAAGAGTCATGCTCTTGGAGAAGCAATCCATTATACACACACAAAATGGCATGTCCGAAGGATGGTGAGGCATCAACAGCTCAAAACGCACCAAAAATAGTTCAATATGCCATCAGTTCTGTGACTAATATTCCAAGAAAACCTGCATCCTGACCCTGGGAGGCAAAGCTTTGTCATTTCTTATTGCACACATTTACAGTGGTTGAAGCTTAAGAAGCACAAATCAGTTTCTGGTTGGTGTTATTTTATATTGGTTGTATTATCTGGATGTATTATGATGCTTGTTTCACCAACAACCCAAACACTGAAGTTCTAACTTTTGAACAATACATAATTTTGAGGAAAATGGCATTTAAATGTCCTTAGAGAATGTTGTCAATCTAAATACTGAATTTACATCAGATTTTATAAAATTAAGGTCTTAAAATTTCATAATTTTTATCTTTTTTTGCCATACTAATAAACAGTTACTTATCAGTTCTTCACAGATTAAAGTAAGAACTTCAGTGTTACAGGGGAATGTATCACCTAATTTTATTGCTAAGATTGAAAGAAAAGACCCAATGGTGAATCATTTTCATATTTTAATTTTTTTACACTTTAATAATTCCTGAAAGTTTTGAAACATAATTAAGGATTTTTCATTTTTTAACATAAGATTCATGAAAATGAATATTTAAAACAAAAGAAATAGTAAAGACAAAAGCTATTACAATTTAATAGTAAAGCTATTACAATTTTGGACTACAGACATAGAGGCCAGGATGAAAACAACAGTACTATGGGAGCCACAAAAAAAGTCAGGATTGAAATTTCTGAAAAAAAAACCCCAATCCAACACTGAGAGTCTCATTTAAAACAGCAAAAGCCTTTGACAGTCAGCTGCAAGAACATTTTCAGGCAACACTCACATTCAGGCTGAAATTTTTCCACAGTATGATATCTAAAACAGTTTCAGCTCATATTAAAATCTGGCGTGGTTGACCAGTTTCTTATCTCAGTTTTTGGCTTATTCCTTGCAACTATAATTGTAGATAAGTAGCCCATAATTTCAGAGGAGCAAACTTGACAAGATAGTGTGTCTTGTATTTGTTACAGATATTTTTAACGCTATTTCTGGTGTTTTAGATTGACTTGGGAATTTAAATAAACTAAAAACATAGGAGAAAAGATAACAAGCCATGTTACCCTTTCCTCTCTGTCCCCATTACTCCACACAGATGTTTCAAAACTATTAATTCCAGCTCTGCATAGCTATAAAGCTAGCAGTGTCTGCTGGGGTGTGGTGAGCTGGATTTCTGAGTAGCTTTGTTCCAGATGGGAATACAGAGTGACCCACTCAGTCTGCAGGAACAGGTCACTGGATAAAGATCTCCCTGAAGTGTCTGGGATCTGGAATAGTTCCTAAACTCTCTACACCATTAGAAGTACAGCATCTATTCTATATTTAGGTTTTTTATGGATCACCATTTTTTCTTTCCCCTAGTTTGTCTACAGTCCTCTGCTCCATTTCACACACAGACACGCCCTCTTCCTCATTTGTGTTTCCTAGGTCTTCCTTTTCTTCCTTGCTGCCTGAAGATCACAGTACATGTGAGCATAGCCTCGACATCGCTTAGTTAAGGGATGGCTATCAAAAGTGACAGATAATTTCAGCTGTCTTGCCCTTGGGTGAAGACCTACATCTAGGTCTCTTTCTTCTACTTCAGCTGTCAGTTTTAAGGCATGTTGAATGTTTACCATCTCCAGGATGTTTATCTATCTATATTAAGTGAAATTTATCATTACCTGCTGCCAATTCAAACAGAACAGTCTGCTGCTGCTATTGTATTGTAAAAGCCTGCAAAGGAAGTCATCAGACATGGACAGCATTTGCTACTCAAATAGTGAGTCTCTGTCCTCACCACAAAGTGTCACATGGAATGGGGACAATGCTGGTAAGCTAATATGGTGCCTATCTTGCAAATCATAGCACGTTGTTTCTGATTAAAAATAAGAATTTTTGTCATGGTATTTATTTCTCAGTTCTCTTTTATGTCTTAGAGAAGATGGTAGTTTACTGTAAGGTCATTGAGAATTACGACTATCAGAATTCAGTTCTATAGAACTTCTGAACAGTTTATCCTCTTTATTTCCTCAGTTTGCCTATCCACAACTCTTTAGCAGTGTCATCCAAGACATCCAGATGTCCCACCTATCTAAGAATAGTGCAGATGCTGCTCATCTGAAGGCAGTGCTCAAGAAAGTAGAAAAGTACATGGGAATTTTAGTCCTTAGCACAACCTGTATATGTTAGCCTGGAATTTTCCAGATTTCATAGCAAAAGCCTTTCCTGTTTTCATGAAGGCATTTCCTTCATTACTGTTGTATGAATATGAAAATAATAAATAGTATCTTCTGATTGTAGGGAGGCAAAGAAGAAAGTGAGAAGCCACATAAAAATAAAGAGGATCAAATGGTTCTGAAACTCTCTAAATGAGAAATAAGGGGGTTCCATGGATGGGAACCAAGGTTAATTCGATCCAGTCAGTTGGCTTCCATAGGCAACATTTTTGCATCTCTGTAATTATTCTTCCTTGAAGGCAGCTTTAAGTACTACAAATTCACACATGAAGGAAAGGATTTAATGACTGAGTCCTTTTTCTAAGTTACAAAAACATGTCCTCTTGACATTTTTCTTTCAAAAAAGTTTGAGCTCTGTGATGTTTTAGATGAGAAATCAGTTTTGTCTATTTTTCAAATGCGAGAGAGACAAGCTCTAAAGGCAAAGTCAACGTAATAAATATAAAAGATAAAACATAACTCCTATCAATGCTAAGGAGACTGATAACCAGTCACAGGACAAAGAGCCTTGGTACTGAAATAAATCTAAAGCAAGCAAGAGAACCACCATGCAGGACCCCGTAACTAGGACATTGGATTAAAGCGCCAGTATTCCTTCATTGCCCACATCACCAAGGACATCAGTTACATAAGAATGTGATATAAATATGGAAACAGATAGTTATCCTTCTACAAATGAAGAAAAAGTGGGTTTTTTTCCATCCATAGTGTTGAAAAATGAAATGTTGAACAACTTGACAAAAAAGATTAGTAGCCATTGATCCATCTTTTACAATCACTTTCTGCCCCTGTCTGCTCACTAACATCAGGGCAATGCAGAGCACATGTGGGTTGTCTTTTTACACAGATATCTGCATCTGCACAAAGTGCAGGAGCTGCAAATACAGGAGCAGCACAAGGATCTACTTAATATGATCTGGTTTTGACAGTGATTGGTTCCAGATGATGCAAAGGAAATTTCCACAGAAACCACGAGGTAAGCAGTCATGGAAGAGCTGATGTATAAGGACAGTTTCTTCCCAAATTTACTGTTTAGCTGGGTCATGCCTCAAAAAAATGACCTTTGATGCCCTTTCCAAATTCACTCCCATCACCTCAATAATGTATATCCTGTTTAGTGAAGCCTGTCTCTTTCTTTCTGTACTCTGCTGCATACTTCCCTCATCCCCAGAGCTTTAGCAGTCCATGCACCAAGGATCCTCTGACAACTCAGCTGCACAGCCTCTGTTCAGGCTGCAGAAAATGAGCTGTGAGTCCACAGATAAAAAAGGAAAATAAATATTCTAGGTATGGTGTGCCAGGATTATTAGCAGCTCAAGGATTCAAGAGGGAAAATACTGGCACAGGAAGGTATAGAATCCTGAATTAAAACAGAGAGGAAGGCTTCTTGCACCAGGAACTATTCACAAGCTTCTTTGTCATGTCACCAGTGCCATGAATGTCAGTGGAGCTGGTGGTAGGTGGCAGCGCAGCAGCCCTGGCCATCCATTGCAGGGAGCTGTGGGATAGCCTGCCCTCCCCATAACAATTGATGCCTGGCTGGGCAGCAACAACCCTGGGCACCATATTTGGAGCAGTGAGTATATCCTTAACTTCAGAGGTCATTAAATCCAAGCTGATTTTGTGAGGCAATAAGTATTTTCTTAATACCTGTAGGTTGGGTTTGTCATGCTTGTGTAGTTCATGGAGTATGGACGACATGCACAAACAATCCAACTCAAAATAGGGACGATAAGAACTGATGTGAACTTATTGCTGAAACCTACTGGACTCTTAACCTCAGTCCTTACTGAAAAACCAAACCCATGGATTGTGTGTTGTACAAAACACTGGTGATGACTATGTAAACTGGGAGAAATTGCCTTTATAAGTCTGTGTTGCAGATACCTGATTGAAGCAAATCTTTTTCAACGTGCTGTTTTAATCTCTGTAAACCCAGCCAATTCCTACCACACAATTCGCTTATACTGCAGCAATTTGACCCTTGGCATTTTCAGCAGATTCACCGCAGGTCACCAGTTGCAACATGTGTGTACAGTTTATTGAGTAGATAGCCCACAGCCATGTCTATTTTGTTTTAACAAGCATTTTTGTTCAGTTACACTGACAAAGCAGTCAGCAGGGTAATATTTCATGAGGTCATCTTTTGCATTAATTTTTTTTTTTTTTTTTGCAATAGTAACAAGAATTTCCACAACAGAATTTTGTTGCTAATTACATTCAGTCAGCCAATTTAACCACCTAAAGGCTAAGTCTAATTTAAGCTAATTTACTTGGCTGCCTCCTTGTTTACTGCAGAGAGAGAATGGTCTCAGAGCACAAAAGATCTCCAGTGTATTTTTGATACTTGCACTACCCCAAGATGAATCACCCTCCGGGAGTCCTCCCTCTTTCTGCTGAGTGCAGAGGTAGTCAAAATGAACAAATTTAAAATGAATGCCCACCCCTGCTTTTATGCAGTGTACATACAAAGTTCCCCACAGATGGACTGTGAAGAAATGGCATTACATATACACAGCTTGAAATCACAGTAAGCTGATGTGAATGAGTTGTTTAGGTCACTTAAAGAAACACTATCAAAGGTATTAGCAAAATCAAGTGTAATATAAATTTGTTAAAGCATGACTTAAAACTTAGTGGTAAGTTTCACTCCATTACTTACTACATAAATGAAGTACACAAAGGAAAATTGTATTAGGACCGAGGGCTAGGGAGTAAGGGAGATCCTCCCCCTTAGACACAAGGCTTAGAGTTGACTCCTTACTTTCTAAACTCCTGATGGAACCTAGGTGTGGTTGAGTCCAAACTTTGCCTCAGACTAGGTCAACAGCTTACATCTAAAGGGTTTAACAACCCTTAATAATCTACTAACTTAACAATGAATGATTCAGTAGGATTTACAATAATCACAGCAGCAGCTTAACTACAAATCAAGATGGAAACATTCACACTACACTTGCTGCAAGGTATTTACATCAATTCACACACGCAACAATTACGTACAATTGTACCTATTAAAAATTCTCCTCAAGTTTAGTGAAATACCTCTAATAATAAAAGAGTTGGGGATGGGTATTACTACTCCAGGCTCCATCATCAGCCTTCAGCAATGGTCCTCCAATTATCTTGAGCTTGAGAGTTGGCAAGCTCTGAGAAGCATCCCACTCAGAGAGAGATGCTGTAGCACAGGGAAACTCAAAGGGGCTCATTCAGGACTGCAGTTTATAGGGTGACAAAAGGTTTGGCTGTAATCATCTGTCAATCTCCATCTTGGCTGCAGTTACTATCCAACATAGTAATTACTGAACTTTCCTCAGTAACAATAATATTGTTCCACTTGGGCTATGATTCAGACAAAATAATGTTCCAAGGCTATCTGTTAGAAAACAGAAGTTTCTAAGGCAACAGAAATTCCTGGGAACAGACAGTGCTGCTGATAGGCTCAACAGGAGCTTAACTGCCTAAGAGTCATTAATCAAGACCAAGGCCTAATTCTTAACGAGAATTCCTAAGGTCACAGAGCGGCCTGGGAAGGAGGAGGGATGCACCACCACAGTGGAGACATTATTTCAGGGATGTAGGAAGAAAACTTGAAATTTTCTACTCCAAATCAAAAAAAAATTTCTACTCCAAAGAAATTTTCTACTCCAGGTCTGTGTCTTCTGCCGTGCTAGGTTAAAGTTAAATGAAGTTGGTAAGCTAAGCACGAGTCTTTTGCATGGCTGTTCAGGTCCAGGTATTTCAGTTTCCTTTGTGGGTTTGTTTTGGAGGGGAGGGGGTTGGGGCATGGAATTTCAGTAGGAGCCATCATCACCAAAAGCCCAGACCACAAGCGAGGCCATAGCTGATCTTCACATTTAGGAGGCATACAAAAAAATGGAGAGTGTAACAATAAGTAAAATCAAAGATTCAAAATCAAAAACATGTAATAAGGTGGGGTTGTTTACTTTAGTAAAGGGAAGACTGGTAGGGGAGAGGGGCAACCTGATGATTTTCAAAAACCATCATGAAGGGAAAGCAATGATAAGAGCAAGGAAAATTTCAGAGTGGGTATCAGGAAAAACCTTCTCCAGGTGAAGAAGTGCCTGGGAGAAATTGTCAAGTTTTCATTGCTGAAGCTTATCAAAGCCAAAACAAATGTCCCTCAGGAATGACTTAGGCACAGGTGCTCTGTTCTAGCAAGACAGAAATACAACAAATACATCCTTTGTCTGTAATATGTCATTATCTAAATAGTTTCTTATTTATAATAAATTTATTTTATTTCAATATTTCTTATTACAGGAACCTCATAAAGTTCAAAAAAGAGAATTGCAAAGTCCTGTACCAGGCACCAGGCACTTCAGATTAGCTCAGTTGGTGAGAGCATGGTGCTAGTAACACCAAGGTTGTGGATTCACTACCTGTATGGGCCATTCACTTAAGAGCTGGGCTCGATGATCCTTGTGGGTCCCTTCCAACTCAGAACATTCTGAGATTCTCTAACAAGAAGCATCTGTACCTGCTGGGGCCACCCAGCTGGGAAGCACCTCTGTATAAAAAGACCTCAATATCCTGGTGGACATGAGGTTCATCATGAGCCAGCAATATGTCCGTGCCACAAAGGCAGCCACTGTTATCCTGAGCTAGGATGGAGGAATGCTGCCAGTAGGCAGGGGCAGTAATCTTTCTCCTCTACTCAGCACTGGTGAGGCCTCACTTGGAGGAATATATGTCAGTTCTGGGTCCCTGCTTAGCTTCCACTAACCTCTCTCGGAATCAAGGAGTTTTGTTGGCCTTTCTATGAGGAGAAAAGCTTGAAAAGTAATCCTTAAGGAAATCAATCTCAGGACATTCTGGGAGTGAGAGTGTATGAAATGGAGGGGGGAACAAATACAAGGCTTTTATTTTATTGCTGGGCCCCTATAGGACAGACACCTTTTGTAATGGATGCTGTGTCAGAGGAAAGGGTTTAGTATGATGAGGGTGTCTCAGAATACAACCTGGACTCAAAGAACAGGTTCTTTTCACTTTTTGACAGCAGAATTTGTGTTCCTGTGGACTTAGACACAGTTAGGAAGCACAGTGTATCCACAGATGAACAGTACTGTTAAGAGGAATGGACTTGGAATTGGATCTGGTAATAGCCTCATGTACAAACTTTCACTTTTTCAAAATAAAGAAATCTTATTTCTAATCTAGCAAAATAACCATATGCTTGTCTAAATGCAATTTATAACCCAAATGATATCAGAGCAGGATTACTTTTTTCAGCCCAAATTATTTTTACAAGTCAGTCAGTGGTGGGTCTTCCCATATCAGTTACTGCTACCTCTGAAGCCATGATCTGCTTATTTAGCAGGAGTTCAGAGATTATCAGTGCAGCTCGGAGGGGAAGTGTGAGCTGTATCAATTTCAACAGAGCCTCTGGCAGGGAAAGTCAATCCCTCTGCTGACAGGAGCTATAGACAACCTCCTTGTGCAAGGCAAGCAGCAGTGCTCTGCTGGGTTACTGTGCCTTGCAGGGGACAGCTATGCAGTAATTTCCTCCTATTTTCAGGGACATTTTAGTTGACATAAATTTTATCAATGTCTATTTTCCTTTGAAAGTTTAAGTTATGCAGCTGACTCCACTAGGCATTTTGGAAAATACCTGGTGAGCTCTCCTGGGATTTGTAGTAATGTGTTGTCCTTGTTTTGGCTGGGATAGAGTTAAATTTGTTCACAGTAGCTAATATGGGGTTGTGTTTTGGATTTCTGCTGAACACAGGGTTGATAACACAGGGATGTTTTGCTATTGCTGAGTAGTGCTTGCACAGTGAGGCCTTTTCTTCACCTCGTACTGCCCTGCCAGCAAGAGGCTGCGGGTGTACGAGGAGCTGGGATGGAACACAGCCAGGACTCCTGGCCCCAACTGACAAAAGGGGTATTCCATACCATATGGTGTCGTGTCCAGCACATACAGCTGGGGGAAGAGGGAGGACAGACATTCAGGGTCATGGTGTCTGTCTTCCCAAGTCATACATGCTTTCCTGGAGATAGCTGAACATGTGCCTGAACATGGGAAATGATCAATTAATTCCTTGTTTTGCTTTGCTTATGTGTGTGGCTTTTGCCTTCCCTGTTAACCGTCTTTAATTCAATTCATGAGTTTTTTCACTTTTACTCTTCTGATTCTCTCCCCCATCTCACTGGTAGGGAGTGAGTAAGCAGCTG
Organism: Erpornis zantholeuca; assembly: GCA_013400515.1. Taxonomy (NCBI): domain Eukaryota; kingdom Metazoa; phylum Chordata; class Aves; order Passeriformes; family Timaliidae; genus Erpornis; species Erpornis zantholeuca. The sequence goes on along the minus strand of VZTN01030567.1, from coordinate 65,843 downwards.
CATGGAGCTGAGTGTGCACACAAGTCCCTGCTGCAAAGTTTCTCTTGGGCCTCCATCTTTCATCTTTATCTGTCCAAACTTTTCTAAGATCAAGGTCACAAACAAACTTTAGTGCATGTCTAATCTTATATACCAAATGATCCAGAGCTACACTGAGAACAACACTCCCCAGTCCAGACAGGCAGCAGCTGTCACAGTGAGATGGTTGAATGAGACAAGCACAAATGGCAAGGAAAGAGGCGTACCTAAAACATTTTCTCTTGTATGGCTTTAGGCACCAAAAAATATTTCTCTATTTTAATGGCTTTAGGCGCCAAAACTAGTTCCTATTTTAAAGTGTCATGATTTATGCAGGATTAAAAAAATCAACTGCCTTCAGAGGTCTTTCATATAAAGGTCAAATTTTTGAGCACTCAACCCAGGACCAGGGAAACCTTGGAATCCAGTCATATGGCAGCTGCACAGGGTCTAAACTCACAAGATCTAACTCTCTTAAAACATTTATGAGGGTTTTTCTGAATATGCACTACCAAAAAGGGACTAGACAAAAAAAGATAATGGCACGTAATAGCATAGACCTTGTATTTTAATTACCTATCTACGTATATATTTTCTTTCATTTATGAGGTGATACGTGTCCTTGGAGGACTCTAAAATTATTTCAAAGGTGAGGTCTGTGATGCCAAACTCTAGCCATCTTCCCTACTTTATAGGATGTTTTTAGCCAGTCCTGCATAGCTAAAACTCTGCCAGCTTCATGGGCAGCACAGCAAGGGCAAATTAGAAGCCAAGGGGCAGTGATGGACATGGCTCCTTATACAGAATATGCTGATACAGTCAGAAGGCAAAAACCAATCAGGTGATAAAGAAACAGAAAATGTGTTAAAAATTTGTATAGTGCAAGGGTGAAAAGGGTGAAATTCTCACACCACAGCCCGCTCTTGTCATCATGTTATATGAGCTGTCTGCCCCCAAGGACAGTAAGACAAGAAGAGTGAGCACCATGTGCCCCAGCAGTCATCATCTGGTGACCTTCCAACCTCACACAAAGCATGAGGCAGCATCTTGGCACTGTTTTATGCTCACTCGCCCCGTGCTTTGTTTTATAATTTGGAAAACTCAAATCTAGTTCACATTCCTCTGCTGACTGACTGCTGACTCTAATTCAACTTGTATCTTTTATCCCTCCTGTATGTCCTCCCAGTATATTGGTAAAAACATGATTCAGAACAGAGAGAAGTCTTGACCAAATGATATCTTAATTAATGCATTCCTACAGCAAATTATTTCTTTATGAAAATTCATTTATTATTAAAGATATAGACCAACTTCAACACACATAAATTTCCCTCCAAGCTCATAATGTTGTAAAAACACAAAAATTCCAAAACAATCTACAGTTACTAGAAGGCAAATGCAAAAAAACCACAGCATTATGGAGTAGGCAGCTACTGGGATGTACAAATCAACTTCTTTAATCAAATAACTCATAACTGCTACTCTTTTCAGCAGTTATTTAAAACAAGCCCATAGAATTTTAAGGTATAGTATATAATATGTTGAGAACAACAAAAATAACTGTGTAGGCATGGAAAGACTAATCACTACTCTCAGGACTCTCAGTATATTTATTAATCTATTACTAAATACTACTTTTCTATTAACATCTGGCTCCTTCACAGGGGATATGAACATTTTAGCCATTCTTGATTAAAATGCTAAGTAAAATCTCAGAAAACAAGTTGTTATACTATTTTTATAGTACAATAAACAATTTTGCATACTTTTGCATTTTGTCAGTTGTTATAATCTGCATTTTAGTCCCAAGTAAGTTTGCCTTAATTAACTGGAGCCTTACTAAATACATACCCCAACTATCTGGCAAAGCATTTGACCAAACTACATGTAGCCGAGATATGTTCTCTAGCTCTCCTCCCTCTGATCTGCTTCCCAAAAAAATCCATATTTCAGTTCTCCAAGCAAAGTACCCACAAGTTCCCCCTGTGGCTTTTGAGTCCCTGCTCCAGTAGCTCCAACAAGGAAACATTATCCAATGAGGCCACTTCATCCTCACCCAACATGAGAGGCTCAGAAGTAAGACAGTATGGGGTGTGCTTTTGTCAGGCCTTATGGAGTGGGGGAAGAACTGTTTAATTTAATTGTGATTTAAAGTTGCTGTCCTCACATGAATTAACACACTTCAGCTCCAGATTCCAGCGTTCTAATGAATAATGTTTAAAGGCATTTCAGACAAATTTAGATCTTCACTTGAAAGTGTTGAGGCAGAGCCCAGAAAGGACTTTTATACTGTCAGTCACAAGTCGGAACAGTGCTTACAGATGACACTGGATAGCAAGAAAAACTCTTCACAGCCTAGGTCTCTGGGTAGCTTTAATTAATTGTATGTATTTTCATAACAAGTTCCCAAAACTAGAGCACTGAAAGTGTCCTCTGACATTCTTAGACCTCCTGTTGAACTGCAGGCTAATTTCACCACAGTAATGATTGCTGCTGCTATTTCCTTGTTTTTTCTCTATTAGACATTTCACAGTTTTAAGGAAACAGTTAATTGGATTTTTTGATTTCACAGGATTATTGTCACCTTCTTTATTGCTATTTTATCTCCTTAAGCCTTCCCAGAAATGCTGTCAAAATTTTTATTCACAAAATACACACTTTTATAAAAACTACCTTTTATAAAATTTTTAAGTCAACATATGAATACTGTGGGAATGGTGCCAAACACCTGGCATCCTAACCAAGATTAGAACAAGAGAATACTAGCTCTAAAGGCCTTGCTAATTTGTGTGTTTGCTGAGGATGCTATGAAAAAACTATCTTGGCAGAAAATCCACCGTTTGAGTGTGTGTCTTACTGTGATTGAAAACAATCACATGCATGGAATGCTTGAGACAAATTTTGTGAGTTACAAAATTAGCAGAGGCCCTGGGGACCAATCAGAAGGCAACTGTTTATCTGTAACAAAATTAAATAAAAGGGAGCTCCTGTGGCAAAGGGACACACAAGAAGGAGAGAAAAAACCCAACACTTGCACGTGATGGTGCATTCCCCTCTCGTCCTTTCCCAGCTGCAGTGTGATGTGAGAAATGCTTGTTAGGCCTTGGCCTCAAAACAGAACCTGGGCTCAGTTCTTCCTGAGCTTACCAGAAACGCTGTCTTGCTCCCAGGAACTCCTGCTGTCTAACAAGCTCCTGTTTTCCTTTTGACCAGCCTTGGAAAATATTTTTTTTGGCTGAATGGCATAACATTGCAATTTCAAAGAAAGAGCTGACCCAAACTGCGGCCAGGATGAAACATTGTAATGACTAAAGCCCACTCTCTTGTGACCCTATAAACAGCAGTCCAGAATGAGGCCCTTTGGGCTCTCCTGGGCCGCAGCAGGCCTGCAACCAGCAGTGTCCCTCTGAGTGGGACACCTCTCAGAGCCAGCAAACACTCAGGTTTGCTATACTTGGAGGACCACTGTCCTGGGCTGAAATCCTCACTCCTCAAGGCCTGATCCTTCACCTGTCAGGAGATGCAAAGACATCCAAAGTGAATATTTCACTGACCTTTGAGAGGAATTTTTCACAGGTAGGATTTTTGCACTATTTCTGTCTTTGTGCATGCCCCTGGACGGATTTTGCCCGCATAGTTGCCCCTATAGCAAATCTGAGACAAATGTTTTCTTAGATGTTTAAGTACTGTGGGTATCTAAGTAAGTTAGGCCTGTAAACACGGTTAAGTTATAGTTATAAACTTACCTAAATGCTGCTAAGTGTTGTCCTTTTGCTAAGTTGTTAAACATAAGTGACAAGCTAAGTTAAGTGTTGCTAGGTGTTTTTCTTCTGCTGAGGTGCTAAGTATAACTTCAAAGTTGTAACTATAAGTTAGGTTAAATGCTAAGTGTTACTCCTCTGTTAAAAGTTAGGTATAATTAAGTAGTTTTCTTATGTTAAATTCTTAGGCTTAATGTATAAGTTAAAGTAGTGTTGAGTGCTGTTAAGGTTTTAGGCTGTATTCCTTTTTTATCCTTGGCCTCACTGTCTTTTGTCACACGCACCTAAACCCACACACACACACCCCTAGATAGTTCTGGATTTTGTTTGGTTTTGTTGTTGCTTGTTTTCCCTTGTTGTGCCTTAACTGTCCTGTAAGTAGTAGAGTGAATCGTGCCAATGAATTTGTCCTGCTTTGTCGCTAAATATTAAATCTGACTTTTGCTCATATCCCTGCCAAAGATTTTTTAAGGGATCTCAAACGCGTAACACTGCAGAGCCCAACATTTTAACACTGTATCGGTGGGTTTCCCGCTGCCAATACATTTACTTTTTCATATTTAGATTTTTCTTTGCATTTGACCTCATCCTTAACAGACATAATGTAAGGTACATATATATATATATATATGTATGTATGTATGTATATGAAGTGTGTGTGTGCATGTAAGTACATATACAGATAAAGTTTTCTAGCTTACTCATTCTTCAGCTCCTCTGATTTCCAGGCAAGCTGTAAGTCCTCAGTATATCTAAAATGCATTTAGTCTCTATTATATGGATTTAGGTGAACTCTGGTGCCTATATGTAACACTATGAACTTGAAACTTTCTTCTATCACTCCAGGCTCTGGAAATTCACATGTAATGTTCTAATCATCTATATTCTCTGAAAATAAAGTAAAAATAAGCCAATCGTTTGCTTGACCATAGCAAGCACTGTGTTCTCCAAAATACTTCTGAAGGGCCTATATATCCCACAAAAATTTAATATAGGAATTAATTATTAATAAAAAACCATGACTGTCTAAGCCTTCTTATCATCATTAAGAGAGTTCTCATCAACTACCTTCAGCAGCAATGGGACTCCCAATGAATCTATTTGAGAGATTATTTAACATTTCTATTGATTAATCAGACATATATGATACTCATGTAAAGCTTGCTGTTAACAGATGACTTTATTAAAGGTTGGTAGTACTTTCCTGTTACAGATCCAGTGATTTGCCTANAAAAAAAAAAAAATCACTGTAGCTAACTGCACCATGCTTCATCTGGGAAAAAAAAAAATACAGGCTACATCCTCGTGTCAAAAAATGCCTTGGAAGTAATCATAGGAGAATGTACAGAAAAGTGCCTGTATAGGAAACCTTGGTAAAAGGTTCCCTATAGCAAGAGGGATTAACATGACCTTTTGGGGGACTGTAAGAGGAAGACAAACTAGAAGAGAGGAAGTTGTCTCACCACTGTTTATCTAATATTGTAACACTAAGATTTGCTTGCTAATTTGGTGTCTCTGTTTACGACATCAAAATACTTCAGTGTTCATGGGTGTGTCACAGAAAGTGATCTAGATGCTAAGAAGTTTAGCATTGTGGTAGGTGTTTTAGGGGGTTTGGCATATCTAGTTTGCTGAAGAGAAATTTCTCATATGATGTGCATACTGGTACCTGCAAATGGAAAAGATATCCAAGAATAGCTGTCAGCCAGTGTCTGTGAAAAGATGTAGTAAGATCCAGCAACTGGAATGTTAATTTAGAAAACTTAAAAGACATAAAAAGTTTTAGTTGCAAAGTAAGTCACACTGCTAGCTGATCTCATCACTAGTCATCAAATAATGCATAAGCTAAAGCCTTGAAATTCATGAATGTATCAGTTTCTTCATTCTTCTCTTTCCTTTGTGGGACATGGTAGGACTAGTTTCCGGGATTGCTCTCAATATACCCAGTAAGATATGCTGAAATGCTTTATCCTCACTGAATTGTTGGGGTTTTACAAAGAAGTACCTGAGCAGTGCCAACATGACAGGCAGGTCATAGAATGTCTTCTAGTCTTATGCTTCCCAAAAGCATTACCCAATATATAGAATTTAAAGAGCAAAAAATTAAAAATTAAAATTACTTAGAGTCATCACTAAGTTACTCACTAATTAATTAGGGAACTTAAGAGAGGTTATGTTTTCTCTAACCTTATACAACTGTGGCTACAGGCTCCCTTTTCCAGGCAACAAAGATAATTGAGGGAGCAGTCCACCTGGGATACTTGACACCCATCTCAAGGTGAACCATATCATAAATGTGTCTGCAATGTAGGTATTAGGTGAGATAAATCCCAGCCACACCCCCAACATCTCCCATAATGAAAACAGGGAAGTATAATAAGGCACACTTCCAATATATACCTTTGCTATTAGACAGGTAACAAATTTCTCTTAATGTGAGGACTTTCCAATTCAGTGTTATAAATGACAACCTAAGGTTGGCTTCCATATGCATGTATATAATTGAGAAATCAGTTGAAAGTTGATGAGGCCATTAGGGATAAATTATGTGGGGTTCTGTTGTTATTAAGTAATTGAGTTAGATTGGCATCCCAGGAATTAGATAGTGATAGGGTTGCTCAATGTATTAGCAGCAGGGTAAGGGGGTTGATTGATGGTTCACATTCCCTAGGGGGATAATGGCTAAGCAGTGGAAAGTGCTAGAAGGTTAGGTGTCAACCTGAATTACCATAAAGGGATCAAGGAAAAGCATTGACTGGGCTAAGAATAGAGCAATCACTCGATGCCCAGCCATCGCCGCACTTGTGAGAGCCAATCCACTGGATGAGGAACAATCGATACATCTCAAAGGGGAAGGACTTGGGGAAGTGGGTGGTACCCTGGCTGGACGGCAAAAAATGCAACTCCCCAGACCCTATGAGGTGTCTCTGGCCACATTCTGCATGTGGCTGAGCATGCAGTGCTTTCATCCCTTTGCCTTGTAGCCCTGGTGAAACGCCATTTTGGTCTCTAATTGTTCATTTAAAATTTTACCTGTTAATTAAATATTCCAGTTTCAATTTTAATTGGCTACACATTTACTTGGAAGCTCTTTCAGAACAAAGAAGCCCTGGAATCAGACGGGCTCTGAGACTATGAGCCAGTGTCAGCATTAACAAAACAAACAAATTTCAAAACAAAAACCACGCATACAGTCTTATTATTTTTGGGGAATGTAACTGCAAAATGTTTTAATCCAAAAATTATTTATTTAGGCAGAGGCAATACTAATTGACTCTAGGACAAAACTGTCACCTTGGGAAGCACTGGACAGACATAGAGAGCTCTCTTTTGTGGAAGGCAGATTTCGTCAACCCACATTTGCTAATACCTGAGTGTTACTTGGTCATCCTCGAGTAGCAGGAGAGCTGGGGGCACTAAGAGCAGCCACTCCAGCCACGGATGTGCTCTGCAGTATGGAAAGGGGATTTAAGGCAGTGGACATCTTTCGGCAGTTCAACTTAAAAAAACCAACCCCAAAAAAACAGAAAAAAATTAAAGGGGGTTAATAAAGGTTAAATCTTCAGATTTTAGGACTGCCCTAAGTCTACGGTTATGCCAAAACCTATCCTGTTTAATATATAGTCTGGGTTGCTGGTAGACCACGTACCACGGTGATGGGCACATCTTGGTAAAAAAAAAAAAAAGTGCTACCCACAGGAAGACAGCTGCCTTCCGTGATAGCCTAAGGAAAGCCTGGCTGATCACACGGTTTTGTTTTCCATGGAGGATGAGGTGAGGAATGCCGACGTGTACGGAGTGGACCACCAGGAAAGATCATCCTTGTCCGGATCTTTTGTCAGGAACCCAGACGATAAACGCCTCAATAGCAACTTCGCCCTCGCCTCAGGCCCGACTCGGGCTAACAAGGACCCGAGCCCAGCCGCTGCCCGGGCAGCCCCCTCACAGCGGGGTCCGCCGCGGGGGCGGGGGCAGCGGG
>VZTN01030567.1:31631-57995 GCA_013400515.1 Erpornis zantholeuca | reverse complement strand
CGTGGAGACCCCCGCGCGGCTGCTGCTGTTTTCGCCGAAAAAGCCATCCGGCTTCCCGGTGCTAACGGGGTTTGCCGAACTCCGAGTAGCCGGGCGTAGGCTAATGGGTAATGCCGTCAAGGAACATCATCTACCCAGACAAGCCGAGGGAAGGCATCATCGGGTAGCCCCGCTCTGCCAGCACGGGTGTGAGCCTGGTGATGGGCAGAGCCTTTAAAAGGGGAGTATTTTCCCCTTCTTCGAAAGGAGGGTGATCTGATTCTTGGGAGAAAATTTACCACTTTGCACCTGCAAAATGTTACTGTGATGATATCCCGGCACAGCAAAACGTGGGGGAAACTTAGCTTTTATCAGACGGGCAGTGATATACTTGCAGCAAGTCGGAAGGCAGTCAAGGGAGATTTCAGAGCCTTGAGACAACTGGTTAAGGGAGCAGGAACGCAAGCAGTGTACTCTTCTGGCCTTCCAATCCCAGGGAATGACATAGGAAAAAAGAGGAAGAGCCTGGTAATTTGGTGGGTCAGTCTACACAACAACCAGGCCTGCTAGCAACAGGTACACCTGTTTTGAAAGAGGAAACTCCTTTTGGAAGAGTTAGTAGGACTCACTGAAGGAGTCTTAGACTAGATGTGAAGGGAGAAAGAGAAAAGGCTCTTTGGTCTCGGGCTCACTGGAGAAAAGTTTGGGGGATCCCTAGAGAAACGTTTGGGGGAGGCACAGGTTTGAGGGATGGAGGTCCAGAGAGTGGTGGTGAATAGATTAAAATCCGTCTGGCAGCTGGATGCCAGTGGTGTTCCCCAGGGCTTAGCCTTTTCTCCAGTCCTGTTTAATATCTTCACCAGTGGTCTCGATGAAGGGATCTTTGCAGGCGACACCAAGTTGGGTGGGGGTATTGGTCTGCTGAAGGGTGGGAAGGCTCCGCAGAGGCATCTAAGCAGGTTGGATTGATGGTCCAAGGCCAAGTGCCGACTCCTGCCCTTGAGTCATAACAACCCCATGCAGAGCTACAGTCTGGGGACAGAGTGGCTGGAAAGCTGCCAGATGGGAAAGGACCTCAGGGTGCTGGTCAACAGCAGCTGAATGTGATCCAGTGTGTGCCCAGGCGGCCGAGAAGCCCAGTGGCATCCTGGCCTGTATCAGCAATAGTGTGGCCAGCAGGACCAGGGCAGAGATTGTCCCCCTGTACTCAGCACTGGTGAGGCCACACCTCGAGTGCTGTGTCCAGGTCTGGGCCCCTCACTACAAGAAAGACACTGATGGGCTGGACAGTGTCCAGAGAAGGGCAGTGAAGGGCAATGAGGTGAAGGATCTGCAGCACAAGTCCTATGAGAAATGGCTGAGGGAGCTGGGGTTGTCAGCCTGGAGAAAAGGAGGCTCGGAGAAACCTTATTGCTCTCTACAGCTGCCTGAAAGGAGATTGTAGCAAGGTGGGGGTTGGTCTCGTCTCCCAAGCAACAAGCGATAGAACAAGAAGAAATGGCCTCAAGTTGTGCCAGGGGAGTTTTAGGTTAGATAACAGAAAAAATTATTCAGTGAAAGGGTTATCAAGCAGCAGAACAGAGTACCCAGGTCAGTGGTTGCATCACCATCCCTGGAGGTATTTAAAAGTTGCGTACATGTGATTTACTTAGGGGCATGGTTTAGCACTTGGCAGTGTTGGGTTAATGACTGGACTTGCTGATCTTTGATGTTTTTTCCAACATCAATGATTCTGTGATTTTGTAGTTCCATGCCTCCATTTCTTCCTCATTAAAAAAAAAAAAATCACCAAAACATCAGTGAAATATCTTTATAATAAGCCAAATAAATTATTCTCTACTTCAATTTTTATTACTTTTCAATTAATAAGTGTCAAGCCAAAGCTAGTTAAATAACTTGCCTGAGGTCACTCTAAGCAATCTGACAGAAACAGAAATCAGTTGTACTATCTATATGCACCCTACTCTGTGTGATCATCTTGCCTCTTGCTTTCTATTCACAGCATTTTTATGAACATAATAGCTATTTACTTTGTTGACAGAATCAGTAGTTTCCTGAATAAACCAGAGAGTCACCTGAGACGCAAAGATGTTGGAAGAAGATATGGAGGTGGCCATCAAGGTGGTAGTAGTAGGAAATGGAGCTGTTGGGAAGTCCAGTATGATTCAGCGATATTGCAAGGGGATTTTTACAAAAGACTACAAGAAAACTATTGGTGTAGATTTCCTGGAAAGACAGATCCAGTATGTATTAAACAGATGACATACTATTGATTTTTACCTCTCTCTCTTACTTCTTTTTTCTAATGTAATCCTGAAATTTACAGAGGCTTGGAAGACAAGGCCTGCTGTATTCGAAGCACACTAAAGGGAGTTGCTTTCTCTTTTGCACTGTGGGCTAAAATTATATCATTTATTCTCCATTCAAAATTTAAAATTATAAATAAAATCTGGAATCTCTGCCATACTGAGCTCTTTGACAAGTTTGCTTTGTATTCTACCATCTGTTGATTATTTAAATTTTTTTTGTGATCTCTTGTGAAGAAGTGAAACTGCTTATGATAAAACAATTATACAAATTTATTAGCTAATATAGAAAAAAATTACTGTGAAAAAAATAGGGTCTTTATGCAGTATAAGCAGGTAATACCCAATTATATGTGATAAAGTGGAAAATCTTATGGTAATGAGAAGTAAGAAAATTCTATAAATTCTGCAAGCTGATTTAAAAGACAAAAGCACCATTCTTCAGGCACCTAAGTTTTGCTTTGATGTCCATCTTATTTTTCATTGTAGAGGGAAATGTAGAGGAAGAGGAAAGAAAGAGGAAAATATAATACAGATTTTCAGTAAAGAGCTTATAATGTAGTTGAGGGACTATTGCCGTAGTATGTTGTGAAGATGAATGATTATTATAGTAAGTTACATTATGTTTAAATCTAGCTAAATTTCATTTGGATTACTCTTATAGTGTAGAAACAGAAGTATTTTCATGTAAATTGTTATGATTGATTCTTGTTACTGTATTGATTACAAAACTGTCTTGTTTATTTCAGAGTTAATGGGGAAGATGTCAGGCTAATGTTATGGGACACTGCAGGTCAAGAGGAATTTGATGCAATAACTAAGGCCTACTATAGAGGTGAAAATACCATGTTTGTTGTTTGGTAGTTGTTGGGTTTTTTTGGTCTGAACCATGTCTAAAATATTTTCCTATCTTTGTTATTAAGAATTTTAGTTATTTTGTGTGTGTGAAAAGCATGTTTAGTTCAGCTTTTTCAACACTTAAATATTTTTTCTCTTTGTGCAAGTTCCTTGTCTTAATTATGTCTGTTTTATCCAGTAGTGCCCTTTAGAAAACATTGAATGAAATGAGACAAATACCTCCACAGAAACTGGACAGAATGTAGACATTCAAACAATCAGATGTAAATGTATATTTTTCCTCTAAAAGTGTTTCATTACTTCCATGAGACATACGCTTGTAAATATTCCAGAAACTGTGGATGAGGCACATAGTAATTAATCCAAGGGGGAAAATATCCACCAGTCATCTTAGAAAGACAGTTTACAGGGTTCTTTTGCTAGTATAATCTGCCTTGAATATGTTAAAACAAGAGCAGTAAGAAAAGTGTTATTTACTTCATAAAATAAACTGCATTATTTGTGTAAAGGCAGCTTATCTATTTAACCAGTTAAAAATTGCATATTTAAGCTTTCTTTGCTTATAATTTAACAGTGGTTCTGAAAATATTTCGTTTTTTTAATGGGAAAGATATAAATTACTTGGCAAAGATTCCACTGTTCAGTTCTTGCAAACTAATTACCTGGTGGTGGGGGAAAAATACACTGCTATGTTATTATTTCATTTAGAGATAAAATAATAGTTATGCCAAGATGTTTCACAGCATTATAGTCTTGCGATGTTTTTAAGTTTCATAATCAATTTGTCAGCTAGTAGGTGGCTTTTTGGTAATATTTCTTGCTGTTGCCTGTAACTGATGATTGCTATTTCCTCCAAAAAAGATCTTCCTTCTTTGTCATGCGAATATAGATAATTCTTCTTTGTCATGTGAATATAGATAATTCTTTTATTTTACAGCTGACAAGTGGAGCATATGGATTTTAGATGGTAGTATTTGATTCTCTTGGTGCTTCCTTTTTATTGTCCTGGCCTTTGGTCCTCTTTGTGCTTTGCTCTCCCCAGTTGTTTCAAGCCAAAAACTTTTTCTCCTAATTACTGCGACTGATAGGCTAGAATATGGAGTGCTAGAATATGAAGAACTCAGAGTACACCTACTGGCCTCACTTACCACAAGCAACCTGGTGGTTTAAAAACAAAATTAAAAATTTCTATGAGTATCATGAAACCTTGGTCATGACTGGTGCCCAGTGTAGTGCTGTTAGATCTCTGCCTCAGAGTTTTTTGTACAGAAGTCCTTTGCTGTGAAGTCAAGCACAGTTATCATGTACACATTGTAGGAGCATGATGGGTATATAATAAATAGTTCAAGGTGTCAGGTGCAGTGGCTGCTCTACACTAAACTTCGACTCGTGAAGGACAAGGGAAATCAGAAGAGCCTGAAATGCAATTTTGGTCTAGCTTCAGCAGTTACACTATTATAAAAGCAAAAAGTCAAGCTTACTTTGGAAATGCAAGGATTTTATTGCTAATTATTGCTGATAAAGGGAGGACACCTCTAAGATAGGTAAGATAGATGCTGGCTGTTAATTTAAGGTTTGCTTCTCCCACAGGTCACTGTCCCACTGTCATTGTGCACCAGGGCTCGTGTACTCCCCTGGGACATTGTGTATTGTCAGTTCCTCAGTGATGAGCTGCTCATCCATGCTCAGACATGAATGCTTCAGAGCCTGTGTCTGAGTGTTTCTTGTCCAGGGACCAAATTCATTCAGCCTTGCAGAGAAACAGAATTTGAATTGACAGTGAATTTGTCGTGTGGTTTTCTGTGTGCAGCCACTGGTGTGCCCCCAGTGTAGTTGCATGCCCATGATCACACTGTACAAGGAGTCCAGCACCCTGAATTCAGAGTTGAAGGAGGCACTGTATGTACTTAGTAATTTCTTTTTTGTATGGTACCATGCATCTTCTCACCTGTTTCTATATGACTGAAGTCAAATGTTTCTCAAGGCAGTATTTGATCACTTCTTCATGCATGTATCCTCTTCCTTTTGCTACTACTAATATCTTGAAGAACCTCTTTAGGTTTTTTAGGAAAACAGGCATCTTGCTCATTAGTGTGTTACTCAGTTTCTGATTAGTCAAATCCTCAGGATCCTCATTTTGTTGCACCAAAGTTCGTTCTTCGTAATCAAGCCTTAATAGCATTGCTTTAGTTTGCATTTATTAATCCCTTTGGTCTGTAGCAACTATGATAATGGAAGGCCTGCAATACTGTCCTGGTCCAGTTCTTTTAGATACTGCTAAGGAGACATTAAATCCTGCTGTGCCTGTTAAAGACAGCCAGGATCCACAGAAGTTAGAACATCAGCAGTAAACAAGAATTTCTGGATGATGATACTGGATTTTGACCTCAGTATGAGATTGAACAAGTCACCATCAGTTTTATAGGGAATAAATGTTTTCTATTGTAGCCTGGAAAAGGTGAGTGAAATGAGTAGGTTCAGATATGAAGCCCTGTGAGAGTCCCCTCATGGCAAGGAATTTCCTTACACTGTTTCTATTACAGAGGCTTTGTACCATTATGAAAGGAAAAAAAATGTGGTTATGGAGTCTATGGGAAAAGGACAGTCTGCTGAGGATCTTTGAGACCAATTCAGCTGACAAGCTCATGCTTTACTTGAATTAAGTAGCACTAGTCTCTAATTTTTTGTCTGAATTGCTCTAGGTGTAAATATTATGTCAGTGACTCTGCAGGCAGTTGGAACATTTTAAAATAGAGGGATTTTCAGTGCAGTAATTGCACACAGTGTCATTTTCTTCAGTACTTTAATGTAGCTTTATGGAACAGCTTCTTACAAAAGACCTTTTATGTAAAATATTCATTGAGAATATCCTGAGCTGTTATACTCCTGTTTGACACTATGCTGAGCCTTTGCTGCTGGTGTTGTATGAGAGAGGTGGTGTATGACTCCACTAGCAGTGGGTGACTGAGAGTAATGTTACTGACTCTTCTGAATACTGTCAGTGCCTGCATAAAAATAGGTGTTCACATGGCTAAATTCTTGGGTTTGTCTTTTTTTTTATCTCCTTAGTGCTCTTATATGGACATTATAATTCCTTAAATTGTTTATGTTATCAATAAAAATACTGAATATTAGTAGTTTTCGTGAAGATGAAAAGAATTCACCTATTGTAATCTCTGCCCTGCAGTATCTTCTGTTGACCTCTGTTGCCATACTACCTTCTGCACCATACTGAAGCATACTCGATATGAAAGATCATATTTGATACTGTTTTGCATTGAACATGAGAAGACAGCTACTTTTGTTCTTCTCTTCTTAAATAAGCATCTTACAGAGTTAGTAAGATTAGCTAGGGTTAATTAGGTCTGATACTTATAATCCAGTGATCAAAAACTTCGGCAGGTATTTTGAAATACTCAATGACATAAGTGTATAGAATTTGTCATTGTTGATGACACTTTGTTTTACTGTTGTTTGTTATAAAAATCTTGAAGGTGTTCAAAAATATTTCAGTTTGATTCTTTATTAAAGCCTATCATGTAATTCCCTTTCAAAGCAAATATGGTCAAGCTGAGGTATTTTTACTGTCCTTGGCCACTGCATTCTACTGTATGTAAATTGAGTAAGGTCTGATGTAATATGGTACCTTCTCCTTGCCTTCTACATTCTAGGGCTTTTCCCTCTAAACTTACTATTACCTGTGGTAGCATTCAGAAGGAATGGGTGGAAGGAGGAAGATGGAGTGAAAGCGTCTTTTTTTGGAAAATTCACAAAGGATTTCTTGGTCTTAAAACTGAACAAAGTGATGTTTACCGATGGTGGGAGTATTTTAATAAATGCTCTCATCTCCATTAAGCTACTTTTTGAGACAATAGACACATGCAAACTAATCTGCTTTGGAAAGAATAATGAATTTTACACCTATGTCACAGGAATTGCATCAGAACAATTGCATACTTTAGAGTATGGCGTGGACAGTATGGAAAACAGAGTTTTACAACACAAATAATAGGGAAAATGACAGAAGGCTGCATTGCCCCTTTTTTACCGGTAGAGCTTCAGTTGGCATTTTTAGGGCAGTTCTTACTCTTCTGTATAAAACCATAGCAGAAGAGTCTTAATGTGCATGTGGAAGAATGTTAAAGAGCATAGGAAATCTTTCTCCAGACAGACTATGAACTTACTTTTAAAAAGCTAAATAAAAGCAAAGCTAGTAAGAGAACTTGTGTGCTTTGTGACAAAGAAATACAAAGATAAACAGAATACAAGAATTGGGGATACTTGGTGAAACTCAGAGATAAAATTCATACGGGGCAAAATTTTTTCATGCTATATGATATTAATTTGAGATGTTCATCACAAGACTATACTCTGGTCTCAAAAACACTAGCTATATATCTGTTACTAAATAACAAGTATACTGAAGACATGTAAATAATGAAACACTTCTGCATGTGTTTATGTGCAAAGAAAAGTGGTTTCTGGAGAATAACAAAAGTCCACACATTAATATTTCAGCTGTGGAAGTACCTTCTCAGTGTCCATGGGGTTCAATTATTGTTTATTTAGAAAACCATAACAAAAGATTTTGTATAATTTATCATAGTGCTCTGACAGAATGAGTATTAATTAGAAATACGCTTATTTTCCAAAAAAAAAACAACCAACAATTTACTTGAAATAATCACAATTTCATCTGAAAACCTCTTTAAATTTTCTGGTTTTCAAAATCCAGATTACTGTAGCACAAAGAATAATGTGAAATGTGCCTTACAGATGCTGCATACAGGAAAAAATTTGTCTCCTGGCCTCCATTAGTCTGTCTGGAAAACAGCAATAAACAAACCTCCTCTTCCCTTCTTCCAGCCTTTCCAGATCTCCTGCTGTTCCTTTCCCCAGCATACATTCAGTATGCTGCCATTAGCTTTAAAGGCAACAGACCCATAGTCATCATGAAAATGGCTGTAACGATCAAAATAATATGGCAATGTATTTTCATTTGGGGAATCTGTCACCAGTGATTTGACACAAACTGGTGGTAAAAGTGCATGTTTATAGGAAAAACTTGAAAAATCCCTCATATTTTAAATACATAACAATTTATTTTTTTCTATTGTTCATTGGCTAATTTGGAGGTATTTTTAATTTATTTGTATATTTCTAGGAGCCCAGGCTTGTGTTCTTGTATTTTCTACAACTGACAGAGAGTCCTTCAAAGCAATCCCTACATGGAAGGAAAAAGTTGTGACGGAAGTTGGAGACATTCCCACAGTTCTTGTGCAGAATAAGATTGATCTTCTTGATGACTCTTGCATAAAGAAGTAGGAGTTTTATTGTACTATTTTTAAAGATCAATACGTGCCCCCCTGTATACACAAGTTTTAAAAAAAGAAGTCTTGGAGTTTCTGGTGAAGACTTAAAGTATCTGGGTTGTCCCACCTGTGCCCTGCATCCAAACGTGCCTAGAAGCACATGGGGTGGGTGTTGCTGCATGAGTGTCCATACTTGGGCAGATGTGCTTGCAAAGCTAGGAGCTTTCCATTTGTTTCATGCTGCATCCTCTAGCCAGAAGTAATAGAAGAATGACATGAAAAGTTTGGTTCTGGTGTAATATGATTGATGCCCTTTTTTTTTTCTTTAATCAGAAACCCCAAAACTATAGATTTTCTCTCCTGTTAAAATTTAGTTACTTTTAAACTGTGCTATGCACCACCAAAGGCACATTGTCTGTTTGGCTAGTGAATGCTTGCTAATATTCTTTGCTTTCTTTGTTTTTTATTATTCATTTTTATCAAAACATTATAACTCTATAGAAACATGTATGTGGTAATATTCTCAAACTGCATGGTGCTGAATCTTCCTTGCTGTATTTTTCTTTACAGATTTTATTGTCAGTTCATTCTGCCCTTGCATATGTGACCAATTTCATTCTTGTTATAAAATCAGCTTAACAAATGCTAACTTTTATTTACCACAGCATATCATGTAGAAAATAGTGCACAATCATTTGATCATTCTCCACTTCTTTAATTTCTATCATCTTCCTGGGAGATTTAAATTATTTCTTCTTTTCTGTTGTTTCCTGCACTGGCTTTCTTTGTTGTCTGTTTGCTATCATTGATGGCATAAATCAGCTTCTACTTCTTCTGCAAAGAATTCTGAGGATTTTTCAAAGGAAAAGCAAAATTGCATTTGAGCTCCTCCTTTATTCATGGTATGTCACTTAGGTTTGGTTCTCAGAATATGTGTCTGCCTCAGTAACATGATCTTTCTGATGATGTGATTTTCCTTAGGGAAGTATTTATAAGTTTCTTAAACTTTAACATAAGTTTTTTTTTTCACTTCACAGAAAAAAAGTAATTCTTGATTTCATCTGTGCACTCATCTGATTGCATAGCATACTGCTTCATTAAGATAAACTTAAGGATTACTTTCTTGTTGTTGTTTAGACTTTGCCATGATGGTGCTGTTAATTACAGCCTCCTTCCTTTTGGTTTCACCAACACCCTTCTTAGAACTCTTGGGACGTTTTGTTTAATGAAGTCAGTAAATACTGAAAAGAATTCCTCTGAGTCATAAAGAAACTGCATATAAAATACCTTCTTTTTATGGTGGAGATAATGTAAAGAAATTAAGGATTAGGTGTTTTCTGACTGTCTTGAGTTTCTCAGCCCACTTTGCCACGTTTAGCTTGTCACAAAGCATTTCGTTTATAAGAATAAATGCTGACAAATGAACCAAATATGGACTTACAAAGTCATCTTGTGTTGTGCAGTGAGGAGGCGGAAGCACTGGCCAAAAAGCTGAAAGTGAGGTTCTACCGAGCGTCTGTGAAGGAAGACCTGAACGTGAGCGAAGGTAGGAGGCACCGGGGGAGGGCGGGGGGCGTGTCCTGCCGCTGCTCCGTAGCACCGAGCATCCCCTCGGCTGGAGCCAGCTGCTGCTTGCACATTGTTGCACGCTGGTGACGATCGCTTTTATGTTCCTTAGCAGCACGCCTTAAACATACTTAAAATTACCTGATAGCAGCGGGTTAGGCCCATTTCTATGTGCACATCCTTTCCTTCCACAAACAAACACAGCTGCAATGTGTACAGGTGCCAATGTGTTAAGGCTCCTTAGTCCTAATGACTGTCAGTAAGCACAGGCTTTTGAAAAAATTTATGTAAATGTTCAATTATTGCAACATACAAATTGTTGAACAGATTATTTTGTAACTGTTAATTGTTAATAAATAATCGACAGAAGCAATTATTTTATATTTTAGTCATATTTAAATAAAGTGATTAAAAGATTGCATCTCTTGCAGTGTTTTGTCTACTGGTGATATTTGATTAGTTCCTAAGTACCACTTTTTAATGTACATACTTAATTTCATAAGAGTAGTGTTAAAATTTTGAGTTTCTGTCTTTTGTGGGCTGGGTTTGAATAATATGTATTCCCTAATAATACTGTTTAATTAGCCAAAATTAAAAGTAAACTCATTGTTTCTTCTCTATTAACATCCTTCACCATGGGAAAAATCTGCAAAAGAAAATATAAAACTCTTCTGTATCATCTTTAAATTACTCGAATTACAGATGTAAGCAATCATAACACATCTAGGTTCTGAAAATTCTGCTTTAGTTGTATTATTTTTTCAGGTTCCTAGGTTGACTTTTTATACGCCAGTAGAAATGAGGATAGCACTAGTTAATTTGAAAAAAGTTGTTGCCAAGTTTTATTAATAGATTTACTTTATGTGACTACTGTTATTCCAAGGCTTCTTGCAAAAAATATATATATTAAATTCCTACATAACTGTAAAAAGTTCCAAGTTGTGTGAATTGAAACATTTGGCAATATATATGTGTGCCAGTTTTTTTATAAGAATATTGAGATGTTTCTGTGCAAGACTTCAGCACTGCAAACTGTAAGAGCTGGGCAGACACTGGAGTGACCACAGGCCTGCCCAGAATCACTCACCAGGTCGTGCTAAACCTGGGGTATGAAATGCAGTTCTGTCACCATGCAGAATTTTGATACAATGGCATTATGATGAAGATGATGATTATTTTTAAGCATTCTGTAATGTACTCTTTTTCCTTTTAACTTTCCAGTTTTTAAGTATTTGGCTGATAAATATCTTCAAAAGCTCAAGCAACAAACAGCAGAAGATTCAGAACTAGTACATACAAGCAGTAACAAGATTGGTATGTATACTATGATTAAAAAAACCCCCAGAAACAGTATTTTGTGCCATCAAAGCTTATGGTATCATCTGTTTCCTTATGGAATTGATCCAAGGTGAATCAGGGTCTAATTACTACCTTCCTATCTTAGGATATAATCTCCTTCTGTAAAATAAGTTAGTGACTCTTTAAAGTTACAAGGTGCTCAAACAGATGTACAAAAGTTTCTAGCTAATGCTTGGCAAGCACCCTTTTACTAAATTCATTTGAACAAGATTGTATATGGATTTGAGAAGGGTGCTTGTCGGGTTTTCCTAATGTAATTGGCATTACATAGCATTGCCCATATCGGGGTGGACTTAAAAGACTCATGGGGAAAGAATCTGTAATTGGAAGGTGTTTGTAAGTTTTTTTCTGTTAGAAAACACAAAAATTCTGTAGTCCTAAAGCATTTCTGAGTCAGTTAATTTATTTTCCTTGAAGCACTCCCTTTTTATTCAGGCCTTTTACTTACCTTTATATCAGCAAAGTTTCTGAATTGAAAATCATAATGTTTTTCTTTTTTTATGTTGCTCAACTAACCACAACTTTGTGTGGGTAGTAACATATACAGATGAATGCATATGCTGCCCTTCAATTACACTGATGCATAGCAGCTTTAAATACTGCCCGGCTAGAAATTGCAACTGCCTGTATTTCCAATTTAGCTGCAAAATTGACCCAAAAATAGATAAAGCTTTTAAAAACTAGTGTAGGCATTTGAGGTCCTCTACTCTGCCTTAGCAAGTGTTGCATCTCAAGTGTAATGTATTGTGCTGCAAGCAGTAAACAAATACAAATACTTCTCTTGTCTAAATTCTGTAGGTGTCTTTAATACTGCTGGCGGAAGTCATTCCAACCAGAATTCTAACACTCTTAATGGTGGAGATGTCATCAACCTTAAACCCAACAAACAGAGGACCAAGAAAAACAGAAGTCCCTTTAGCAACTGCAGTATACCTTAGACCACTTTTGGAGGAAATTAAGCAACTCAGAGAATTGGATGAAGTTGTGCAATTGAATACAGAGTAAAGCCAGCTGTAGAGGTATTTTTACCGGTGCTTTAGCAAATCTTGTGCCTCCTTGACAGAGGGTGGATTTAGATGAACTTGCTGATGCCGTGGGTTTGCTGTGGGGCGTGAGACACCTGGTGGCGACACACAGAACCATGGCTGCCTCGTGCACTTTGTACAGATTGGGCGAGCTTTTCCTTTTTCAAGGATTTACTTACAGAGCTATGAACTAGGTATTGCTGAATTGCAAAGCACATTTAATGTAAGGATAATACTTACATGTATAGGTACGGACTGTAACTCCGTGGCCCAAGGTAATGTAGCAACCTTGCAACTAAATTTGAAATAAAACAATAGAATTGTTTCATCAGAACACTACCAAGATAAATGAAGAGCAAAAAGACACTACTTCATTTTATGCCTGACCATATTAATATGGATTCTGGCAGTCCTGTGGGTGCAAGATCCTTGCATTATATATGTGTGTGCTAAGGTATATATATAAACATTTGGGATGAACATCTAGGCTTGGTTCCAATGTGTACGTTACTTGGAGATCAGCTAATGATCCTCAAATAGCATCTTCCAATTGTCCTTTAAAAATGTTGCATTTCAGATGAGGCTTTCCAAGCTGCCACTGTGTATGTTTCACTTGCTATACTTTGGGCCTAAAAGCTTAGATTTAAAAATGTATGGTGCCAAAAATACTCCTTTTTACCTAATGCTATGCTACAGATGTTTTGTTAAGTTTGTTTTTCTCAGTTTTAACAGGTTGAACAAATAACACTAATAGCTATTCAGAAGGAACATATGATCATATTCCTGTTCAAATTTGATTGTTGTATCCTGTGTTGTCTATGAACAAGGAACTTTCAAAGTGGTGTTACAAAGTATTTATCTTTGAAAATTTTCACAGATACCCTAAACTAAGTTACGGGGGTCCAAAATATTGCATCTGGTTATATTAGGGAAATATTCTTGAATGTTGTCTCAGATTCAAAGTTAGCTGCTAGTTAAGGATATCTAATTCTGCAAAATCAGAGACATGGCAAAAAATTTTCAAAGTACTTCAGTAATTTTGCAGAATTGATTTAGATGTTTAGGAGCCCAAATCTATCTTCAAAGTTATTTGGGCTAAGGCTCCTAAATCACTACGGTGCTTTTAAAAATGCTAAGCAAGATACCTTCTATTGAGCAAAAATAAACACTTTCTAATCCTCTTCGAGAGCATGCATGCCTTTTAAAAACTATCCATTTTGTTTACATGTTTTTGTATGGTATGATATAATTTTAATTTTCTAAGATTTCTACAAGTCTGCCAGCAACAAATGCAGAATATGCTGCTTAAAAAAAATATTCAGAGTTTTAATAGTTTTTTAAATGGTGTATGAGAGTGAAAATGGGTTGAGTGATCCTGTATATTTTTGAAGAAGGACTTTTCACTATGTGAATTTGTGTAGGAAGCTTGACTGACTTTGTTTCTAAGTCAATGAGTATGAAAACTGAAATGTATTCTTATTCCCACTGCCTGCAGGGAGAGAAGTGGGTGGCAAGTTATGCACAAACACTAAAGATCTCTGAACTCTGTATTTCATGTTTACTGTATGAGACTTTCTACCGAGTACCATTGTCTCTTTGACGAGCTGTTACAGATCTCCTGTTGCTGGCAAGAAGGTGGCCTTCAGGGCACTCCATCCCTTTTGCTATTGCAGCAAAACCGTGTGTTCTTCCCTGTAATGTTTCCTGTATTTTCTCTTGGGTAAAGGCCTCTATTTTTTAACAAGTGCATTTAATCCCTGTATGTATAAATGGAGTCATATCCTATCTGTTTTAGCAGTTTAAGAAATAAGGTACTTGGGATAAGATGATTGAACATCTTGGGGCCACCTCACAACTTAGGGTAGAGTGTATGCTTGAAGAATTTTGACAGTTGTTTTTAATATGGAAACTTCTACATTGCATTGTCTGTCTGCAAGTTTCATAGGTTTTTATTCATTTTTCTTGAAAAAGAAACAAAACCACAAAGTGTCTGAAACATCTTTTTTTGCCTTGTTTGACTCTGTACTGTGTACTGGAAAGCAAGTCTTTATTGTGTATAATGACAGTTTGTACTATTATGTGTTATACTGTAATACACTGTACAATTAACATAGGCTGTTTGTATTTAAGGTGTGTCACTATAAACCACTGTTTTTAAGGACTCAGCAGAAATTTTCATAGGTGGACATTTGACAGAGTTGATAAATTTAAGATTTGTTGAAATGTAGTGCATATACTTTAATGTAAGAATAGTTACTTGCAGCATTGGGTACCAGTAAGTTTTCATTTTACTCCCATCCTAAATCTAAAGTGGCTCTTTCTTTGTTGTGTCCTTGCAGTGCTTGTTCTCCAGTATACTTGGATGGAAACTGCTCAAATTAGCATTTTTCTGGGAAGTGCCCTGCATGTATGCTGCTTGAAAAATTTGATTCTTTATTCTACTGGGGTTAGTGTGTAGATGTAAACCAGATGAGTGGCATATTGCAGGAACCCTTAGGTATTTACATCACTCTTCACTGGCACTAACTTTTGCCTTTTGGAAGAAGAGACATTCCTAAATGTTTTAGCACTTGTGTTGTCCCACCATGAATCATTTTTATTACAAACATTACTTCATTCCCCACTCAAAGTGTTCTCATTAAAACATCATATGTTTTAGTTAGCCAAACCTACTGGTGCAGAGCTGGTAATAAAAATGCTCTTCTCTTTGCATTCCTGTGACTCCATGGTGGGTGAGGATGTAGGTCTGTTATGCCCATGGTACCCTGGATTAAGAGCAAGAGATGCTCATGCCATAAAATACAAAATTCATTGCTCTCCTGTGTATTCTTTTTATATCTCTTGAATAGCTCATTGGCTGTATTATCTGAACCTTGTCACAATTCTTTGCCCTTGGCTGATAAAGCTATCACTAGCAGAAAACTTCAGTAATTGTTAATGCCTTAGTGAAGTAGGGATTCACTGAAGAGTATGACACTACAGCTTTGTCACTTCTGTGTTGTATCCATTCAGTGAATGGCTGTTCTCCCAGTATGTGGGGCATTGTTAGATGCAAAGCAGTAATGCTAGGGATGTATTTCCAACTGGAAATAGCAAATCTCAGAGTTGTATGTCTGATCACACTAATTTTTGTGCTTGTGTGTGTGGGGTTAATTTAAAAAAAATTTAAATATTCCACTTAAGACGATTTTGAAGCTTTCTTTTTTGCCGTGTTTCTTAAGGCAACACTTTTGTAGTCAAAATGCCTGAATTACCACACTTTCAGTCTGATTTCCTGTTTGATTTTTCATGCTTCAGTAAAATATTTTATTTTTTTTCATTATTGGGCTGCAGCACATCTGACATGGAAGTTTTGCTTCGCATCACTTCTGTAGAGGAGGGTTAATCTAGAGAGCATTGAGCAGCTGAACACGCAGCACTCTGCAGGGGTTATGCAGACTGCATGCACAAGGTGCAGGGAGCCTGCACTTGAACCCGTTCATGCACCCTTCAGCCTGAGAGCTGCCAGGTGTTAACAGGGTGCATGATCTGCCCTTCTCCTCTGTGGGAGTCCATCATGCAGCAAGTCAACACACATGCTGCTCCTGTTCCACTTACAGTACCTGGGCCCCTGCTGCTTTTATAAGTGTAGTCATAGACCTTTGGTTGACTTAGCAGTACCTGAACACTAATTGTACCAAAATTAGAGAGGCATGGCTGGTCCACCAGGCTTGAATTCATCATAACAACCTCGCCATCTCTTTGTAGGAAGCAAAAGATCTTCCTTCTAATGCACAAATAGTATTGAGAGAAGAAAATAATTCTCTGTTAAATATGGAATCCAAGCAGGTAATCAAAATTATAGAATGAAGAAGACAGCAATGATTAGATTTAAGATGAAAGGTGCTATGATGGAATAAGAAAAACTTGCTAAGGTTCCATATTGAGGTATTCTATATGAGTCTTCTCAAAGCCAGGTGAGTCCTAGTAATGAACTAGTCTCATTCTCGGGTTTCTAGTAGGAGGGTAATACTGAAAAATTGTTTTGTCAGTTCTGCCAAACTCACTAAAGTTGATAAAAAAAAATTAAAATTACTCTGGACCAGGAGCAACACCTCTCTCATTACAAGGATTAAGATGCATTGTTACTAATGGCTTAAATGTAGCCACCTAAAAAGAGGAAATGTACATAACTGGTTTTATCACCATAATGACCTAAAGCAAATATAACAGATTTGTAGAAAAAAATGTCAACAAACCATAAATCCTCAAGCAGAAAAATCAGTGTTTAAAACTGAGTATCTTGTGTATGCTGTTCTGTAAAATCCCTACAAGTTAATTCTGCTGTTCTCTTGTAAGTGACACTAGTTGCATCATGCAACTTAAAACATGTTTGTTTGCTTATTGTTGGGTCTGATATAAGTCACTACTTTTGTGGTTATATTAAATTGTCACTATATTAAATTTCAAAAATTGGTGTAACTACAAGCTGTGCAACCTCAATCTGATTGAGAAATGTGTGCTTGATTTTTGCGTGTGTGTTGCCAACAGCTGGGATCCAAGGCAGCACATGAGAGATCCTCAAAGGAACAAGTGTGGGCACCCCAGTCTAATAGAAATGGTGTTTCTGAGCTCCTGCCTCTGGTTTCTTTACCATGTAGCTGAAATACAAAATAGGGATTCTTTTCTGCTCTTTCTGTCACTTTCCTTTTCATGATCCATCTCGCCAATACAGTGGCAAGGTTTAAGTCAGAGGCTGTAGACACTGGAAGTGGCATTAAAGCATTACTAATATATCAAAGATGTGTGGTGCATTTTCTGAAAAGAAGCAGGTAAATAAATAGTTATTGGTGATTGTTGGTTGGGGATTTTGCATTGTTTTGGTATTTTTTCTTTCTTTAGTAAAACACAAGTCAGCATCTGCCTCTGGTATCTTACCCAGGTATCTGAAGAATATTGGAAGTAACATACTCCTGCTTCCTCTTGCATGCAGTTTTAAACACGGAAAATCAATGTGCTTGCTTAACACCCTGATAAGGATTAATTGACAATATTTTAGGCTCATTACAAAGGCATTGGACTAGATGACCTTCATAGGTCTCTTCTAACCCACCTATTCTGCAATTCTGTGATATTACAAGTACTATATAAAAAAAAATTCCTTTAGGTATCACTACAATGAAGAGGATCTAGGAAAGAAAACAACCTTAAACTTTTTGCCTGAATAACGTTATAATGGCCTTAAAACCCCAAATATTGAAGGAATATTCTAAGCAACAAGAAGCTGTGTTCAACTTAAGTGTTGCACAGCATGAGTTCTGAAAACAAGCCAGGCCATGTATTACTGTAAAGGGTTTTAATACTGTTGAGTAGCTGGAAGATTTTTTAAAGTGGAATTATATGAAAACTTTCCACAACCTCAAAGCTGAAACTTGGACTGCTTTCAAAGCACCCACCTGAAGTGCCATTTCTGCAAATTAAAGGCAGTGACAGTGACCTCACAGCAGCTGGGGTTTCCAAGAAGCGCAGCTCTGAGTTTCCCTGCAGAGCACCTGAGCCCATCCACAGTGTTTAAAACCTGGGGCTCTGAAGTATTGGTTGTGCAGGAGCCTGATGTGCAGTGCTCTCACCGTGGGCTGGTGCCCTCAGAGCATCCAGGTGTGACACTCCAGCTGTAACACCCCAGGCATTGCCACCAGTGCTGTGGTTGGTGGCATCACTCAGACCCTTCTGGCTCCCTTCAGCTGAGCTTTGACCTGAACCAAGTTCAGCAGTCTGGTGGCTGAGCCACAGAGCCCTCTGCTTCCCTCAGGGCACTGCCACCCTTGGGTGAAGAACTGCAAGACTGGCTGCAGGGGATTACAAATAATTCCAGGCACACCCTAAAATCTGCAACTTTTGACCCACAGACGCACAACTCGCTGATGATGAGCAGCAGTTACTGTGAGAGGGTGGAAGATAAACAAAAAACCGCTAACACAAAGAGGAGAGTAATGCTGGATGTACGAAGTATGTATATGTATACTACACAAGATACATATACGGTGTTTGGTAGGTGAGAAGTCAAACATTTTGTTCTGTGGCTTCATAAATGATGCAAAAGTGGAATAGTAAGATAAGATACAATTCCCCCTTCTATTATCTTTTAAAAGAAACATGCAGCAACCTCAAAGCTACAATAAATTTGTGGGAGCAGGATCATTCACCAGGCATGGAAGGGGCATTGCGAGAGTCGGCTCATTTCTAGCATGGCTTGTGAACCCTGGATGCGTGCATTGCTTTTCACTTCCTCGGTTACAAACTGGAGTTAGCTGTCTGTTTCTAGAAAGTATTGAGATCACTTTCTTCAAAATATTCAAAACGTGCAAAATTATAAATGATAATGAGTAGGACACTGTGTTGTTTATGAAAATACCATAAACAATTTATTAATTCTTTTGATTTATTGCCATGATTTGTCTTTTGTCCCCAAAAGTCTGGTTCACACACTACGTATACAGCAGAGAAAAGCTGAAATCTCATGATAGAACAAAACAACTTCAGTTTAAAAAAACCCAGGAGAATGGAGGAAAGGCTAGATTTTCAGTTTCTGTCAGTTCAGCAGAAGCATGGTTACAATTTGCAATAGAGCAGTATCAACTCTACAAAAGAACTGATAGCATTCCTTATTGCCAAAAGAAAATGCCAATGCTACCAAAACCCATTAAATGCTTGCACCTCGCAATCAAAGATACCTTGGTGCGTGTGGACGTGTATATACGTGTGTGCTCGTACAGAGAATTTTTTTCTTGGCTTCTGTGTGCTTTTTATGGGCACTTGCTCATCCTGCGGTTTGTCAGGAGGATATGTTAATCCTGTTTGCTGTTGCAAGACTGCCGAACAGATGATTTCTGATGCTCCAACAACGTGATAGACTTTTCGGAATTTTCCAAGTTTCTGAGCAGAGTCTCTAGGCGCCTTTTGATTTTCTTCTGATCCTCAATAGCACATCCGATGACCACAGACTGAAATTTCTGATCGATGGGTCCTGCTGGCACATCGGACGTGCACGCACCGTAAAGGGACATTAAGCGCATTTTGGCATCTTCCAAATCATCGAGGAGTTTGTTGACGATCTCATCAATCATTTTGGTGGCATGCAGTAGGGATTCCTGCTGCTGCGCGTTGCGGATGGTTTCTACGGAAACCTCCACGGTGAGGGTTCGGCCCATCAGGCGATTAGCAGTCAAATTCAGTTCTTCTCTCTCACCTCAGTTGAAAATGAGAAAATATGCTTCGTTACAGGCAAATACTTTCCTGTGCAAATAGCATCATCGAGACACTCAAATTGCTGTAACTTGGCAAGAAACAACTTTTTTAAAGTAAGTGACAATCAACAATCCAGAAGCCAGAAATGAGCTTTTAGCATTTGCCCAAGTCATGCTAATTTCATAGAAGCTAGTGTCTGATTTGAAATGAGGCATTAAACCCTACTAAAATTGTAAGCAGTGTTTTTCCACTGCTGATACAATGCTTGCTGTGTCACTTTAAACCAAAACATAGAATATTATCAGGAAACATTCAGTAACAGAACGGGCTCATTAAGGACTTCTGTGCCATTCTGAGGGAGAGATTTATACAATATCCCAGAAGGCCATAAAGAGAAAACTAGTAAGAGACTATGAAAAACTGGTTTTCTATTTTCTGAAAGTACAGCTGCTTTTCAAAAATATGGACACAACATACTTGATATGTAGGCTCTTGAAGAGCCAATAAACCAGCAGTTTAAAGCACCTAATAATCAGGTTTAGGGAGTATATTTAAAGCCATGAATCACACAGCTATGACAATGATCTTAATTATCAGGTTCTTGCAGGCTGTACACTTTGTAACACTCATGCCTCTCCAGTAGTCAAAATCATTTTCAACTATATTAAGTCATCATCAACATCAATGTTTCTCCCTCAGCAGAGCTATGTTAATCGTAAATTGAAAATTTTGAAAATGTAACAGTGAACTGAGTATGGGCTGTCACATACTCATAGTGACACTCACAGTGACATACACATCACCTGAACAGCAGGAATTTACAGTCAAGAAGATGAGATCTCAGGATAATGGGTGATACTTCAACAACCTCAGCTGGCTTCAATGCTGCACTGTTACCAGCAGCAAAGAGAGCTGCTCACACAGAGCTGCTCCCTAAGACATGGGCTGATTTGACTTCGGGTCAGTTGAGGGGTATGGCAAAGCAGCTTCTCACCTTCGCTGATGTGCCTCATATCCTGGCTGTTCTGTATATTGTGGATCATTTCGAGCAGAATTTCTTTCTCTTGTTCCATAGCAGATGCTGCATCACGGAAAGCCTCTACCCTGTACATGGTTGAACCAAACAAAATGTTTAAATAATAAAATAGCTGTTCACCTACATAGCTGCCAAGAACTGTTTTAAACTTTGGCTTAGAGTAAGTACAGTCAGTTCTTAGTAATCCACAAGACAGACTCTGATTTCATGACCTTCCCCATCTTAACTTCACTTTTCAAGACTCAATATAATTTTAAAAAACAAACAAATGGAGGAGCAAACCAAAACAACAGTAATTCAATCAGACTTAAATCTTTCATTTTACTGACAGTGCTGTTCTGTTCTACTCTGTGGTTAATCTGGATATGCAGAGTCTGACAGTACTACAGCCCTAGTCCTGTAGCCAACTGGCAATTATTATCAGCTCTTTAACTAGCAGAGAAAGGGACTGAGTCCCCATTACGGAACTTGGCAGTGAAGGTAGCAGCTGCAGAGATTGAGGCAGCAAGGGGCCCTGGCTCCCTTGTGCCAGGCCCAGACCAGCAGAACCCATATAATCCACCTGCAAAGCAACCAACACTCCAGAAAACTGGAACACGCCAAACAACTCCTTCTACAAATGAGAAAACCCTGTGAGTGGGACAAAGCTCACACATTTTTATTACCATGGCAAGGCTTTCCCTGACACAAGTGGTGTGCCTTGGTCACTGGGAGAAGATGCTGGACTGCCTGCCCCCTCTGTCACTGGTGCTTCCCGTGGAACAATGCTCACTGTGATTCACACAGAGAGGAAGCTTCTGTGGGAGCAGCTCCTATTTCTGGGCTTGCAAGGAAGCACGAAACTCAGTCCCTCCTGAAACCAGATCCCTATCCCGGTCCTGTTATTGTGCTGAAACTCACATGTAATGCAGTGTGGGCAAGGGGAAAGTCCATCAGAAACTGCCCTCCCTGTAACGATTGGGTCTTGGTAAGGTGTGTGATTCTGTGACTGCAGCCTGCCCTCCTTGTGTATAGGGTACAGACCCAGCTTGCTGTGGGCAACGTGAAAATGCCACATGAGTAATCTGAGTCCAGTTTCTTAATTCATGTCTTATTCCCCAATGCAGTTTTAAAGAGGGGGCTTTGGCATTCAGCTGAGTAATATGGAAAAGAACATTGGAGAACTCTAATGCAACACTTTGGAGACCTGGTACCAAAGACAGAAATGTCCCACTCCCTTGGCTTTTCCCTGAGACTTGAGGGTAGGGGCTTGCAGAGAACTTTCCAAGCTGTAGTAATTGGCTGCATGAGTTGCACCAAAACCATCAACTCTGCGTTCACAGGCCCCACAGAAAAGCAAGAATATCATGTGAACCTGGCTCATGGTTTGAGACGCTTGCAATGCACAGCTCAGGAGGTCTAGCTGCTTCATGAGAATCCATCCATCTACCCTAAAATGTTTATGAAACCTGGCCAGAAAAGGGGAAACAAACCAAAACACTGTTAAGTCTCTTAGGTGCTCTGCATTCTTCAGCATTACCAGGCGCTGCCCTGCCAGCAGTGGCTCACTGCTGTCTCTGCAGATGAGGGCTCATCTCCTGAGACAGGAACAGAGCTGCTGCTCCTTCCTCACAGGCTGGCTGAAGGCAAGTAACTTCAGGAAAACAGCAGTAAGAGAAAAGAGGGTGAAAGAAAGCAGAAGAACAGGAGCATTTGAGGATATAGTCACTCTTCACATGCAGCCTGCTCATGAAATGGTTCTGTTTCACAAAATATTTAGCCTTATTTAGTCAGTGAAAGCACAAGCTTCAGGCCTTGCCTTAAATGTTTGTTCTGAGGAGGAGTGGGAAATGTTAATGCAATGCAAATTCACGCCAAGAGCAAATACTTTTAATTATTATTTTGGACTGGTTAGTAAGTGCAATGAGACAGGTAGAGTAATTTCATACTTCAGATGTCTGCACTTTATAATTTAGGAAGTCTAGCAATATTTTCAAAATGCCTTGCCATGGTTTTTAAAAAATAGTATTTTCACAATTTAAAAAATGCATTGTAGTCACTGGAAAGTTGTAAATTAAAATTCTGAAGTGTAGAATTTCAATTTTAATAGTGTTTTTAAATCAGATTCTGTATATCATTGTACTGACTTAAAAGCTCAAGTTCTGCCTTCAGGAGATAGATCAGTCTGTGATTTCCATGGGCTTTGCTGGGTCCTAAGAAGAGTATGGAATAGCTGCATTGCAGAGATGTATCCTGAACTGGTACAGTTCTAAAGAGAGTGCCTAAAATATCACTGCTTCCAAAGGCCAGCTTGGTATGTGAGGTTGGACCTAAAAGCCAAATTGTCAGAAGTAATGTTGCATACTGCAAAAAAAGAAAAACATAGTTCACCAACTAGAGTTTTGATTGCCATTAATTTACTAAAAGCAATATAACCAAATCTTAAGAACTATTTTATTTGCAATAATTGCTTCTTCAGAATTATTTTTACCATTTTTAAACTGCAATGTAGAGTGCCACACAGCAGTGGGACAGGGTCATTTCAGAACAGTGCTCTCTAGTGCGGGAAAAAAAAACCAACAAATAAATGGTAACCAGTCACACACCAATCTCAGGAAGATAATGTGTCAGGATCACACCTTGGAGTCAGTTCTCACAACTTCTTTCCTAAAATGCATGGTTTCTTAACTTCACAGGCTTCTGTAAATCTTTCCTTTCCTTGTGTGGGGGACCCCAAAAAAAGTTGGAATATTTAAACCTCTAACAGAGGTGACTGATGTGGAAACGGGTAGAAACAATCCAAGTCTCAAAAAAAACCCCCCAAACCAACCAAAGATAAAAAACAAAGAAAAAAGAACACCAAATACTTATATTTATGCCCAGTTACCAATTATTTTGACACAGCACTATGGTCTTTTTTTCTAAGACATTAAAACCTCTGATCATATTTTTACTTGGAGTGTTATTTGTTGCTTTGAACATCAACTAAATATTTCATCTATTACCTAACACTGAAAAAGACATTCCTTACTTCTGATTTTCCCTGTTTGTGAGCAATTAGCTGTGCAATGCCTTCCTTTGCTACATACCATTTACATGAGCAGAGCATTCCCCTGAGAAACAGGTGGACCAGCCTGTGCTTTTGTTCCCAGATGAGAAACTTGACACCCACTTTCTTAGGACAGCTGCAATAACTCTGTCCTTTAAACTACTGACTGACTGAAACAGCCCACTATTACAGCCCACGTGCTGGAGGTTCAGATAGGTTTTCAAAGGAAGTAAGAAACGTGTGAGGATGGAGCAGCCTTTTTCCTGAAATGGAGCTGAGCACACTGGAGGGAGACAAAACCAAGGGTTTCACCCTGGCATCCTCAGCTGCTTCAGCTGAGTCTGCTCCCAGGTGAGCAGTCCTGTGAACACTGAAATGAATGGTGGGGGAATATGGCTGATCCAAAGAACAAGACAAAAAGTACAAAAAAATGAAGATAAAAAAATACCCAGCAAGAATTTGACTTATGTATCATCACACCTAAAACTGTGTTTTCACTTAACCAGCAGAACACAGCGACAGATAAACAGAGCCTCTGGTCCTGCTTCCAGCTGCTCCCTAGATATCTTGGCAGTCACAGCAACATGAAGGTCCAAGCCCTTACAAGGGGCAAACGTGCCACCTGCCCCCCTTGTCACCTCTGCCTCAGGCACTCGCTCCCTGGCAGCTAAATTAATTCCCCTTCCCTGCTCACTTTCCATACAGAAGCAAGCCCCTCTGCAAACACCTAACAGGGAGGTACAAAAGTACCCCATTACTGTTGGAAAATAAGCTCTCACAAGCTTTCACAAGTGGAAAGAAAGGGAAAAAAAGAAAGTTCAAACTGGAGCATTTTACAATGGCTTTAAACTGAAGGAGTTAGATTAGATGTTAGGAAGAAATTCTTCACGGTGAGGATGCTGAGGCACTTGAACAGGTTGCCCAGACAAGTTGTGGACTCTCTGTCCTTGGAGGTGTTAAAGGCGAAGTTAGATGGGGGCTCCGAGCCACCTGAAAGGTGTCCCTGCCCATGGCAGGGGGCTGGAACTAGATGATCTTTTAGGTCACTCCTAACGCAAACTGTTCTATGATTCTGTGATTTCCACAGGGATGAGAGTTGCTTCAGAGTTCAGTTGACCTTAAGCAACTTGAGAACTGAGGATGGTTGAGGGTTTTAATTAAAGACTGTAGTTCAGTTCGACAAATTTTCACTTATTATATTTACAAGCAACATCTTGAGGGTCTATATGTAAACCAAACCAGCTGGAGAAGGAGAAAGTTTGGAAGCTTTTCCTCCTGTCACTCAATTTGAAATGAAGCATGTTGATTGGAATGCATGGTGAATGGAAAAAACCATAACGCTTGAGTGACTTATCAAATTAGTTGGACTTTTTTTCATGACTATTCCACATTTAGAATTATGGCTGTCTGAAAGAACCACAGCAAACTGGGAAGTTTAATTGAGGGTTTAATTGCTGGCTAACCAAACTGTCTGCTTTGTTTCAGAGTCACTCAGCAAATTTAAAACACATTTTTGCATATTCTGATGCTAATTTTTGGATTATATATTCATCATGCGCCTAGATCTGGATGTAAGCAGTGAGACTTGTTTGCAGACGGTGATTTTGTTTAGTCAAATTCTGAGAAGTCTGCAAAGGACTTCAAGGAGATTTAATCAAGCTAAGTGAAAGGCTAATATAACAGCACATTGAGTCCACTCCTGAATAATGCAAAATAATGCAGGCAGAAAGGGGAAATAAAACTCCTGCATCTCACAGAGCTCTTTTAATTACAGGAAAGTCCTAGAAACATTCTGGGTGGTTCTGTGAAAGCTGCTGATCAATATGCAGCTGTAATGAAGGAAAGGGTGTGTTGAAACAGTACCAGAGGAGGTGAATCAGTGGCATCCTGCACATCCATCCATCCACCTCAGAAAGGACACTATGTAATTTAGCAGAGCTGAGAGGACATAGAAGATGATTAAAGGCAAGGTATCATCTCTCACGAGGCCAAACTGGGAAAAAAGTCAAATGGTATTATTTAGGGAACGTCAAGTAGCAGAAAAAGTCAGAACATGTCTTGGCACAACGATGAAATTCACATAGCATTTACAGCAGCTTTGTATAAACACACCTCTACTGCAGAATGCAATGCTGTTCACATTATAGTGACACGACTTAATACACCTCAGAGAGGAGGTGGACACCAGCACAAGTAACAAGAACATCCACAGCTGAACCAGTAAGTGCAAAGGGAGGTTTAGAAGAAAAGAAGCCTCACACGCCAGCATTCAGCACTGCAGCTTAAAGACTTGCCAGAATGTCTGAGAGCCCAAATGACACCACGTTTTATCCTCAGATTTCCTGCATCTTCTTATAAAGCACCTGCCCGCAGATGCGGGATGGGGGCGGCAGGGTGGGACGACAGGCACGATGCCCCGCGGGCTCGTACCGCCGTGTCACAGCGCGCAGGGCACATCCCCTGCCTGCTAAAGGCTCCCCACACACTGAAGGGTAACAAATCCGAAGCAGTCTTTCGCTTTGAAAAGCGTCTACTTTCATACATTCATATACATATTCCTATTTTCGTATTTCCAGGCCACGCTAGTTCACCTTTAGAGCAGCAGCTCCCATTATTAAACTTTGACGGAGAACCCTTTCGGTCCCCTCAAGAAGCCTCACACCCCCCC
>VZTN01030567.1:1880-31451 GCA_013400515.1 Erpornis zantholeuca | reverse complement strand
CGGGCCCGCGGGCGCCGCCTCACGCAGCGCGGCGGGGCCGCCTCGCCTCGGCCGGGGGCGACAGAATCACAGGACGGGCCGGGTTGGGAGGGACCACACTGGGTCATCGGGTCCAGCCTCCCTGCCCCCTCTCGAGGAGGACTCCACAACTCTCTGGCCAATCTGTTCCAGTGCTCGGTCACCTCCACGGTGAAGAAGTTCTTCATATTCAGGTGGAACTTCCTGTGCATCAGTTTCTGCCCATTGCCTCTTGTCCTTTTACTTGGCACCACGGACAAGAGGCTGACTGATCTTGACACCCATCCTATAGGTACGTAATCACATTGATGAGGTCCCCTCTCAGTCACCCCTTCTCGAGGCTGAAGAGGCCCAGCTCCCTCAGACATTCCTGGTAAGAGAGATTCTCCAGACCCTTAGTTAAGTTACTAACTCTCCGCTGGACCTACTCCAGGAGCTCCATGTATCTCTCGTCCCTGCCCCCGCACGCCTCCCTCTCTGCAGGGAGCGATGGAGCGGCTGAGCTCACAGCCCGCACCATCGCTCTGGGGATGGATGGGCCGCGCCTGGGGCTGGGACTGCAGCACTCGAGTGTTCGCTGCTGTCACCGACCCCTGCCCGGCCACCACACACCCCAACACACGGCAGCCGTGCGGTGCCTCTGCTCCTCTCTGCCAGCTTCTCGGGCACAGAAAGTCCCCGGGCTGCCCTGCTGCTGCCCCTGCTCCCCTTTGTGACAAAAGCAGCAAAACCTGGACTAGCCAAAGGCAGCATGAACTCTGGCTGTAGTTAAACCAGAAGCTATGGGACGAATAATGATGTTTTCAATATCTATATTAACTTTGTGTGAGATGGGAGCTGTTGGTTTGAGAATTTGTGTTCCAGAACTGATCTGTTCATTGGTTTGCTCTTTCATTAAATAAAACAAGAAAATCACAACGACCCAACTGTTATTTTAAGCTAATTAAAAAGTGAACTACAAAACTGAAAACAGTGGAAAGTGCAAGAAACAGAAGAAAAAATAAAGAAGGGCTTAAAAAATCCAGAGGCTTGAGAAGAGAGAAAAGTTAAACCAGAGACAGCCCTTACTGCAAGCAGAATCTGAACAGCATTCCTGAAAAAAAAAAAAAACCAACAAAAAAGGTACTTTAGGTACTGCTTCTCATAGTACATCTTTCTCCTGCCAACTGAAAGAGCCCCCTACTGCTTACAGAAAATAAGCTGTTTCATCAGTTGTTACTGTCCAAGATTATACCAAAAGGCTTACTGGAAAGAAAAATGTTTTATGTTCTCTTTCTATGCCAGAAAGGATATATCTGTTTCATGGTAGCCGAGGTAGTGGATCTACATCTACTAATGACTTGTCCCAAGAACATATTTAACTTGATTTATGAAATGGTACCTTCTTTCTTACAAGCAATTCAAGTCACACATAAGCTTTACTTGCCACTCCTGTGAGGATTTAAAAAGGAATTTGCTTATCCCAAAAGTCAAGGTTTGGGCAAATACCCCATGGCTCTAACAGACCAATTTTTGGCACCCAGCTAAGAGGGATTTTGTTGCACAGGGATACTGTTTTGTATGCTTATCCTGCTGTGATTCAAAATAGCTGTTTTCTCAGGCTTGTCCATTCAGAGTGATATCATGTCCAAAGTACTCTCGTTAAATTAATTGCCTGAGTTTTCTTTGTTTTACGTGGTTGGCTAAGCAAGGTTCATTGCCTGTGAGCTCATGGAAATAATTTCATTTGAACAATTGTTCCATCCATCTCTCTACAGTCTCTACAGAAGATAATTAAAAACCATTTCCCACCCCAAACAGAAACCATCTCTAGCCATGACACACAGTTTGCAACCATTTATTTCCTGGGATCCTTCTATTCTTCCCATGCCAATTTATTAAACATCAAGTAGTTTGGGTTTTAAAAGCAGAAATCAAAGTAGCTGAACAGCTGTGAACATTTTTTGCCTGGCATAGGTAAACAGGGGTTTAATTCCACACAGGTAGAAGCTACAACAGCTGAATTACAAGCACAGAACAGCCGTGTCCAAATGTATCACACTTGACTTACCCTTTAAGAGCATAAAGATACTTTACACTAGTGATGCCTAAGGTTTTAACTTTTATATTTTTCAAATCCTGTACTGCTAGTGTAACCCTGAAGTTTCCTGTAGCTTGTTAAGTGCTGTTCTCCATGCTAAGATAGACATAACAAAGCCTCTCTGGCTTGCTCTTCAAGGACACCCAGACTGTCCTAGGCCCAAGAGCTGTAAACCATCATATTGGAGAGGGGGGAAAGCTTGGGGAAATTCCATCATTGGCTGGGTTCTGGTTGGTGAATTGATGCTGATAGCAAAGTGTGAAGAACTCATGACCTGTCGTCCATTTTGGGATCCACTGAGCCAGGAGCCTCTGGACCCCAAAGTGGACATCTGAAGGCTTTTCAAATAAATACCTCATTTATTACTGTCTAGTCTCTGTTCCTAGGTAGCCTTTTAAAGCATCACTAGAAGGGAGAATAGCAAAACTGTGGAAACAAAATGCAAGTTTAAAAGCAAAAATGGTCTTCCAGGACAACTCTTGAAATTACTGCCTGTGAAAACTGGGATATTTTCTCTTTCAGAGACTTGAAAGAACCTTGAAAACTGCCTTTCCTGCTCTCTAGAGGAGTAAATTGCCCCCACCCCCTCTATTTTTGCCAAGGTATGTATAGGGACACTTGGCATCACTTTTCCAAAATAATAACTGGTTGGACTAGAGAGATTGGAGTCAATTCCCACAGGAAGGAAAGTGATTTGCTGAATTGGGGGAATTCTGGGGACACAAAAGCCAGGAATTGGGTCCTTTGTGGCCACAATGCAATGGGAAGAAGAAGGGCCTCTGCACCTGAAACAAAGCGTGTATTTCACCCTCCTCCTTGCCCTCAGTGGTGAAGCAAGATCAGGACTGCTGGTGATGCCGTGATAATGTCCTTGTCTTCTCCCATGTCCCCCATCTGTGGTCATGTGAAGGACTGCACAGCCCTGCTCTGGCTATGGGCACCAGCAAGACATGAGGTGAGGGTGTGTATCCCATTGTTCCTGAATCCCCGCCACAGCACTGAAAACACTGGCTGTCTCTTGTTTAAACTACAGCATTGTAAAAAAAGGGTGCTGATTGCAAAACAGAGCAATGAACAGAAGTCTCATTCACATGCACTAAATCCCTTGAGACAGCAAAAAGAGCAACTTTCCCAGGTCTCAGACATCTGATGTATCTGTAGAAGTCCCAAAGCTAGGAAGATGATGTACACCAAAAGCACTGCAAATTGTAACACTGCTAAATAGCACCTTAGTTCCAGCTTTGCCTTATTTCAAACCCTGATATATACCTTGTCACGTACCCTAACACTTACACATGAGCTGTCATGGAACAGGATCAAAGAGAAAGTCCACACCCAAGAAATGCCATGCAGGATTATTTTCCTGCCTTCCCCTACAGGAACTTAGTATTTTCAAGCTGAAAGAGGAGAAATTTAGGTTAGATACTAGGAAAATTTCTGTGAGGGTGGTGAGGCACTGGAACAGGTTGTCCAGAGAAGCTGTGGATGCTCCATCCCTAAAAGTATTCCAGGCCAGGTTGGATGGGGCTCTGACCAACCTGGTCTAGTGGAAGGTGTCCCTCCCCACAGCAGGCGAGTTGAAACTAGATGATTTTTAAGGTCTGTTCCAACCCAAACCATTCTGTGATTCTATTAAGAACCTTCTTTGTATGCAGGTATTCTGGAAACACAAGAGTTCCCAGACACAGCTGAAGGATGCATCCATGGCTCAAGGCCAGCCAACCAAAACCAGCCAGCAGTCTCCCCAGCACCATAACAATAGCAATAAAGATGGGCCAGCCTGACAGTTCAGGGTATGTTTTCAATCAAAATACATGTCTGCTATCACAGTAGGCTGCCCCCTCACTTCACACCTGTGGAACCTGTGCTGCTGTGTCTTTACTGCTGTTTTTACCAATGCTAATTAAAACTAGCCCTGGGTTTGCCTCTACATGCCACAGTCTTACTGTGTAGGCAAGCCCCAAGGTCCCAGGCCTGTCAGAAGTCTGAATGAAGCCCTCTGTCTCAGGAGCAATCTGAGAGCTGCTATGACCATTTTGGGGCATGCAGCAGATCATTCTCACTGGAGCAAAGTCGACAATTAAATGAGCGAGTGCATTCTGTACAGCTGCAGATGCTCAGTCAATTTGACGGTGGAGCTCTGAGCAAAAAACCAAAGGGAAGGACTACCAGAAATTAGGATACTGCAGTCAGTGAAAGCCAATTTGCACAGGTTTGCAAAGGGAGCATTTACATTTCCATGCACACAGAGCTCTGCTGTTCAAGAACACACTTGGTGCACAGTTGCCATTTTCCATACATTTTCTGACTTGTAGAATTCTACTTCTAGAATATCTCATGCCATATTATGTGACCCAGATGGTTACTGCTGAGTACCAAACCCCTTGAATTAAGAATTTCTACAGCAAACTTGAAGGGGTTTAGAAGTACCAAAGAAAAATGCAGATGCAGACTTTCATAAAGCTGCTTAGCTGGAAAGAATTGCCAGAAAGTATCTTTCTGCTAATGTCAGCCAATTTTTCTGAATTAATTTTGAAACAATTCATCATTCATCCTCCTCACCTCCTTCCACTTTACAGGAGTCACTGTAAACATGGCCAGGACACTGCAAGCAGATGATGGAACACTTTCCTTTTAAGAAAGACGAAAGCATAACTTCATACCTCTATAAACTTCACTATATTTGGTAAAGATTTCTTAAAGGTTTGCATTCCATTACCACTACAGGAACAGTGGTGGTCATTTCTGTATTCCTTGAAGAGCTAAGAAAATTAATCCACCACCCAAAAAATACATACAAAGCAAGTATCTTACAGTCAGCTAATCTCTCTCTTTTTTTAAGATATTATTAAATAGCAGAAGCAAACAGGCAAATATAACAGTTCAGTGCTTCAGTGACTTTAGCAACAGTTGCACTGACTTATTTGGCATCTCACCTTGTCTCTCAATACGACCAAAAAGGGATTTTGTTTGATAAGAATGTGGCACGCAAAGCACCAAAGGGTTAAGAGCCTTATACCAATGTCAAGTTGTCACGGTTTCAGTTTTATAAAACTAAACACATGCACCACAGAGAAATTAAGAGCACTAAAATGAACAGCTGGGGGTAGTCAGGTGGAGATTCGACTTTTTCCTCATTAAAGGTAAATACAAAAAAGCACTACTGAATTACTTCAGACTAACAAAGGAGGAACTCACACATCACAACAAAAGTAAATTCTCTTGGAAAGGGCACGATAAATCATTTCTAGGACAAATGTAAAGGATACTGGGCAAGCCCCTTTCAACAGACAGGTTGTGCTTGTAAATGCAGGCAGATTTCTCAGCATATGCAGGACAAACCTCAAAAATTTCAGCCAGTTAAACAAGACTCACCAGACAAAACCATTAAATTCTGGAACACATTTACAACTTTTCCAGCTGAAGGTGTTCAACCACAAGATGTCAATGAGTAACAAGTCACATGTCTGTACATGCAGCATTTTAAGAAACCAATTTTCTCTGCTCTTCTGGGAACAGAAGTATCACAAGCCTGTGATGGCAGAAAACTTCACACAAAAAAATTTAAGTTGAGCAAGAGACCAAAATTTTCTACAAACTGGGCCCAAATTTCAAGAGATTGCTAATGCTGAAGACTACTTTTATCATAGAAGTAATAGAGAAAGTAGAACTCTAGTTGTTTTATAAAAGCCAAAGCAGCAATGGTGGGATTTGCTACTTGTTTTGGTAGGCAGATGACAAGGCCAATACAAAGTGTTTAATAAGTGGAGCTTCAAGTATACAGAATACGTGTGCAAACAAGACTTTTTTTTTTAATGCAACCCACTAAGTCATGGTCCATCAGGAATGAGCAAACTTTACATTATGACAGAATAAAATGTTATGAGAAATAAAGCACATAATTAAATTCTAACATAGCAGACTCTGCAGAAGATTATCTACCCAGGCTTTAAACACTGTTGAGCATAATAACTTTCTCAAGCTGAAACATCTTTTCATGTGAAAGGAATTTGAAACTTTAGGATGTACATGAAAAACAACCCTGCCTACAAGCTTCTTGGATGCAGATGCTTTTAAGGATGAAAATGGTTTTCTGTTTCATTCCACCCTTTAACAGACGTACGGGGTGGGAAAAATTCTGGAACTGATTTAGCTAGCAGCTGATTTACAGTTGCTAAAGGCAACTCAAACATCTCCCTGAAAAGAGCTTTCTCAGCAGCAGCATGAACTACACACCTAGATTTGACCAGGAGTACAATTAATCCAAGACTGGTAGTAGGAAAACCAGAAGCAGGAACAGGGGAAAAGCACTAAGAGGTCCCATTTGCCCTGTAACACTTGGGAGTCACACTCAGATGCACTGTAAGTGTTCAAACTATTTTCTGGAATTTGAACAATTTCTTCAAGCTGTATGATTGCTAATGAGTGCTGAGATACCTTACTAGATTATTCATTAATTCTACTTGCTTCAGAGATAGCAATTATATCAGAGTTGTGATTAGAAATAAACCACTGTCAGTCTTCCAGCTTTTTTAGGCATGATGACAAACAGCTGTAGTTATGCTGACTCTTTGGAATAGTGAGAAAAATCCAGCCTTCCCTGCATCTTATTCGTCACAAAAAATATCTGTTTGCATAATGAATATTTAGGGATACAGCAGGTAGAAGCAAACTCACAAGGTGAGTGAATCATAGAAAAGAATTAAGGTAGCATTTTATTACATTGAGATTCCTTAGTGATTGACAACAATCATTAACTGAAGTATAACAGGCTGGTAAAGCTGGACTGTTTGCATAGGTATTTTTAAACAAAACTGAAAAAGATGACATAGATAATTTTAAACACAGAAATAATTTCACTTAAAATAAAGACAGTACAAAAATAATTAGCACATTTACATTCATTTATCCAACATCACCTCTTCATGAACAGAAAAGAGCAAAGACCACAGTATATAGAAATATTACAGTTTAAATCTTCTCACATGTATTCCAAACAGAAACTAGGAAGTTTATTTAGATTCTGTTCCCTTAAAAGGTTGTTCCTGCCTCAGGTAAGGGAGAGGCAATGAACTCGTCAAACTTTAAGCCATCAAGTCCAAATACTCTACCACTATTGAAAAAATGAACACATTTATAAAAATAAAGCTGGTAAACTAACTGTGCAGCCTGTGGTCCTGATTCTGACATTTATAACAAACAGGACAGAGACAAAATTATGAAGTGAGATCAGCCACAGGCAAGAGTTAGGCCATATGTTTAACAAACTTGGGATCTAAGCTTCTCTTTATAACAAGATTAGCCAGGCAAATCTGAGATAACTGGAGTTTACTATTTTTATCTTTTGCAAAGACCACATGAAAAAGTAAATAAAGACAATGACATTTTGTGACAAAAAAAACTAAATACAAGAACCAATTTCAAAACAAAACCCTGAACAACTAGGAACCCCAAAATACCTAGTAAGACCAGCCTACTAATTAGGCAACACCTTAAACTGCTAAATTGGAGACACTTAGTCATCACCCATTAGAAACAAATATGAAAAGGCTTAAAAATTTATTTTTATGAAACATAACACATTGCTGTGAATTTGAATAAACTCCAGCTGTTCATCAGTATGACAGAGGACATTAGATTATGAATCTAACAATTCTAGACACTGATGCTTTTAAAGCGGCATTTCTGAACCCCTGTAAATAAACAAGCTTCCATTTTTGTGAGCAGTTCTGATGGCATGGTGTTAGTGTACTGAAGTGTCTTCAATTACATTTCCTCAAGGCTTCTTTTGATAGCTTCTTGCAGTTCTACATCTTGCAGTTCTGCATCTTGCAGTTCTGCATAAATAAAGAAAGATTATAATCTTAAACTGCAGTTGATAACTAGCCATAAACACAACTACCTTAATATTACTACATAAAGCACAAACTTAATTCAGTGGGCAATGTCACTAGACTGCAAAAAAGACCCTGACAAACAGATGTTTTTTCTCCTATCTGTTTTATACTATCTTTTCAACACTACAAAATATGAAAAACATCTCTACAACCTCCAACTGTATAAACTAAGAGCAGCCCAACGATTAGTTTAAGACCATAAATTCAACTATGTATTTATTGGGCAAAATAATAGCAAGATTAGAACCCATGTGTATATGCCAATAAAAATAAACTAAGTATTGGAACAAAACCCATATACACATAACAAGCAGAGAGGTTTCAGTATTTTTGTTCCAGTTCCTTAGCCAGAGATGTGTCCATACCTACATTCTGACTTGGCACCAGTGCTGTCACTCTTACTAGGCCAGACAAGTAGATAAAAAGTCATCATCAACAGTAAGAACAGTCTAGATCAGGCCTGTAAGAGTTTTGATGGTGGGGAGGAAAA
Organism: Erpornis zantholeuca; assembly: GCA_013400515.1. Classification (NCBI taxonomy): domain Eukaryota; kingdom Metazoa; phylum Chordata; class Aves; order Passeriformes; family Timaliidae; genus Erpornis; species Erpornis zantholeuca. The sequence goes on along the minus strand of VZTN01030567.1, from coordinate 22,966 downwards.
TCGCATTGCACTCATCTGGCTTCTTGATATCAAACAACTTTCATAATATTCAAAAAAGAAGCTCTGCTTTTGCTTTACATTTAGGTTGTTTTGGGCACTAATTTATTGGTGTTAGCGATCAAATACCATAAATTAGACAAGGTTTGTATGTACAGCAAATATTAATATCAATAGTATAGCTGGAAAAATTAAAGCAGCTTTCAGACACACTGTCATTCATGAATTATTCATCTTCTGCTATAGGAGGACACAAGCACATCCTGTTAAAAAGAAAGAGCTGTCTGTTCTTATGAAAAAGGAAACAGAATTTTAAAATTTTAATAATTGTTAGGCTGTTTTATGCAAGGTTGAGATTTGGAACAGAGATCATATCAATGACTGCTCTCCCATGCACCTGGACTTTTTAATCTCCAGAACTACTGATAAAAGAGAGTTCTTAAAGAAAAATATTACATGGTCAAAGAAACAAAACCAAACCAACACAGAAAACCATTTGCAGACAACTGCTTGCATTAGAAGATGTTATTTAGCCACTAAGCCTGTGCAAAAATCTGGAGTAAGGTCCAAACTGTGACTCATCTGAAACCATGCTGCTTCATAAGGTCAGATGCCTCTGCACTGCAGCATCAGAGGTGGGACCTCCTGTACACACCAAATGCCATTGCTATCCCAGTACTGGAGGGACCTGAGTGCACCAAACTTTCACTGCTGGAGATGAATGCTGGACATTCAACAAGAGCATTTAGTAACAGTTGGTAAACTTATAGCTGAACAAATTCTGGGAACATAAGATTCAGTTATCAATGTTATCATTGAGCTTGTACAACTTTCTCATTTTTTTAGTTTATTTCCATCAGATGGTGTTACCTACAGGTAAAACCTTATAAAATGAAGGCCTTGTTGCCTTTGTAAAATCACAGCTCAGGCCTGTTACTTCAGCTAGAGAAGGACTGTGGGAAAGAGGCACAGCTGAATTAGAGGTAGAAAAACATGCTGTGTGATTATTGTGTGTTCACCTAGTGGTGTGTGGTGATTGGCTGAATCACGCTTGTTGCTCCTTAAAACTACTTAAACAGATAGAAACTGTATAAAAGGGCTATATGGTATTAAAGATAAGCTTTTTGCCTGAAGTTGTTGGTGTGATTTGTGCTTGTCACATGTCTCAACACGACAAAGTGGAAGGGCAGAATCAAGCCTTTCAACAATACATTATTTTCAAGTTACACTGTGGTCTGTCACAAAAAATGCATGACTACATTGAACACCACAAGTAAGCTCAGCAAAAGGATGGAAACCATTTCAAATAACGTAAGATAGGATGTGAACAGACAGATGTGCTGCTGATTCAACCTTGTGCAAAAATCTACAGCTCTTTCAGGAGACCAGAGTGCTTTATTGTGAAATGATATCTAATCTTCAACTATTTATTCAGAAGTTTAGTCAATAGTTCTACTCTGAGACAACGTAGTCACATTAAACTGGTACAAAGTGAAGTCAGTCAAGTCTTTAACTGATCAGTGCCCTGTGGTGTCCCACTGAAACAGATTTTTAGTCTGCTGGCATACTTTCCAGGTTAGAAATTTTTTTTATTTATAACTCATCACAGCATTCTTCACTACTCAAGACTGCCCAGCATAGTTTAGAGAGTATTACTAAGAGGTCACTTGCTGTAAAACTGATTGTAAGTTTAGTTTCTGTATCTTCCATAATTAATAGTCCTCTTGAACACAGACACGTAAAATAACAGACCTTTCTGTTTGTTTATTTCTTCTAAGCTCCTCTTCACTGTTTCTTTCATATCTTCATCCTCTTCACTATCTGAACCTTAAAGGCACAAATGAAACAAATTACACATTGCTTCTAATAAAGATATTAACAGCCTCTCTTGCCTTTCTCTTACTATAACACCAACTGATTTGAAGAGTACACTTGTTATGATCTAAAAAAATCAAGAGAAAAATACATTCCAGTGGTAGTTTAAGACAGCAACTCAAGAGATGGTCAGTTTTCAGCTACCTTCTTCCCCTTCTCCCCATAATCTAGAAGCAGATTGCTTAGATTTTTTATTATGTTAAAGCAGTAACAAGAAATAATAGATGCAGAAGCTACTGTCTACTGCATTTGTGGGTGTTTTTTGTAATATGTAGTTACTATTTTGCCTGAAGTTGTTTATAAATTACTCACTTTCTATAAAATGTATCAAGGATTTAATTATGGGAAGAAGTGCTTTAGCAGGTCTCTGCCTACACATGACTGCAGCTGTATTTTATTGCCCAAATACTGCATTTGAACAATGGAGTGCTAAAACTCAACCAAGCAATGCAATTCAGCAGATGTTGCTGTTCAAGTCTCATACAAGCAGAAAGTTGACACACTCAATTTAATCTGTTAATTCATCACAACCCAGCCCAGCCAAAACTCATAACTTTTCCCTTTCTTAATAATGCTCTTCACAAGGCTGGTTTCCAGCTCCAGAAGGACACCTCTATTTTGAAGTCTAGTAGGGATTTGTGTACCTGAAGTTGTGTGGGGTTTGTTTAGTTTTTTCTTGGTTGTTTTTTCCCCATTAAACAGAGCCTCAGTAAAGTACAGGTTAAAAACCAAGCCAATGAGTCATGTTATGCATTCATTCTCCTCCTGCTACAGGCCATTGCTATTTTGGGAGATGGTCTCTGTAATGAGGTCTTAGAGTATTAGCAATCAACAAGGTCTCCTACAGTCATACCAACAGAAGCACTCCCCTTAAAGTCATCACATTTAAGAATACATCAGTGTACTTCTGATTGCATTAACCAGCAAAGACTTCTGGCATTTTCAATTACCCAACTTAGGTATTCAAAGTGCCAGGTACACTTTCCAAATTTGTTTTCAAACCTCTCACACATAACCTGTTTGAACCTTGCTAACTTTCCCAATTCCAGGAATAAAAAAATTCCAACAGCTGGTGTCAAAACAGTGATCAGCAACTCAAAAAGATGGTAGAAACAGACAAATACACACTGCAGTTAAAATGGTCTTTCTCCACTCACTTGGCAGACTGACTGTGACCTCTTTTTGGAGCTGCCTACTATTTCTAAGCAAAAGACATACTAATTTTTACATCATTTTCCAAAGCAAACAAAAGAAAGGAAAGAAAAATGCACACCCCCTCCTCCCCCAAAAGCAGTCACTCCAATTACTAATGAAAGGGAGAAAAAGTGCAAAGGAAAGGCTTTTCACAAGTGGCTTCTCCCTTATTAACTATCCTTTTAATCTTCCAGCCTGGAAGACATCTCACACTGCTCTGAAAGTTTTATACCTGTTAGAGGTGGAACAGTTGAAGCACTCACTCCCTAACTCAATTCTTGGCGTAAGTACACATGACATAAAAACACTTCCAGGGATGGGACATCCACAGCTTTTCTGGTCAAGTGTCTCACTACCCTCTGAGTAAGTAATTTCTTCCNGGTCTTTCTCCACTCACTTGGCAGACTGACTGTGACCTCTTTTTGGAGCTGCCTACTATTTCTAAGCAAAAGACATACTAATTTTTACATCATTTTCCAAAGCAAACAAAAGAAAGGAAAGAAAAATGCACACCCCCTCCTCCCCCAAAAGCAGTCACTCCAATTACTAATGAAAGGGAGAAAAAGTGCAAAGGAAAGGCTTTTCACAAGTGGCTTCTCCCTTATTAACTATCCTTTTAATCTTCCAGCCTGGAAGACATCTCACACTGCTCTGAAAGTTTTATACCTGTTAGAGGTGGAACAGTTGAAGCACTCACTCCCTAACTCAATTCTTGGCGTAAGTATACACATGACATAAAAACACTTCCAGGGATGGGACATCCACAGCTTTTCTGGTCAAGTGTCTCACTACCCTCTGAGTAAGTAATTTCTTCCTACCATCTAATCCACATGATCCTTCTTTTAGTACAAAACCATTGCCCCTTGTCCTGTCACTATCTGCCCACATAAAAAGCCCCTCTGTTTCACAGGCTCCCTTTAAATACTGGAAGTCTCCTCAGAGCCTTCTCTTCTCCAAGCTGAACAACCACAACCCTGTTAGCCTTTCTTTCCAGCTCTCTGATCATGTTTGTGGCCTCCTCTGGGCCCACTCAAACAGATCCATGCCTTTCTTGTGCTGAAGACCCCAGAACTGGACACAGCACTCCAGGTGGAGTCTCATGTGGGCAGAGTAGAGGGGAAGAATCCCCTCCCTTGACCTCCTCTTTTGATGCAGCCCAGGGTGCAGTTGGCCTTCTGGGCTGTAACTGCACACTGTTGGCTCATGTCCAGCTTTTCATCCATGAGAACACCCAAGTCCTTCTCCACTGCTCTGTTCTCATGCAGTTCTTCTCCCAGGCTGCACTCATGTCTGGAATTACCCCAACCCAGGTGCAGCACCTTGCACTTGGCCTTGTTGAACTTCATGAGGTTCTCATGGGTGCACTTCTGAAGTTTGTCCAGGTCTTCCTGGATGACATCCTGTCCTTTAGGTGTGTCAACTACACCACTCAGTTTCAGGGTTTCTGCAAACCTGCTGAGGGTGCCCACGATTCCACTGTCAGTGTCACTAATGAAGATACTGAAGAGCACCAGTCCCTAAACAGAACCCTGGGGGTCACCACTTGTCACCAGCTTCCACTTTGACATGGAGCCAATGACCATACCTCTCTGGCTGAGTCCATCCAGCCAATTCCTTATCCACTGACAACTCCATCCATCAAACCCACATCTCTCCAATTTGGAGATAAGGATGTCATGTGGGATTGTGTCAAGGCCTTACAGAAGTCTAGGCAGATGACATCACAGCCTTCCCTTGTCAACCACTGCAGTTGCTCCATCATAAAAGGTGACCAGACTGGTCAGACAATGTCACAGAATGGTGGGGATTGGAAGGGACCTCTGGAAGTCGTCCTGGCTCAAGCAGAAACATCTACTGCCCAGGACTATGTCCAGATAGTTTTTGTGTATTACTGAAAAGAGAGTGTAGTGGGGAGCTCCAAACTTGTTAGACACGACCTTACTGAGTAAAGTGAAAGGATCACCTTCTTCAGCCTGCTGGCAACAATCGTCCTAATGCACCCCAGGGTACTGTTGGACCTCTTAGCCACCCCAGAGCACACATTAGCTCATGGCCAACTTGGTGTCCACCAGGACCCCCAGGTCCTCTCCCACAAAGGTCATTTTACAACTGGCTGACATAGAGTGATGCTTGGGGCTGTTCCTTCCCAGATGCAGAACTGCAATTCCCTTTGCTGAACTTCATGAAGTTCACTGTCAGCCCACTTCTCCTCTGTGAAGGTTCCTCTGGATGGCAGCACAGTTCCTCTGGTGTAAAACTGCCACTCCCAGTTTTCTGTCATCAACATGCTTGCTGTAAGTATATTCTGCCCCATTATCTAGGTCATTAACATACATTAAACAGGATCTGTCCCAGTCCTGGGACACAGCTGGTTCCTGACCCCCATCTGAACTTCCTGCCATTGATCACCATGTTCCAGGTCTGGCTGTTCAGCCAGTTTTCAATCCATGTCAGGTTTCTCATCCAGCCCACACTTCGTCAGCATATACTCCTGAAACGCCTGGCATCTTCTAATGAAGAATGTTTTAATTTGAGAAATCAGGCATGTCCTGTCTCTCTTGTTAAAATGCAGTGCACACACTACAGCTCCCAGCTCCTCTAGTGTCAGTGGAAAAGCAGTTGCCCAGTTTCTGAAGCAAGAGATCTTAAGAGCTCTTGTACTATTCTCTAGTACATTTTGTCAAATGCACATCAGCTAAGAACCTCTGACTGTACCTGTTCTTTCAAAAGAAATCCTACTGCTTGCTATTGTACTCACATACCCCTGACACACTCCTGCTGGAAGAATGAGAAAACAGGACAGCAAGCTCTGGATGAGTGTAGAGCTCAGAGTGATTTTTTGACATTTCATGCATCTCTCAGAACCCTTTTCTGGGGAGAGACTGGTAACTTCCACAGACTGTAAGTGCCATCCACTGTCCTGCCATCAAAGCACTACAGCTTGATTTGGATCAGTCGCCCACACGGCTCAGGGTAACTCCCCCCACTCTGTCTGATCTTCTTTTGCAACCTCCTCGGTTACCACCATCCCTTTCAAAATTTTCATTAGGTTTACCACCAGAGACTCCATTTCCCTTCCCTAGCCTTCATCCTGCTCCCTTACCACACAGCACACCTCCTGTCTCCTGTAGTCTCACACCCCACACCTCCCCTTCCCTCCTAAAATACTCCTTCTCTGAGTCTTTTCAGTAACTCCGAATCTCACCTGCCTCTTTCCCATTCCTGTATTCAGTGACATTCACATCACTGACCCTTTTCCTTTTACAGTTGGTGTCTGGAGTTTTAGTGCTACCTTATGGATACCATTTGTTACCTCATTTTGGGATCCTAGTAGCTACTTAGCGAAAAACTTAAGATCAGTACCCCGCCCTTACCTTTGTTAGCAATCACATTTGGTATGTGCAGCCATGGTGCCTCTAAAATACAGTTCCCTTGGCTTCTAGAATCTTTTATTCCTTCTTTCCTATGTCCCTGGAGGATCCTTCCCATGTACTCTTCCCAAATACTTACTGCTCTCATCTCTGTTCATTAAGGTAACATCACCTGTAAATGCAAGTACAGCTACTCCCTTCTGTGGGTTACCATCATACAAGACCTCTCTTTCTCCATGCAAAGCTAGCTGCACTCTATGTATCCCTGCCTACAGTTGCTCATTCAAGAATAGGACAAATAAAAATACAGCTCTCAAGTCATCACTCTCCTCCAATTGCATTTCTTGGGAACTGTAGCCAATATAATGACGGTCACTCAGACTTTCACCTTACCTTTGTATTAGCTCTCTCAAATTCAAAACCAGATTTAAGCTAAACCTCAAGATTTTTTTTTCTATTCTCTCAGTGGTCAGGTCTTCCCAGCTCATCCACTGGCCTACAATTATTGTTCAGGCTCATAATGTTAGGTGTCAGTACATTGCTTTCTCCCTAGGGCATATACATTAATTCACAGATGTACACAGGAGATGCCCCTGACATACCAAACCCAGCAGTAACTTCCTGTTGTAGCTAAACACAAAGTTACAATTGAAGGTTGACTTTCTTATCACTCTCTACTGCAATAAGCTGTGGCTGCTGTAATAAAGGAATATATTCTTACTACAGAAACTATAGTTTCATGTAGTTTATATTTATGGTGCATCACACTGCAGATGCTCATGCCCTTCACATTCAGTTTCACATTTAGGGAAGTGGGGGCTGGAGGCTGTCACCCAACTTCAGTCATTTGCAATCTGTGGTAACTAAAGGTTTGGAAAAAGCAGAGACGGGACAGATGTAGCATTCACACTGGACCTCAAACTGGACCATACATGGATTTTCACCCATGAAAATCTTGACTACAGAGAAGGAAAGCAACTATTCCCAATGTCTTCTATAAATTTGTTCTTATGTTCTCTTAAATTCTTTTGTTGGCTGTATGTAAAACAAAATGGGAGCAAGAAGCTTAGAAGCATTCATCAAAATGAATTGAAATCCTGCTCTTGCAAACATAAAAGCTCTCACAGAAGCTGCATTTGGTAGTATTTAAACACTTCAGGCAAGAGTAGCAGATTGAAGATGCAGGCTGCCAACTCCATTTGAGCACAGTGCAATGTACTTTATGGGTCAGTGAAAGAGGTACAGTGGCTACTTAGCAGATAACACTACATTCATCACTGATTTTGACAGGCTCATAAGACAGACTGGATGCTCAGAAAGGACAAGAAACACTTTGAAAAATCTGCCCTTATTATTTAAAAGAGTCTGTTTTACATAAGAGCACAGTCACTGAAGGGTCTCATTTGAACATAAGTGGGAGAGATATGGTTAAGCTAAAGACATCAACTTACACAAAAATAACTTGTCAACTAAAACACCTCTTGTGGCATTCCTGTCAGTGTCCAGATGGATATGATGACCCCAACCTACCCTTTTAAGCTTTAACATTAAGCTTTTAAGCCCTTAACATTGTCCAGCATTCATTAAAAGTGTACTTTCAACACAAAGGATATCATCAAGACACAGACAATGGAATAATTATATTTTTCTGTACACTACAAATTTTTTGTTACAAAGGAAGACATTGAAAACTCTTCTCTTCTGCACTTCCCAAACCGCTTGATTAACACGCATGAAGCTCCCATCACGTGTTGTGGCTTCAGCATAAAAACAAAAACCTTTCTCATTTATGAAGTCAGACTTAGCAGCAGCAGAGAACAAGTAAGAATGCCTACTCTTCATACCTCAACGGAAATTCAAGCATATCCTCCAGCCAAGGATTTCCTATAGTAACATACAGTTAGTATCATATTGCATCATATGCAGGAACTTTTATTTTTATTTATTTATTTTAAAATGAGTGCAGTACCACAATTCCCACAGCAGTTGTGCTAGTAAAATGGTTCACAAGATACACCTGTCAGGTTGCCACATACAAACACAGCCCAGATGCTCAGAAGCTAATGATAGCTCCATAAAGGTGATTTAGAGAAAGAGTTTTATCATTTTGCAGCTCATCCAATACCAACAAGTCTGATATTTTCCAACATGATTCTCCATCGTGTTTCTCACTTCTCTCTCCAAAGTAATAGCCATAGGCTTGAGAAAGTCACAAAGCAAGCAATTCTTGTTTGCATTTCCTTATACTCAGCTGCTTTTCTGTAACAGGTCAACAAGTTATACCAGCCTATGATACACTGCACGACTTTCCATCTCAACCCTCCAATACTGGTTTTGCCACATTAAGACTTGCAAATGATGGCTGATGCTGCTGAGCCACACACTATGTGTGTACTATGTGGTGACTTTATCTTTTTAAAGAAAAGCTTTATAAACTCTTGCTAACAACATCATCCCACTATGCAGCGAATACAGATGTACTACCAATAGTGAATTTTCTAATATTCTGTTTTAATACAGGAGGGGGAGACAAAGGGAACTCTTGCTGTGTGGCTCTCTCCTTGCTGAAACTAACTAAAAACGGGGACAATTCTGTTCCTTACAAGTTTGCTAAGAAATGCCAACAGCCCAAGGAATCATGTGTCATTCCATCAATTTCCTGCTCAAGGATTTTTTTTTTATAGTGACCACATGCGTAACTTAAGTGGAATGCACAGTGAGCAGCCAGCCAGCAAGTTAAGGTCTGCAGCCTCCAGGCAGGGCCAATCACCACAATAGTAAATATTAATGTAGCAAAGGACATTGAAAGAAAGGTTAAATTAGGAAATGTCTGAAAGCATAGACCAATATTAAAAAAAAATACTGGAGTATTCTTTATGCACAGAAAAGAGTTAGATCAAAGTCATCACCTTTGAGCCAGTATATGGCAGTGAATAAATCTATATCAGAAAAACTACCCAGGCAGGGAGCTAAAGTACCCCTATATTCCAAAACACGATCTCTCCTCACGATCTCATATCATTAAGTTGCACAACAAACTATACCAGAAGTGAAGCCCATACAGCTAATCAACTGCTCACAAGTTACAGCTCTCTTCCAACTCTTCCTCCCCAAAAATATGCAAAAAGTTCACGAAGCAAAAACAACCACCCACATTAATATACAAGTCTACAGCTCTAATTACATTACAAGAGATCTATCAATCTAAGAATTTTAATACACTCTAAAAGAAAACTTTGTACTGGGAATACAATAATGCATAGAATCACAAAATTATTTGGATTGGAAGGAACCTTAAAGATTACCTAATTCCAACTCCCTTTCCATGGGCAGTGACACTTTCCAGAAGACCAGGTTGCTCAAAGCCCCATCTAACCTGGCCTTAAACACTTTCACAGATGGGGCATCCACAACTTCTCTGGGCAAACTGTTCCAGTGCCTCATCACCATCACAGCGAAGGATTTCCTCCTAATATCTAATCTAAACCTCCTCTTTCAGTTTAAAGCCATCCCCTCCTTGTCCTATCTTTCTATGCCCTTATACAAAGCCCCTCTCCATCATTCCTGCAGGCTCCCTTCAAGTACTGGAAGGCTGCAATTAGGTCACTCCAAGGCCTTTTCTTTTTCAGGCTGAAGAACTCCAACCCTCCCAGCCTTTCCTCATAGGAGGGATCCTCCATCCCTCTAATCATCTTTGTGGCCTTCTTTGGACTTGTTCCAACAGGTCCATGTCCTTACTGTGCTGGGGACCCCAGAGCTGGATGCAGGTCTACAGGTGGGATCTCACTAGAGCAGAGCACAGGGACAGACTCACCTCCCGCACCCTTTTGGTGCAGTGCAGGACACGTTTGGCTCTCTGGGCTGCAAGTGCACAGTGCCAGGTCATGTCCAGCCTCTCATCCACCAGCACCCTCGGGTCCTTCTCAGCAGGGCTGATGTGCATCAGATCATCCCCCACCCTTTATTGATACCAGGGGAGGTGTAGCTTTATGGAGAGCCCCTCCCACTGAGCAAATTAACTCCACTAATGAAAGTGACAATTATGTAATTAACTATGCCAAGAAATTTTACTGGTACAATTGCTTCTGGCTGGGAGTATCTCCATAATCCACCTGAAAAATCTAGATCAGCAATTGCCTGGGGTGGCCAGAAAACCTTTTTTGTATCAAAAACACTTAAATCAATTCCAGCCCACCAGAATTTTTTTTTCAGAAAACTATTTAATTATCCTATTTTTTCCCCTTTAATCAATCAATGCAAATTAATCATTCAGAGACAGCATTCCGCTTTAATCTTCTTGGTGGAACAGCAGCACCATGTTATAAACTTGTATCAAGACTAGCAGTGTCATTTTTCAGAAGACAGTGTAGGGCTAATTCAGAAACAGCTGTCTGTTATATGCCCTGAATTTGCAACCCCCCAAAACTGCAACAAGAAGCCAGAAAAAGCAAAAATGTCTACAGAGAAATGTCAGGTCTTCTAGGAAAACATCAAAATACTTTAAAATACTGACAAGTATTAACATTCCATCTCAGCTCTGGTATTCTTTGCATGAAAATGAGCTTGTTCAATCCTCTTTGATTATCCTATATAAAACCAACGTGATCATTTTAGCATGCCATTAGAATCTGGCACTTTAGAGAACTTAAAAACCTCCATTGAGATTTTTTTCTCCAAATGGATGTGTGAGTCATGTGCCAGTGAAGACAATTATCAAATGATAGGAAGTAGCCAGGAGGTCAGAGTTAAAATAGGCGGAAATATTTTGAGAAATGATGATGCTTTAGCAGGGTCACATTTGTTTCAGACACAGCATAAATCAAGCCAAACAGATCTGAGTACAAATTGATAAATATGCATACAAGTGCTTTAAACAGCTTCTCTTTAACAATAAAGGAGTTTTCAGACTCAAACATCAGTTTTGCTCCCTGCTAGAATAAAGAATACAGGGATGACACAGTTTGTTATACTGAATGAAAATGCTTAATTAAGTCTCTTTTCAAAATATGCCCCAAGCATAACGATTTTCTGACCTCTTATTCAATGAAATACCACTACAATACAAGAAGCACCAAGCAACAGTTTACATTACCAGTGTAAGCATTCCATTTTTTTATTGGAAAGAACTATCAGTTTACTGGAAAAATTGTGTTTAATGTTTACTTTCTACCTTTTGTGGTATCTGAAATGCTGTTTAGCAAGGCACACATCATGTCTCCTTCAATGTGGTGAGGATTCAGGATGCGAGCTGGTCGCTGGGTCATTTTAAATTGGTTTTCCAGTTCCAGAAAGCTTTTGTCTCCAGAAAGTACAGTGAAAGGAATTTGCTTGGGCAGGTGCTCATCCAGACGACCAGCCTATAGGGAAACAAATGACAAGTGTTGAACAGAGATCATGTTTTTATCTCATGACAAGCGGCTGGGCTTTGTGCAAGACAGGTCTTCATTGGAAGGTTTTCTACACCAATTTATTCCCACACTGATGATCCAAACCACGTTACACCACTGTGAAAGGCACTGTTTCAAAAGCTGGATACTCATTTCTTCTCTATGTTCAACAGATACAGGTAATGGCTACCAGAGACAGTATGGAACAAACTCCTAAAAGCAGCATTTTAGAACTGTCTCCACATAAAACAAATCATCTGTGCAGAGCATTTAAAGAGTAATATTAAAAGCATAATGAAACATAAAAACACTGTTGCAAAAATGTGCTCACACAGTTACATAGTAATTTTATCTAATGATAAAGCTCATTATCTAAATGATATATGGCCTCAAGCTGCACCAGGGGAGGTTTTGATTTTCACTGAAAGGGTTGCCAAGCAATGGAACAGGCTGCCCAGAGAAGCAATGTCCCACCATCCCTGGAAGTGTTCAAAAATCATGTGGATATGGCACTTAAGGACATGGTTTAATGACAGTGGTAGTGCTGGGTTGATGGCTGAACTTGATGATCTTAAAAGTCTTTTCCAACCTTAACAATGTATGATTCTACATCAGGAACACGAGTCCCCATGGCATCCCAGATTCCTGTCCCTCACCTGCACATCCCCAACCCTGCCAAAGCCCGAGGCCTACTGAATAAAGGCACTGTTCTTTGGCAGCTCTGCAGGGTCTGTGAAACTGGCACCCATTCAACTTCATTGCAAAGATGGCTCAAGATTTGGGCTACTTGAAGAGAGACAAAGGAGTTATATATCACTCTTAAATAGAAACGGTAAGAAGTGCAGGTTTTTTACTCTTCATTCCCTAACCAGCTCCCCTCCCCTCCACAATAGACTGTTGTCCTATTTGGGCTAATTTTTAAATCACTTCTTGACTGTCTGTCTCCACTCAATCCAGGTTTATCATTCTTTAGAGCAGACACAAAAGTCTCATGGAAAGAATCTAAAAATGTCATTGCAATTAGTATTTAACATCAGTAGCAGACACCGCCTGCCACCCTTCTCTGGGTACAGGACACAACAGTAAAGCAAGCGGGCCCTAACTTACATGAACACAGAGAGCAAAGTCTGCTGCTTCTCTTCTGGTACTGCAACGTGGATGAAGAAAGAAACATCCAATCCTCTTAAGATAATTGTAAATTTTGCAATGCACTGGAGGCTTCCAGTTGCTGTATCCTCCTATACAGTGAAGAGGAATAACATTAACAAAAACCAAACATGAAAAACAAACAAACCACGGGCTTGGGCAGAAACGCCTCTATGAATTAAGAATGCAAGAAGAACAAAGCAAATATAAAACCATCTTTAAAGAGAATTTATTTTGACCAATGTGAAAGCTAAGAAAAATATATAACCAAAATTCCCCCAGCCGTCTTGTTCTTTAGATAGAAGGCAAAAAAAGTAGCCAGCCTGATCCTACTCATTCAATTTTTAAAGATTTTTTTCTTCAAATCCTGAAAAACTGATCTTCTAGATACCATAGGCTTTTAGACACAAAGAAGTGTTTTTCTCCAGTTTGAAGCACAGTTATGGTTAATGTGCAGAATCAGAAGAGCTCTGCAAACATAGTACAAGTAACAGAAATGCTTCTCTTAGGGAAACCTGTACTGCAGGAGTAACACATGCACTGTAACTGCCTGATGCATCACATGTCAGAGCTCATTAAAAGAGGATCCAAGAACTGGAGCAACAGCTGGAACACTGGAAGAGTCCTGACAAACCCTTGGATGCAGTCAAGGATAAGCAAAATGAGGCTACAACTGGGAAAGCAAGTAGTTACTGGCTGAGAAAACAGCTGGACAATGAAGATGAGCTGAGTAAAGTGCCTGCTATAGAAAAAAACAGAGCTAGACTGTAACAAGTTTCAAGGGAAAGGAAAGAAGCAGGAAGTCTCTGAAGAAGAGAGAGAAAACCAGAGGAGCTCACACTATAAAAATACACGACACCATAAAAAGGCGAGCAAATGGAGGACCAATTTGATCAGAGTGCCTAAGAATTTTGTAACCTTCCAATGGCTAAGAAATAATGTGTCTGCAACACAGAGGAAAAAATGTTGCTTTATCTGCTAGATGATAGAGAAGCTGGATGTAAGAAAGGATTTTGAATGTTAAATGAAAGCAGTCATTGATGGCACTTCATGTGAGGACATGGGAAACCAATGCTCAAGTAAACAGGCTGCAGAGGATGGTTTATGCCACCATGTCCACCTGCAGTCTGACAAAGAAAAGTATTCCTCAGGATATTTCTCCTGCTCCCCCCTGCCTCTGCTTTTCAGCCTAATGGCAAGATGATGGTATTAAAAATGATCTCCAACACTTATTAAGAGTCTACACAGAAATAATTTAGTGGTATCTGTACATGAGAAAAAAATGCTATTTACAAGTTGTTGTCATCTGCTGTGACAGTCCTCAGTCACTGCTATTGGAGAAAGACTTGTAATCGCCAGCCCTGTTTCTTGGCTGCATAAATGTACAACAGAAGCATTTGACCAGGGCAGCTGAAAACAATGACAGACTTGCATTCACTCAGTTTGTTAGCTCACCAAATGGGTGAAAGACAACTGAATATCCAAAGACAGAAGCAATACAGAGTCCAGACAATACAATGGAGGAACTCACAGGAAACCTAAGGCTATACTACAAACAGGAATAACAGAAATAATGCAGACATATAATACAAAAATAGGAATTAAAAATTCAGAAATGTTGTTTAGGAAATGCAGGAAAAATGTTGCTATATTTTCACAGGTTAAACAGACAAGAATAGCATGCCTCAAGCAACTATGCAAACCATGATTATGAGAGGGTACCTAAAACAATAGATCCATATGTGCCTGGGAGCCTTAGTATTCCCAGGCTCAAAACCAATATAGTTGACACCAATAAACTGGTAAAATTTTCTGTAAGATGAAGATGGCCCATATGGCCCAGTTTATTTGCAAGTATCTCTTTAGCATGTCTTTTTAGTTCACGTGCTTCCAGGGCCCTTCCCATAAGGCCGCCTGCATGCAGCCAACCCATTTGGAAGCAAGGAATTGAGTGATGCTGATATGGGCTGTGCTGTGCCATCTGGCACCTGTGTTTGGAACAGCTCTGGGCACAGAGCCTCACCTAGCACAAAGGTATCTTTGGGTAAGACTATAGTAACACTACTGTTACACTATGATGAGTTCTTAAGTCAGAGAATAGAAATTTCTGACAGTACAGCTCAGACATCCCTAGGTTCAACCAATTTTTTCTTAATCAATCAAAACTGTGTTTTAACCTCAGAAAACAGTAACAGCACAGGAGATCTTGTCATAGCAAACAAGCTTAAGTCAACTAATGACAAACTACTTTCAAGTAAATTTGTAACTTACTTGAAAGAAAAAGAATAAAAAGTAAGACTGAAAGCCAGTGTCTGAATTCATGTGGGGAAATTCTTCTTTACTAAGTAATTCTTTACAAAACCCAGACAAAGTAGCCAGCCACTTCTTCCAGTCAGATTCCTAATAGTTTCTTATTTTTATCAGTAGAAAAAGTTTTTCCAAGGCCAAATAGATTGAGTAACTGTAGAAATAAACTAGCCTTCAGCAACTAAAAACTATGACCAAACCCCAAATCACAATAGAATTCAAGGAGTGCTCAGGTGAAGTGAAATCTGCCCAGATGTTTAAGCTGGCCAAAGCCTTAAAAAAATTGTAAGAACAAACAACAGGCTGTTCAGCCATACACAAAAGAGAATGTACATAAATGAAGCAACCAAGCAGCATGGATGAAATAGCAATCTAGGACCAATAGGTATAATACAGGAAGTGTGAGGTATCTTTTGTCTTGTTCATCTTGTGAGACCCAGCCCAGACTATTGTATCTAGTTCTGATGTCCCCAGTATAAGAAGGACATGGAACTGTTAGAGCAAGTCGAGAGGAGGGTCAGGAAGTTGATAAGAAGACAGCTGATAACAGCACCAGCCTTATGAAGACAGGCTGAGAAAGTTGGGGCTGTTTAGCCTGGAGAAGAGGTTGTATGGAGACCTCACAGCAACCTTACAGTATTTCAAGGGACCTCAGGGAAGCCAGAGAGGGACTCTTTGTCAGGAACTGTAGAAGGACTAGACAAAGAATAATGGGTACAAACTGAAACGGAAGAAATTTAGGTTAGATATTAGAATCAAAGTTTTTACTTTCGTTCTTTGAGGGTGGTTAGACACTGGAACAGGTTGCTCAGGGAGCTCTTGGGTGCCTCAAGCCCAGCAATGTTCAAAGCCATGTTGATAAGGCCTTGAGCAACCTGGTGTCCCTCCCTTGAGCAACCAGGGAGGTGTCCCTGCCCATGGTGAAGGGGTTGGGACGGGATGATCTCTGAGGTCCATTCCAATCCCTTAACATTCTATGATTTAAAACCCCCAAATCAGTATTTTCTGTGGCTTGTATGTGTACAGGAATGCTGTTACAGAAAGGCCAAAGGTAATGACAATACTGGTAAGTGATACAGAAGTAATGCTGGAGTAGAACGCAAAACTCATGAGAATAACCTGCTTTAACAGGGAAGATCGGAGGATTTGTCCCCAAAACTCAGATACCAGATTACAGGTCCAGGAGCACAGATGACTGTTTGAATCCCTAATACTTTACATTAACAACCATACTTGGTCTGCCTTCATGAGCTAATTGGAAAATCTGTTTCTAAGAGGAAAAAAAAAGTGACCCAGGCATGAACAGGCCTTTCTGCCCAACCTGAGCAGCATGACAACTTCTCAGCTTTCAGAATATTTTTGATTATCTTCTATGGGAAGAGATATCCAAAAACACTTAGCAAGAAAAGTGCAGTGTCATACTGTGTACCAAGTGTAAAACACAGCTGACCTAAAAATCTGGTAAGATGATGCCTGTGTTTCAGAAACTATCCCTTATCTACACTTTAATGAAGAAATTAATGTACCACAGACAAAAAAAAATACAAAGGCAGATACAGAGAAAACCTGTAGAAAAAGCATGAGGTGGACAAGAAGTTGGTTCCAAAACAGTCAGGTAAGCAAAAGTATCAAGTTAAAAGGATCCTAGTGGTAGACTTTGCAAAACAGTATGACCTTTAAGGTCCCTTTCCACCCAAACCATTCTATCATTCTACTAAACTCATGACAATGTGAGTTCCATCAATCACTGATATCAATCACTGGTATCTTCAAGATGGGATGTACACCTATTCTTGTACAGGATGACCAGGGCCATCCTTTAAAGAACAAGCCAGAGAGAGAATGAAACTAAAAATGTAAGAATGCAAAATCATACCTTCTGGAACTAAAAAACCAAATCAAACCAAAAAATCCCAGCCTTATGAGAAGGACTTAGGAGTTAAAATAATCTCTGAGCATTATGGTTATTCTGATAATTGTGAAATATGATACAGCTTAAGTAAATTCATGAAGGAAGCTGAAAAGACTCCTGAACAGTTCCACAATTCTGGAACAATATTCTACAAGGAATAGTAAGAGCAGTGCAGGTTTAGACTGAGTTTGAAAAGTTCAAGAACATTCTGTTACACAGTGCCTGTGACACTGCGACTTCAGAAGCTCTAGTGGGTACTTGCTCTTCATTGTCTCAGACTCAAGAAATCTCTCCTCAAGTACATGTGCAGACTTGTTAATCTCATCTTTTAATTTCCTCCAAACATTTTTTACCTTGAAAACCCCAGATAAACGTCCCTTGGTTCAGGTTAGCTGGCAGCTGTGTGAAAAAGCTTCCCCAGTTGTCCAGATCCACCAACACAATGTGAGTCATGGTACTCAGGTAGTCAAGATCAGGAAGTTCACCATCTTCAAATGGGATAAAAAGGACAAATTTAAAATTCATGTGACTTTCTGGACAACCAACATGCTTTTGAAAATTCTTGTCTTCATATATGCAAGTGAATTTACCAAAAAAAGTTACAAAACATGACGTTATTTGGTGACTGCATAGATGTAAAATCAACAGAAGTAGTATTTAATAATGCATTAATTAGAGAGAAGAGCAGAATCTGGCTATATGATGGTGTAGACCTGGATAGTTTAGTAGTAAGCACAGAATGCTGTTGTCCTGCATCAAGACATCTTAATCGCCATTTAATATTCAACTGTGCACCCCTGACTATGGCAAGTCTCTGGGCCATTCAATTGCTTGCAAGCATAAAAGCACATAAAATGTTTAGATATGTGCTTTTTGCTGTACTTCTAACATAAATGTCAACCTCTTAATTAAAAGCATTATGACACCACTAGTAATTAAGAAACACCTCCAATTTCTGAATACAAGGTACACCTTCAGCTTTTTCAATACCATTCTTAGAAACGATAATGCATTTGAAAAAAAAATTACATGCTCAAGGGAAAAAAAACAATACATACTGGGAATATAAATTCTCAGCTGATACTGCTTTTTGGCAAACTAAGAAAGCTGAGATGATGGTGATATAACAGGACTGCCAACGCAGAAAGCACTAACGGGCTCATAAATATTTATATATCTATATATATAAGGTAAGTCTCTTTTGAATGTGTATGATAGATCACTTTTACACTCCTAGGCATTAGATCCCTAATTGGTGTATCCTTGATGGTCCTCTTCCTTTCAACACCCAATTATGCTTCAAACTAATTTGAAAAATCCAATGTTTCAGTCTCAAGATTCTTACATTTGCCTGTTTTTTTCCAAGACTTCATACATATGACATATAACAATAAATTGTGGAGTCTGAGTTTTGGAAATTCAAGTACTGAGAATTCAGTATTTCAGAAATAATAAGTACTAAATTCTGAGCTCATTTATAGACTGGATGTAAGCAAATGCTATGTGACATGTACTGACAATGAAACAGTGTGTTAAGGACAGCAACACTTATGTAATGTTGAAAGAAATTTTCCACATACTTTCACCAAGTTCTTCAGACTGTTCTGAGTCCTCATGCTTTATTTTCTTTCCATCTGTTGGGCCCTGCAGAGGAGATGACTGTGGTCTGTCCCGAGTTTTGGATGGAGATGCTGGAAATCGTTGCCTGTGAGGTTTCCTGACCGCACAAGCCCCACTTGCTGCAAACTGGAATACTGTGTCTTCTGATTCTGATGCAAGACTTGCTATATCAGGTTTCTGCAAGAAGCAGTGTTTCCCGTGATAGTGCTGATGCGCACTATGAAGATCATCAAAGTTTCTGTTGCATGCAGCACATCTAACAACATACATCTCTCCCTTAGGTTTCACTGATGTGTGACTCTTGAGATGACTCTTCAAATCATCAATATTCTGTGCTGTTGCAGAACATAAGCAGCATCGAAACCATAAGTTTCCCTTTTGCAGCATGGCTTTTTGGCAATTCTCATAATCATTCCTCCTGTTTATTTTGGAGACATAAGTTGTCCGGCAACCACAGGTTAAAAGGTCTCCTTGTTCGACTGGGAGGAAGTCCTCATCTTTTTTTATTGACAGTTCTGCCTGCTCAGGCACAAATGTATAGTCCATGCTATGAATATCCTTGTAATGGACTAGAAATTCTTCCTCCGTGTCAAAGAAGAGATTACCACAAAGGCCACAGAAATATTTAGTCTGTATCTCCTGATTATGATGCTCTTGGAAGTGTCGCTGTAGTGTTCCTACTTTCCGAAAATGACTTCTACATAAGCCACACGAGTACCTGTGAAATGCATGGCTTTCTAAGGACATGCAGTGTTGTTTAACACTCTCCTCAGACTCAAACATCTCCTCACAAATGCGGCACTGCCATTTTCCCACAACAGGACCACTTTCAGGGGAGAGTTCCACAGGGCTGGAAATGCAGTCTTTATCTTCACCTGCAGAAATGCTCACTGCATCAGAAGCAGATGGCATAGGTTCATCTTCTACAGCTTCTTGCTCATAGTAGTAACTATGTCCACCATGAAATTCAGTTATGTGTCCCATAATGTCCTCTTCTCTAAGATCTACAGAGCATGCTCTGCACCAGAGAAGAAAATTAGTCAAGTGTGCTCCTCCATGGAATCGACTCATATGCAGGCGGATAATGCTTGAATTTTCAGCCAGCTTTCCACACACAGCACACTTGTGACAGATTCTATTTGCTGATAAAATGTGCTTTTCTACTGACTCTTCTGTAAAAAACTTTTGAAGGCATTCACAAAACCAGGCTTTTACTTTGCAAGCACTACCTTGACTTTGGTTTGCTACTTTATCTTCACTTTTATCTTTTAAATAACTCTTCCGTTTTGAAGGACTAGACCCTATTTCACCGGTGGACTCATTTGGACTCAAATGTCTTTTAAGCAGTGGTCTTGACCGATCCACAATGTGGCACAAATGGGACTGATTTTTATGTTTTCCATTGACATGGCAGAACATCAAGATGGACTCTTCCAGTGTAGTAAAAACTCTAATGTTATGCTGAGTGGTTTGTTTATGTTGGGTCATCTGATTCTTATCAGCAAACAGTTCATCACAGGTCTCACAGTAACCTTTCGTTTTAAATATCTCTGCAACTTGGGAGATGCTTTTCTTTGACAGTGCCATAGGTCCAGAATTATGACAACGTGTTCTAGAATGGATTAAAAAAAGAAAGAGGTTATATCATAACCCAAAACATTTTTAAACTTTCAGATGTACTCAAAATATTACCTAGTAGCTACAGCAATACAGGGAAACAGTGCCCTCTATGTACTTTAACCCACCTACTAGCTTGCCAACAAAACCATGCAATGTGTATTTAGTCTCTGAACTTTAAGAGAACTGGGTGCTAATTGCCAAAGCTAGCACTTAGATTGATGCTTATGTTGTTGACTGTACATTTTCAAAATCAACTTAGAAATAGTGGAACAGAGACCAACTTTTGTTGTTCTGTTACAGAAAATCAAAAAGGATCCTGACACTGATCAGCTTTCTGCAATGTGAAGTAAAGCTAAGGTGGCAGGCTTTTGGTTGTTTACTCGGGAAGTCAACATTCAGATGGTCCTAGTTGCCCTGAAATCCATTAGCACCGCAAAAAGCACATCTGCATATCTGTCACTGATCTATGGATGTTTACATCATCAATGTTGGGGTTTGTCGGGGACAGGATCTGCTGTTTAAGGCCAATTTACTATCCAAATCACATCAGTCTCAGGGAACAATAAATCGTCCATTACATAAAAAGCACCAGATGTCTCTTCACCACAACAGATATAACTTTCTGGACTAATAGAAAACTGACACATATATTGTTTT
>VZTN01030566.1:58363-91115 GCA_013400515.1 Erpornis zantholeuca | reverse complement strand
GCCTCACAAAGAAAAGCTTCAGTGAAGATTTAAATAACAATAAATGAGCTTTAGGTGTAATTTCTTATCTCCACAAGTGTTCAAAGCCAGTCTGAATGGGGTTTTGAGCAATGTGGTCTAGTGGGAGGTGTCCCTGCTCGTGGCAGGGGTTGGAACTAGATGATCTTTAATGCCCTTTCCAGTGCCAAACTTCCTGTTATTCTGTTCAAGGGGTGTTCTTGCCAAGATTAAGTGCAGCAGGTGAGAAAGCATGGGAAAGACTGTTTGAACCCTTGCAAGGCAGACAATTAAGTCGAACATCACTGACACCTCAGAGGTGAATGCACCTGTGCCAAATAGGTGGTGATGAGACTTGGAAGAAGGATAAAACTCTATTCCCTCCTAGGCCGCTCTCCCAGGGTTATGCAATGGGAACTACATTAACCCTTACAGTTGGTACAAACTTCCTGTTGCCAGTGCCAGCCCTTGTGGAATGTCACAGGCTTCCTTATAACCCTTCAAAGTGACATCAAAGGGGGCCTGAGAGATACACACAGGTCCAAAAATTAAGGTTTGTTCAAACACTATTTTTACTGGCAATACACTATTTAAATGTGTAACAAGGATCTGCACAAAGGTGCCTAAGAAAGCTTGGTTTTTATTCTCTGCCTTGGAAGTGATTACATGGCAATATTACAAATCGAGAGGGAACACCCAGGCACACTGGAACTTGAACACCAGAGCAAAATTTTGGCATTGCTACAGTCAAGTCAAGCACTGACCATGTTGAGGATGGAATTTTTTTGCGAGTCTCTAATGAATAAGTGGGACAAATGCAATTTTCAGCCTTTACTCAGACTATCATTAGTCATTTAAAGATTCCAGTGACTTCTCTGGAGCACTTTTAGATGGAGCCCAGACAAATAAAGTGCTGATGTAGCCAACTAATGAAATACAGTCTTAATTTTACTTGTGGGTTAAAATCAGTGCAATCATTAACCTGTTTGAAGTGCTTTGCTGAGTTAGGATCTAAGACTTTGTAAGAAGATGAATGCAGATTGAATTCCAATTGCATTTTGCATAAACTTGATAAGGCTTGGAAAAGTAGCTTTTCTAGTTGACATAAGTATCCACAGTCTTGTGGAATAAAAGTAATGCTTGGAATATCTGTGTAGGTCACTTCTTAGTATTTGGAAGGCATGCTTTAATGTTCTTTCTTTCACTAATGAACGTGGCCACTTGCAGGATGAAATCTGGGAAAGTGCTGAGCAGAGCACAGCAAAAGCACCCAATAATTCAGGAAATAAAATAAAGACGACAAACTGCAGAGAACTCTAAGCATTTTCTGAATATAATAGTCAAGTTACAGATTTTGTTTTGGACACTTTGATTAATGTCTCTTACTCTCACATAAGGTGCCATGGGACCTTTTAAAGTGCACTTTCTTTTACAGAGCCTCTAACAGCATAGCTCTTCCTAATTATTTGCTGAAGTAGGATTTCAGTATTGACTTGGAAAAATACTATACACTAAATCACTAAAACGATTTTCTGGAGCAACTGGCTTTTGTTTTGGTGGTCTTCTATTCAAATAATAGAACAGGCCAAAATTTTATGACAACAGTCTGACTTCTTTTCTCTATTTGGTTTTATTCCTAATGCAACTGTAGTTTTGCCATCAAAGCAGATTAATTTGCACTCCTGGCTCACTGGCAGAGGCCTTTCGTTATACCACACATGAAACTCTGTGTGTGTCTGTGGGAGAGCACACATAAGGGTGTGCACAGCTGAGCTATTAAAGAAGTGGCCCATTTGCCTGCTTATGATTTTAGTGAAAAAATAAGACATCTTTAGTTTGCTCTTGATTTCTCTCTCAAGCTGTTGTGAAATCTCAGATAGCAGCTGCTAGTGATCTAAAGGCGCCTGTTCTCATTTTCAGTCTTTCTGGGGACACCAGTCTGTTTCTCATGCTGCTGACACACTGCCTCACGCTCAAACTGTGTGCAGCAAGGAGGCAGAACACAGGGACAGTGCCAGAAACAGAAGTCTCCAGCAGCATATGGCCTCAGCACTGGTGGACAGGATCAGTAGCAGTTAGTGCTGCAGCTGCCACCTTATAACAGGATACACTTCTGCAACAACTCTCCATTTTACTAAATGATTAGAGTATTAAAGTCAGTAGAAGCCAGCAACAAAATTGCTCCATATACAATATACCTGAAATAGGCCGTATGAGGCTTCAAATTTTAATTCTGTATCTTTTATTCTCTATTCTGATTGGACAGGAGAAATCTGATCTCTCCTTTTCCTGATTTTGGATACTTATGTACCTTTTTTCTAGTGGATTAACCCCATTCTCCATCTGGAGGCCTGGATTGCACCATATTTTCTTTGCTTTTACAATCAGCTGGAAAATCTCCAGCCCCGAATGGCGCTGTATGTCCTTGGCTTTGACATTTGGTTTCTAATCTCCACTAATAATCAGGGTTAATTCCTTTGCTTGTCACGATGGTTTGTGGGTTTTGAATTGCCCTAATTTATAGAATGATTCTGTCTGCACATCAGTCCCCCATCCTATGTCTGGCACTCTGGTAGCTCTCACTCTGAGTTGGGAACGTGAGAAGCACATATTAGCAAAGGTACCTCTCCAATTTGCTTTTCTCTTCTGTGGGGAGCATGAGAAGATGCAATATATAGGCACAGGTACCTGGTTTTATGTCTCCTATTCCTCCAGAGTTCAGCCTCTCTCATCATCCTCAAATTGGACCTTGACTTTTCAAGTGAAAACAGAGTGACCTACTGCCACCATGCTTTACTGTGTATATGGCTTACTTCTAATAGAATCATAGAGCGGTTTGATTTGGAAGGGCCCTTAAAGACCATCTAGTTCCAACCCCCCTGCCATGGACAGGGACATGTTCCACTGGACCAGGTTGCTCAAACCCCCATACAATCTGGCCTTGAACTCTTTCAGGGATGGAGCATCCACAACTTTTCTTGGCAATGTGTTCCAGGACCTCATCACCCACACAATGAAGAATTTTTTCCTAATATCTAACCTAAACCTACTCTTGTTCCGTTTGAAGCCATTCCCCCTTGTCCTATCACTAGATGCCCTTTTAAGAAGTCCCTCCACCAGCTCTGTTGTAGGCTCCCTTCAGGAACTGCAAGGAGCTATAAGGTCTCCCTGGAGCCTTCTCTATGTTTCTCTAACTGTCTTTCTTGTTTTTCATTCCATTCATGATAAAAGAAGTTTTGATGGACTTCTGTCTGAACCAGTAGAAATGGATAGGAGAATATCTCCCTCTCCAATCCATGGAGTCTCAAAGAATTGTATAAAAGCTGTGGAAAATAAAACTTCCTTCTTCTTCTTCTGACACCTCAACCTGTATGTGTGTGTGTGTGTGTCCGTTTGTGCTCTTGAGTAACAGCCCTTCTCTGGACTCTCTCTGACAGGTCCACATCGTTCTTGTGCTGAGGACTCCAGAGCTCCCACAACTGCCCTGCTGATTCTGGGCTAAATTTGCATGCTCAAGCAACAACCCAAAGTATTATTAAGTCTCAAACTGCCATTTTCCCCTTAAAATGTCCTTCATGTTTACAAACAAACATACATCCCAGTACAGCAATTACCTTGGGACGGAGCATACATTGCCAGATTAGACATAAAGGAGAAATTGAAAGGTTAAAGATATGGTTTTCAGAGAGCCAGAGATATTAGGGTAAATTATAGCTACATTCAGTCTCTAAGAAGCAAGAGGGACTCTGTTGCCCTTGCCAAGATGACCATTTAAGAAGCATGGCAAAACAAAAGAGGGAGCTGTATCATGGTAAACTGAGGAAGACAATATGGAAAGACATCTTTTAGGCCTCTTTTACAGGAGATCAGATGACTGATACCGGGTGATGTGTCACAGAGATACTTGAAAAATGCAGTGCATGGTGGATCCTCCAGATCTCCTTTAGAGGCTGGGGCAGACATTACTCATTTGGCAACTCTAAAATAAATGAAATAGATGCTAGACTTAAAGCAAGACATAATTCTTATATTAACTTGTGTTACTTTGTAAGAGGACTCCAGAACAGCTGTAAATTATTTTTAAAACCTTTTATTCTGACAGCACCTTCTCAGGCTATGTTCTTATCAGTGAGGATAGGTGCATGCATGGCTTTCTATTGAGGAGAGGGCAAACTGAGGCAGTGGGGCACAGCAGGCAGTCCTGTGAACTGGGATAGTGTATCTGGACAGAAACCACCAAAACTTCACTTGCACTGTGATCTGTGCAGCTCAATGCACCTGACCAAAGGAGCCCTTTGAAAGGCATTGAGGCTTGCTAGAATAGAAAATCATAAGAATAATTGTTTGCTTAGGTTCTCAGTAACCTTTTGATAAGACTCTGAAAGAGGGACACATGGAAGCAAATCATTGACCCCAGGACAAAGTACAGTCTTTTGCCATTTATTATCTGGGTAAGCAATGGGAAAAGAAAAGATCCCAGGGATTTATACTATTTGTGGTGAATTATTTCAGCTGAGGGATGATACAGAGTCCAAAGGTATATTTGGAGTTTCTGAGATTTAATGTACTTATGCTGAAAAAGGGGAGTCTTCTAGTATTTCATACATATGTGAGCAATTATGTACTCCACTGATGATGGTAGATAGGATATTTAAGGACGAAATGAGAAAAGAGTGCAATTCCACCCAAGTTAAATGGCAATTGATCTGGTTGGTTGTGGAGGCTGGTGAGCCTGTCCCCAAGGATCCCCTGGAGGGATGGCCCCTGGTAGAAGAAAGACTTCTAGGTCAGGGTGAGAAATAAAGGCTTTTCCCAGGATACCCCATTCTGTTATGTTAAGGCACCCCAGTTCTGTTTCCCTGGTTGGCCCTTTGGCCCTTGTCCCTTGGGCACTCCCTCCCTGTTCCCCTCTAGGTTCCCATACTCCAGCCCCACCTGTGCACCACCCCTGCACCCTCTGATGAGTGCTCCCTGATGCTCTCTCTGCCTCTACCTCCCCCTGTACTTAAACCTAGACCCTGACTTGATGCTCTGTCTTTTTTCCCTGGAAGCCTCCATGTGCGTGGCTGGAATAAACAGCTCCGTGGAGCCCCATACAAAGAACCCTCCTGCCTCTTTGCTGTCAGTCTTATTAAGACCTATCCGGGGTGAGTGTGTGTGTGTGGCACTGCTGAGTGGATTCCCTGCAGAGACACTTTTGGAAGGTAGCATCATCATAGCACCCCATCACCCCCAGCTGCAACAGTTGGTGCTACCCATAGAATCAAGTGAGCATAAGATGAAGGAAAAGGCCAAGGAAAAGACCAGTGTTACCAGCTTTGGACAGCAAAAGCCTTAGAGAGATGCGTGGGGAAGTGCCCCACAGCAGTGGAGGAAGTAAGACATTTGTCAGTGCTTCATAAGAAAAGTCATACTATGCTAGATGAAGTCTTGAAAAAATGTTGGTTTTGCTTTCTCTTAAAAGCAATGTGTAGCATCCAGAATTGAGGTTAAGCATTTGGACTAATCACTTTGCAATAGCCTACTGAGCCGGGAGAATTAAATTGGTGACCTGGGGAAGCTGGCTGGGAACATTAGTTTGCTTTAAGCAGTGGCAATACTATGCTACAATATTTTTTCCTTTCTATTTTACCTCTTAATCTCAAACTTCTGATTTGTACTGGTCTGGAATAGCCTGTCAGCTGGAATATAGAGGGAAAGTCTCTTTATGAAAGGGCTTGTGTAGTGCCACCGTCTCTGGTGGACCGTATTCTTCAGGACAGAAGGGTTTTTCTGAGTCTTTGCTCCTACATAAAATGCTCTTGAAATACAGTTTTTGGTAAACTGTCTAAAAATTTCTAGTTTAAATGGGAAAGAGTAAAACAGATTTGCTCCCTGATGTCCACAGCCTAGGGCAGGGCAGTGGCTGAGCAGTAAACACATTTTACTTGAAGGAAGGGAACTTACCAAGCAAGGAATTATTAATGCTTTTGAAATGTTTAATAGCAAGATTTACATGTGTTTTCTATAAAGTTTAATTGGGAGAAGGGACAAGTGAATGCCTTGCCACAGATGAATTCAGCAAGTCCCATCATGGCTTAAATATGCAAGGATATTTGGGAAAAGACAAAAAAATTGTCAAGCCAGAGGTTTGAAGTGGAAGGCCTGCTCTGTCCAAAGGCAAAAAGTCTCACTTTTTTTCCCCCTTTGAGTATTCACAGGGGTTTTATGTGATTTTTCATTTGACTATTCAATAAATAACAGAAGACCTCCTCATGCAGTGCACAACAGTCATGCAACTGCCTGGGAGCCAAAGAACTTTCCCCACAGGCAAGGGCAGTCAGAACACCTGGGGCAACTGGTAAATTGTCATATGTCTCCTTGGTCAGACATCCCTTTCCTGTGGCAGCACAGGTTGAAAAGATCAGAGTTTGTCCCTAGAGATGCAAACTGTTCTTTCTCATGTCTTTCTACAGAGAAACATTTTAATTCCATAATCAATAGATTAAAATGGAGTGGCCTCTGGGTAGCTGACTATGGATAGCTATTAACACTTTGCTGTTTAAAGCACAAGTTAGCCAAAGTGCTTCAGTTTGCCTTTGAGCAATGGCAGAACTGGCTTTTCTAAAGCAGAAGAGAACTTTTGCCTGAAGTTCAGGCTGGTTTTGAGTATAAAATGTTCAGTTTATTTTCCACTCCAAATTCCGATTGGTGGTACTCCAAGCCTTCATACTGTTCCAGATACTGAGCTGTCTATTTTTACCACTTAATGAATTAAACTCCCCAAACATCTTGAGAAAAACCTCAGAACTCTTAGATTTACTGTTTTCCTTTGTCATCAGGTATTTGGTATTTTCTTATAAACTAGAGTTTTAAGTTCCTGGCACAAGCAGCTAGAGCCAGAAAGCAGCAGCAGCCCTGTCAAAGAGCTATTGTTTCTGAGACTCTTTCTTTATTTTCAGGTCCTTGAATACATAATGGAGGCCCAAAGGTTGATTTTACCAGATTTGCTGAAGCCCAGCTGATATGAGAAGGCTGTAACATTTCACCCTTGTTCCTCACTAGGACTTAATACCATAGATTATAAATAGCATCTTGCCTTGTGATCTGCCTAACATACAGCTGGGAACTCCCCAGTAGCTTACAGTTAAGATCTCTAAAAACCTCTGCTACAGAAAACTGAAATTATTGCCTCTGTGGTCAGGGGGAGAGAAGTTCATGGAACGTCTACAGCTATTTTAGGATGGGCTTCTCCTGACAAGTCCCAGTTCAGGGGACACAGCAGCCCCTCTCCTGTTGGGCCCCTGCCTGTGTCCTGCCATGCTCCCTCTGAAATGTGTGTCTCCTGCTCTGGTGGTTTCCTAAGAAGACTTGCAAACCAGAGGATAGTGGTGTTACGGTTGAGGGATACCTGGGGGATGCAAATTTGGGGCAGGGAGGCCTAGCAGGACGTTTGTCTGGGATAGGTATGCATATAACTGGCTTTAGGTTTCAAACTTAGTCTTTGGTAGGTCCTCTTGCCTCTCTCACTCATGAATGGCAGGGGATTTTTGGGAATGGATATAGGGTAGGTGCTCTTCAGCTGGGGCAGTCCTGGCCTTTTCCCAGAACCATGTGGAGAAGTGTGAAGGGAAAGGGAGCCTTTTTTCAGGGTAGACCCTAGGCTGCAAGCCCCTGTGCCATCCCCACCAGAAGATGTCTGCCCTTAGCCCTGAGTTACCTGTGCTTTCTACCTCACCTGCCTGCACTTTAAGGATGTACAGAAAACTCCTGTGAATCCCCATGGGTAGACAAGGTAGTCCCTCATGCCAGAAGGATTTTCCTGCTCTGTCCCCACAGCACTGCTCTTCCCACCACCTGGGGTCACAGTTCAATCCTGGCCTACCATGAAGCATGCAAAAAGTCATTTTTCAGACCCATAGGTCACTACCTCATGACTCACTGACCAGCCACTGAACAGCTCTGGATAATTCAAACAAAGACATCTTTTATGGGACTTAATACTCAGGAGAAAGCCAGCCATGCATGCAAATGCATCTTGGCCAGGGTCTCCCATCTTATCCTGGTCCAGGCTGTCTACATTGCTGAGACAACCCTCAGCCAGCCTGTCTGCAGGCAGCAGGGACTGCCAAGATGTACACTGCTACATCCATCAGATGCCACCTTTCATGGACTAGAAAACCTGGGAAGGATAAGGCCCTTACCCCTGACATGTCTGTGAGTGCTTTCTGGAGTGAGCACAGTCCTGGGGCCTGCCCCAGGGTGGAGTTTGAACTGTTCCCAAAAGTGGATTCAAATTGGACCATCCTCTTTTGTAGGGACAGGCATCTCTGAGCTGTGTGATAAGGACTGGAGAAGGACAAAATTCACTCATTGTTTTTATTTATTATTTTCCTTTATTAATACCGATATAGCTATAGGGAGCAGAGGAGCCCCATGAAGGCTTTCCAAAACAGGCTTCTTGTGTCTGGGAAGGAGCAATTTGTGTGGGCAAGAGCGGGGACTTTGTAACTACAGGTCTTGGGAGTTTGTGCTGACAGGGAAGGAGGTAGGCAGATTCCACTGCTGTTGCTGTGGGAGCAAGGCGTATAGCATGGCTGGATTATCTGGAGGAGACTGGGTGGAATTTTCCTAAGAGTTAGGCAGCATAACACGCCAGGACAGCAAATGACTGGAGGCAAATGATTCATTGTGCTAAGTACCATAAAGCCAAGAAAACAGATGTCTTGGCTGGAATAAGGACAGAACAACATACCGTATTAAGCAGATTTATCAATAGGGTAATGAATATTTTGTTCAGATTGTTGTAAAGTGGGGCAGGTTTTTTTGGTCCTAAAACATTATAAACCATGATAGATAAAGCATGAAACCCTCTAGCAAGAGTCACCAGAATCCTTTCTGAGACATTAACAGTGTGAAGAACAAGACTTTAAGTCTGAATATACAGAAATTATTACCCAGTCCTGTGCAGCTGATCCATACTGATACACTTCTATTGATACCAGTGCGTTTGAATGGATCTGAGTAAGTCAAATATACAGCCCAGTGATTTTGTATTGTTGTAGCAACAAAGGACTAAATTTAAAGTTAATAGTGACTGAAACAAGAGCCTCTTTTTTGATGTTATAGGTAGAAAATTGCCATATGCCTAGGGAGGATATGTAATATTTGTGCTGATGATTTTTCTTAAAAATAAAGGACTGACCTGCCTCCGCACATGGACATCTTGTGCCCAGCAAACTTACAGCCCCACTAAAGATTGTGAGAGTGCACCTGCCCTCTGCTAAACACCACCTCATTGGCACAGGAGGGTTTTCTGAAGAGAAAGCTGAGGGTTTCCTCCGAGCAGCACAGAGCATGGCAGTGGATGCAGGGGCAAAGAAAACTATCATGGTCTGCAGGTGGCCAGTAAGGAGCCTGCTTGGCTCCCGCAGAAGGAAGGGTCGATGAGGCTCTGTGGGGATATTTCAGGTCTGCATTCTTCTGGGAGGTGTTCAGGAAAGACTCAAGAATTGATTGCAAACCAAATGTGCATTTGGTTTCCATGGTTTCCATTTACCCATTGGAAACTAGAGAGAATGTTTTCTCTAGGTGTTTTGCCTAAGGATCCCAGTTGACCAAGAAGGACAGTGGCATGTACCAGCAACGGTGTGGCCAGAACCAGGGCAGGGATTTTCCCCTGTATTTGGCACTGGTGAGGCCACACCTTGAGTCCAGTGTCCAGTTCTGGGCCCCTCACCACAAAAAGGACATTGAGGTGGCAATGGAGAAGGGCAATGGAGCTGGGGAAGTGTCTGAAGGACAAGATCTCTGAGGACCAGCTGTGAGAGCCGGGGGTGTTTAGCCTGGAGAAAAGAAGGCTCAGGGGGGACACTCTCCACAACTGCCTGAAAGGAGGGTGTAACCAGGTAGGGATTGCCCCCTTCTCCTAAGCAAGAAGTGCCAGGACAAGAGGAAATGGCCTCAAGCTTCACCAGAAGAGGTTCTGATTGGATATTAGGAAAACATCCAAGGAAGTGGCTGAGTCACCGTTCCTGGAGGTTTTTAAAAGATGTGTAGGTGTGGCACTTAGGGATGTGATCTAGTGCTGGACATGGCAGTCCTGGTTTAACAGTTGGACTTGATGATCTCATAAATCTTTTCCAAGCTAAACAATTCCATGATTCTACAACTTTATTGATGTCCCATGGAATCCCTGGAAACCTTCATTTTTGGGGTATGGTCACATGCTTAAGTTCTTTGTTCCAGAACCTTCTGTCCTACTCTAGTGTCCACCTCTCCAGTCAGGGTACAGATCTGTCTTGGATGGGCCATCAAAGCCTATTTTTACCCCTTTGAAACTACCAGGCACTCTCAAAATGCTGGGAGACTAGAGGTTTTGGTTACACACATGAAGTTCTTGAGGCAGTTTCTGAAGCAGAAATCCATTGTGAAATGGCCTTTGTGACCCCATAGACAATGCCTATCACTCATGTGATTACCTCTTGCTGACCACATTGGAAAGATTTTCCCTAAGGAAAGAAATACATGCTCCCTACTTTTGTTTTAGAGCAGCAAAAGCTTCCAATATTGTGAATATGTTCCACATATTCTAACAAGAGTACAAGAAAGAAATGCAAGCCTGTGAAACTTGCTTTTGTCTTGAGTAGATAGTTACTTTAAGTGCACAGCACATCCTGACTCCAGTCCTCTCCTTTCTGCTCTCCTTTCTCTCATCCATTACTGCATAGCTGGCAGGTCTGCCTGAACACGGGTGTGACGGCTGTGCTCCTTCTCTGGTCAGGAGTTGCACTCAAATCAGTACAGTGATAGCAATCTTAAAATAATAAAAATAAAAGGAAGAAATGCAGATGATCGAGTTTTTGGGGTGGGTGGGGGAGGTAATGATGGCTAAAGAAGACTGCATTAATCACTCTCCATAACACTCACAAAAGTATCTTGCCAAGGCATTAATTTTAATCTTTACAAGTTGAATGATTGCTGCAGGGTGCATTTAACTTTTCACCTCTGATGGAGCAGCCCATTCTGGGAGTTAAAGATCTCCCTGTTTGTCCTTTCTGTGGAATCTCACTCCATTTCATCTGTGCAGTGCACTACGTACTCTGCTGGAAAAAAAAGGAAAAAAAAGACAGGGAAAGAAGTTACTGTTAGTATCATGAGTTGTTTTCTTTTCACTTGAAAGGGAATCTTTGCTCCTTTCATGACTCAATGTGTTTTATGAATCCTGTCCCCTCGACAGAGCATTCAGGCTTCAACAAAGGAGCTGCAGCTCTCACCAAACAAGGGCAACTTGTTTTAAAGCCTTCTCTGGAGAAGCTTGTCTCTTGTGACTGGCACAAGATATGTCAAATTGGGTTAACTACTGTCCCGTTATTATTGTAAACTGCACTGTCTGATAATAAGACTGGCTGAGATAAGCCAGTCTGCTGAACAGGCATAACACTGTGAAGTCCCACTCTGGGACAGATTATAGGAAAGCAGGGCATTCTTTCAAATGAAAGTCTCCAGATGGAATACTGGCAACTGTAGGGAATTTGACTATCAATACCCAAGATGGTCTGATCATCAGCATCATATGACATTGTTTTCTGTCTTTCTCAAGGGTTCAAGATGGTCTGATCATCAGCATCATATGACATTGTTTTCTGCCTTTCTCAAGGGTTCCTGAATATTGCTGTCAATCCTTCTCTTGTGCGGCCAGGCAAGTGGTTACCACCAGTATTTGGAAGACTATGATCTGCCAGTGACACTTTACTTCCCTTGCAGGCTGACCAAAGCACAGATCCTGTGGCCCAAAATAGTGCACAGATTTTGGGCTAGGATTAGCTGGCCCACGTTACACTAATGGCCACACGTTACAGTTAATGCATTTGGGGAACTGATCCTTGTTTCTCCTTTTGCTCTCAACCCTTGTTTGGGCTGAACATTCAGAATTGCTTTGCTGCCAAATCAGATGGTCAGGGAGGAGATCAGGTTTCCAAGAGAGAACATTCAGGTTTGTATAATCTCTGCCACTTGCCTCTGAAAATTCTTCTGGAATATGTGGGCCACAAAATATGGAGCAGGGTATGTGGAGAGTGGCAGCTTGAAGGAATTTGGAATAAAGAATATGTGAGGACCTGGACCTGCTTCTTCCATTTCTGTTTAAAAAAACCATTCTATCCACAGCAAGATGGATTATTCCTTCCAAAAAAACCCCAAACCGACGTCAGAGACAGCAACAAGAACAGGCACCCAGAGACACAAACCTATGTAATTTTTCTGTGCTTAGGGAATAAAAAAATTTTCCCGGAAGGACCCATCATATTATTGTGGAAACTATTTTTGTTGACTGGACTTCCTCTCCTTATGTCCTCTACAGTGAGTGGGGAGAAGATGTAGAGCAGCATTAGACCCCTCTTTGGCCTTGCTGTGCCAACAGACACCTCCCTGATTGCTGTAGTATTGAGTGGGTGGAAGCTGTTTAGGCCTCTTTTTTGTTCAGATGTCCCTCAGGTGGTCTTCTCTCACCTTTGAAGCCTACCTGGGTACCTGCCCAGATTCTTGAGCAAAAAACCAAAACCCAAATGTTAACAGTTTTACCACAGCATGCAAGGATCTGGCTGCTCTTTAAGTGGTGGATCTAGCAGACTGCAGGCTAAATGGACTGCAGCAGGGTACACCTGCACCTCTGATGTTCAGAGTTCCTCACTGTCCTTTCGATGCCTTCCATCCTGTCTATGACATTGAGGTGCCTGGAGTAGGCTGTGAAGGTGATGGACATCTGTTTTGTGCCCCTGGTGGTCTCAGCTTCCTGATTATCAGCCATACAGGTGGTCAGCACAGATGGCAAAATTTTGCATTAGGTTTCATCCTCATATGGCTTAGTTGCCTGAGGGAGCTGCTAGTCCTGGTGTCCAGAAAGTTCTGTCCATGCTGCTATCCATGCATCTTATTTCCCCTGTGCAATTGCTCTGCTGCAGTTAGACCCACCTGTGGTCAGAAACATCTAAACTACTGTCCTCCTCACATACAAGATTCTGGGTGCTTAAATACATCTGGACTAGCTATGAACAAGCAAACTTCTTGTTGGTAATCAAGGACTTCTTTCCATACAAGACACCACTGTAAAAGATTAAATTCCCACTGGCTCTGCTGCAGCAGGCAGACTCCAGCCCACTGCATTTTTGAAGCATCAAACCAATGATAAACCCAACGTACGTTGGCATATGAAAACCTGTGAATGGCAATGTTCTTGCTGCTCCCCAGGACCGATGATTTGGCAAGGAAAAAGTTCAACCATTCCCTTTTCAGGCAATATGGGATTTTACTTTTCTGTCTTTATTTAGAAAGAAGCACATCAAAATTTTCAAGGTACAGGTGGAGATAAACTACAGAGTAAACAAGAGATAGGAGAGATGTTGGGAAAAGGCACTGCTTGGCTGGGAAGTTGAAACAATGAGAAGAGTGAGATAACTGGCAGTGTGGTTGAGTGGGTACATAGGTGTGCGTGTTCATATTAGATATATGTAGTTTCTTGGCTTTATCCCCATTCACGCACGAATAAGTCAGAGATTTTGCTTGGGCTGTGTGCAGACATTGTACCTGCTGTCTCGCTGCCATTTAGCCTGTGAGAGCTGTACTGTGGCATGAGGACCTAAGTAGGGATGATCAGGGATTGTTCATGAGCGTGTTTGGCCAACGTGATGTGCCGCTCACCATCACTGCTGGCAGCATGGTTAAGGGCAGTGGGTGCTGGATGTGCAGCGACTTCAGTGATGGTCTCTGAAATGGGGGGAGGCTGTAATTAGTCTTTCACAGCTTGAAAATATTAGCTTACTGCTGAGGCACTGTTGATTTCCTGGTGTAAGAGGGCTGTGCTCAGTCCGTGCAGTGTGACACTGTATGGTGTGGAACAGTGCACCCAAACAAACAAGAGGAATGCCTCCTTCTACACCTGCCTGGCTCCTTCCTGAGCTAGGGCTGGACTCTCAGGGCACTCAGTAGCACCCCAGGAAGAACTGTCCCCAAGCAACATGCAAACGGTGCCTTGCAGGCATGAAAAAGTGATTTGCAACATCCAATGGGCAAGCCTGTGTCTGCTGGATAGACCCTTTCTGATCCGGACACTAGGAGGTATATTGCTTCTTTTTGTGGACACACTGCTCACATGCTATTAACAGGAATGGCATGGTTTTGCACCAAAAGAGTAACACACCCCTAAGAAAATTCAAAAATTGCAAATGGCTCTGAAAGCTTTCACTGAATCACCACTGTAACTTCCAAAATTCCAATAGTGTCTCAAAGCTTGGAAAAATTTTTATAAGCTGAAAGTCCTTAGGAACAGGCCTCAGTAAAAATACTCAAGATTCAGAGTTTGGGATTTGGGTTTGGATTTTTTTTTCACTTGTGTGATGCCTGTACCAATTTGCCACATTGTAATGGTTGAAAATCAGGTCTGCAAAACGAGGTTTGGGCTAGCGTTTGTTTGAATTTACAGACCCTCTGGAAGAGTACACTGGAACAACTTTGAAATAGGAAAGCCTTGGTCCTTCAAAGAGTTGCCTTCAGTAGATGTTGTCCAGAGGTTGTGGAAATGTCATGTGACTTACTTACAAAAATAATAACA
This sequence comes from Erpornis zantholeuca, assembly GCA_013400515.1. Classification (NCBI taxonomy): domain Eukaryota; kingdom Metazoa; phylum Chordata; class Aves; order Passeriformes; family Timaliidae; genus Erpornis; species Erpornis zantholeuca. The sequence continues at coordinate 76,531 of VZTN01030566.1, read as the reverse complement.
TTTGTAGAATAAGACCACCCAGAGAATCTTAAATGAGCTTGGATTCTTCTCTTTAACAGATGTTCTTCTTCCTGTTCAAGCCAATATTTTATCTGTGAAATCAGCAATTCACTAGTCAAGAGACATAATGATAGTCTGAATTCTCTAAATAGGCTAAACTAGAGTTAATATAGGAGACTTTTTCCTCTTCCTCCTCTCCCTGTCCCTTCAGCAAGGTTGGTAGCTCAGCCTCAGGACTTGTAGCAGATGAACAGGGGAAACCTACTGCTGTTCACTGAACATGACACTGAAAAAGGCAATCCAAAGCTAAAGTCAAACAAAATGCACAACCAAGTGCATGGTTAAATATTTTACTTCCAGTTCTCCAGGCTGGTATGTTCCCATCTCCCAGCAGTACCTCCACACTGTGTAGAGCAACGTGCTGTGGGCCAGGTGAAGGTCTTACACTCAACAGAGGTGTTTGAGGACATCAGAGTGTCATTAGCTCTGGTGCAGCAGACATAGGCATGTCTGTGCTAGTGATCTTGCATACAGCCAGCCTGGTCATCACTGCTTTCCCCCAGGACACCTCACAGCTCTGAGGTGAAAGGTATCAGAGCACCACTCTCATCTCTGTGACCCCTTGGCCTGATGCCATCTTTCAGGGAAACACTGCAACTCCAGGAAGGCACTTAACTGGGATGGAGGAAAGGTTTACACAGGTTTTGCCCTCTTTTCCATGTCAGTCAGTGGTGGGACCTCTCCTATTTTGATGCGACAATTACGGCTCATTTAGATCAGGACACATTTTCAGCTTTTGGCCTTTACTTATTTCTCCCAAAGCTTTCTTGGATAAGCAATGAGGGAGGTTCCCAAATTCATTAAGGAAACATTTGCTTGTTGGCCCTCTGCTGAATGCGAAAGCTACAGACTAAAATCTGTAAGACAAAGCATCAAATTTATGAGCATTTTCAAGTTAGGCTATGATTCTAACTCATGAGGTCTAAATATTCAGGGCTGGCAATATATGTAAGCCTCTTTCTCTCCCCTCCAACCCTTGCCTTTCACTCCCTCTCCAGCTCCAGTTTAACAGCTGCCTTAGGAATTTACCACTTGGACTCTCTGTTGTTACTGCAATCACGGTTAGCTGAATCTTTTTTGTGGAGGGGAGGGTGGTAGTAGTCTTGTTACAAATTTCCGTGGCTATTTTTAAACTGCATGTATTGCCAATAAACTAATAGCTGCCGATTTCTGAGTTGCTGATTTGTCTGCTTGATCATAAGCAGGAACACAAACTGTCTCAATTTTTCCAGTTCTGTTTTGCAAGCTCTTATCCTCTGATGTGGACTAGGGGCCCTGCCGTAACTCAATTTAATTTGTAGCAGCCAGCGCATTAGGACTGGAAACCTGACCACTGAGTCAATAACGTTCAGAACATTTTAAAATCATGCTTTGTCCTGGTACTAACCCTCACAATGCCTTCATGCCACACACTGGCAAGATATAGCGGGCAATGAGAGTAAACATAATGCATTTTTTTAAGATTAGACATGCTTCCTAGGGGAATCTAGGTCAGTTTATGACCTTAACAGAATCTGGTCTAACTCAATGGGTTTTCATGGCATCCTTCTGAAATGATTTGTCTAAAAATGGTTGTTTTTTTGTTTGTTTGTTTGTTTTGAGATGTACTTTAGGCCCTAGAAGGACCTTCTTGTTCACAGAAAGTGCACCTCACCTCAGCACAGGAGGTCTGTGCAAATGCACTGGGCCATGAGAAACAGCTTGAGAGGGAGCAAGTCAGTACTCTTTCTGTGCACAAGGTGAATTAAACAAAAGAATTGTGAAAGTAATGAAGAAAACATTCTTATAAATTGGAAGAATCCCATGTTGACCATATTCTAATTTATCTTACCTTATCTTGATGTCACTAAGAAGAATCTGTAATACACATTTCTAGTTTTGAAAAATGTTTTGCACCACTTGAAAAAACAAGGTTGCTGAAACCCCTGTAAAAGATAAAACAAAGCCAACATAAAATTAATGGCAAGGCAGTACTTTTTCACACAGGACAGAACTTGTTGCTACAGGATGTTTTATTGCCGAGATACATAAAAGGTAAAAAACCCAAATCAGGAAATCATGGCTGGACTGTGGGTAAAAAGCTCAAAGAGAATAATGTTTCCCCTTGATAGCTGTCAATAGACACTGGCAGATAGGGTACTGTGATAGATGGACCTCTATTATAAGTGCGAATACTTTATGAAAAAAAAGATGGAAGTTCTGATGGACAGGTGGTCTTCCTTTATGCCCTGTGTTGAACTTTTATAGTATCAGAGCTAACTCTTTTATTTTTAAAACATTATTACACCTGGTTTTGAATATTTAGAATGCATTTTCAGAACAAATATACCAGTGATTTTTACAATAACATGAAATTCAGCCTGCTGTCTAACTTGAAAATCAAGGAGCAACATTCATGGTTGTGTTTCTTGAACAGTTTGAAGTAATTTTTTCCTGCAAAAGAATGAGGTGGGTTTTGTTTGTTTGTTTGTGTTTTTCTTAAGGAAACACTTTTAACTTTGAAAGCTTTTTGAGGTGCTGGCCAGCATGCCACTAAATGCTCAGGTAGTACTCCATAGATACGCCACATCACGACCTCTTTGAAGACAATTCTTGCACATCAGTGTGGATGAGCCCAAACTCTGTGTTATCCTGATTAGTACCATAAAGAAGAATATTCCTTCTCTGTCTGTCTAATGACCTATCTAGACATATTTCCCCTGGACTCAAAATTGCACCCTCCTATTTAGCTTCTGTAGGAGTTAGATATCTGTAAAGACTTAAGTGGTGAGTTATTAGACTTGAAAGGCCTTTTACTTGAAGAAGTCAAGAAGTGATTTTCCTAAGTGATTTTTAGTCTGACACAATTCCTTCTAAGGTATGGGGATCCCTTTAGGTCCTGGCACAGTAAAGTTCCCTTTAGTGTGAGTCTGTAGGAGAGATTTCCAAAGGTGAGTGTAAAATTATACTATTGCCTCATTGGCAGATGAATAAAAGTAAGTTAGCTTGGCATCCTTTTCTGTTTTTCAATAATCTTTGCTTAATTACCTGAAAATTATATGACCCCTGGGCAGGTTGGACAATAGAGAGGAAACCAAGGCAACACACTTCCCTGTTAGTAATCACAATACTGATCAAGCAGCCTGATTAATTTCGACTTGGCATCAGGAAGCAGCTGGCATTCTAAATTCTCCAGCTTGCTTTTGCCATGTGTCTGTGACTCAGACCTACTGCATAACTTTTCTGTTCAGACATCGACTGTAAAGACTGAATAATCCTTCTTCAGATCAGGGGAGGGCAAAGAATAAGCAGTGCATGCCACACTCAACACTGCATGGGAGACGGACCTTCTCCAAATTTTAAAGACAAACAAATATGCTGCCTGGGAACATGGTTTAGTGATGGACTTGGCAGTGCTGGGCTAATCATTGGATTCAATGGTCTTTTCCAACCTAAATGATTCTATGATTCTAATGATGTTGGGCAGTGGCATGGCTGTCACTGATGACATGGAGTGGGGCACAGCATGAGGTAGAAGTTGATTTGCTGGCTCCTTATTGCTGCCAAAACATCATCCAGGTCTCCTTTCTGAATAGGGTCTCCCAAACTCTACTGGAGGAACAGATCTCCCCCCACCACTATGATAAATTCTCTCTATTTTTGCTGTACCCATTCCCTGCTGACTCAGAGCTGTGAGATTTGCCACAGTATTTCACACTTACCATAAAACCTGAAAAGGGCATGATCTAATTTCCAGGTCTGAAATAATCAATTCTAAACAACACAGCATTAAATGTTTACAGAGTCCATGATGGTGTGACTGAAATTCTGGCTGCCCTTTGGCCAGAGCAGAGCATCACCCAGCTGGCACCTACTAATGAGCTCTGTGCACTGCAGTCCTTCCCTTTCCTCCATGCAGCCTCTGCTGGTGCCATCTGCCAGCCCTAGGGCTGTACTCCTCTAGGAAGTGCCTGTTTCTGAGCCTTCAGCCTCACCTCACTGCTGCAGGAAGGCACTGGGCACTAGAAGAGTTTGGGAGGGAAAAAAGGACAAAAAAATAAAATCACTGCTTCAAAAAGTTGGCAATGATGAGGTGAATGCTCAGCTCCACCTCAGCAGATCTGTCCAGTGGCTTGCACCTGGAGAATGATCCCCCACCTCCCTGCTGTACATCTGGCCCAGGGGGGTGATGGTGTTGCCATTTGCAGGAGCTCCTCTGGGGTACTGCTCATGTGGGGGACCTGCCTCAGGGCAGAGTTTCTCGACTCTTTCAACTCTGTGAAGCCTCTGAGCTCTTACATTGTCACAAAGGCCACATTTTATTCAGTGAGTCTCCAAATCTGCAGTCCAGGTATAGAGCCGGGAAGTGAGGCCAAGGATCTGGCGTGGTAGGAAGCCCAGATGCTGCAATGGCTGGGGTTCACTCCAGCACAGTCAGCTGCTGCTGGCCCACCCAGCACTGCCTCTCTCTGTTTTATGCTCTAGTCATGTACATCAGCAGTAGTTTGGCACTGTCTCTTCTCCCACCAGTAGCCAGGGCTGAGTGTGGTGCCCCTGCACCTGCAGCCCCCGAGGCAGGTGGCTGCCTTTGGCTGGGAGAAGAGGCACCCTCAAATATCTGGTTTCCTTCCAGGATGGGTTCCTTTTCGATGGCATGAGGGCACTGTGCCTTGACCAACACTTATTTTAAAATTCATTTTAAGAAACCAGCCATATTCTTCATGGCTAGCTGGCCCCTGGCTCCTCTCCAACAAAACATGGTGGTATGAAAGCAGTGTTGATGAGCTTCTTCTACATTTTTAAAGATCTTGTTCCTTTGACAAGTGAGTTCCTTGCAGTAGATGGTGGAGAAAAGACTGTGATACAGTGTGAGGAGGTGTGGAGTGAGTAGCCAGAGATGAAAACAGGGGGCTCAGAGAAGAATATATATGTAATATCAAAATAAAGGTCAGGCTGTTTATGGAAACAGGTGTGGAAACCCAGCATGAATGTGGAGAAACAGATGCTGGGCTGGCCATTTCTCCATGCCAGCCTGGGAGAACGTGACAGCTGGAGCAACAGTGTTGCAGGAAGACTGGTGGGGTCTACTGGGGCTAGTGAAAAACATCTTCACTGGTTGGTGTCATTGGCCACAGTTTTGCCCTACTCAAAAATCAAATGTCCTGAATCATCACTGGGTAGGGCCTTGACACTGACAGCTTTATCCTTGTGGTTTGTTGTGCATAGCACCACCCTCATTGACTGAACTGATGCCACGTTCACCTCAGTGGGATGTCCCTCCTTGCCCAGGAGCAGAGGTATGTTGGCAGTTCTGATGAGGCTGCCAACGGAGAGTTAGTCCAGCCCCTCTAAGCGATGAGTAGGCTGCTTCAGGTTACACAAGGTCCTGTTTTTCAGTGTGCTGCTATGGTGGTTTTTTTCTTTAGTTCTACCTTCTCTTTAAGCATGGTCATCCTAAGGAGTCATGAAAATGAATAAGATGACAATATCACACAGTTTGCTTTGAAATTACCACAACAAAAAAAGCGCCTTTCTTTTTAAAACTGGTGTTTTTTATAAATTCCAGTCATTTTCAAAGTTTGTTTGGAATTGTTTTTCTCCTCTTCCATTTTAAGAAATCTAGAGGTACACAGGTATCTTTATTTCTGACTGTGGAATACAGTACTTTTTGCAGTATCCCAAAGTATTCCAATGACCTGTGGGCACTTTGGGAGATACAGGAATGCCAACTTGCTTATGCTATATTTTGACACCAAGTGTCCTTAAAAATAGATACCCTGTCTCTTCAGAACACAAACTGAAAGTTTGACCTTATGTGCAGTCAGAGGCCAGTGTTTGAAGCATGCAGATAGCAACTCTGAGGTGTGCAGAAGCCTACAGCTGACAGGACAGCTGGGAACTACTGGCCTGCCTGACCTCTGTACCTGGGAAGACTGGAACACACCCTCGTAGAAGCTGTGCTAAGATACATGGAGGACAGGGAGGTGATTAGGAAGAGCCAGTAGGGCTGCACCAGGGAAAAGTCCTGCCTGACCACCCCAGTGTCCTTCAAGGACAGGGTGATACATCAGTGCAGAAGGAAAGGGCTAGAGATGTCATTTATCAAAGACAGCCTTGATTTGATATGTGGACTGCTAGGTGGATAAGAAACTGGCTGGGTGTTTGCATCCAGAGAGCAGTGGCCAGTGGCCCAGAGTCCCTCCCGATGGACATCAGTGACCCCTGTCAGCGCTCCAGATGTTGAACAGTACAGTTTAATATCCTTATTAATGACATATAGGGATCAAGTGCACTCTCAGCAAATTTACAGATGGACTTTTTACAAGAGCATGTAGTGACAGGACAAGGGGGAATTGCTTCCAACTGAGCAAGAGTAGGTTTAGATTAGATATCAGGAAAAAATTCTTTACTATGAGGGTGATGAGGTACTGGAACAGGTTGCCCAGAGAAGCTGTGGATGCCTCATCCCTGATAGTGTTCAGGGCCAGGCTCGATGGAGCTCTGAGCAACCTGGTCTAGTGGAAGGTGTTCTTGTTCACGGCAGGGGGTTTGGAACTAGATGATGTTTAAGGTCCCTTCCAACTCAAACCATTCTATGATTCTATGATATTACTCTATCTTGGTACCCTCCTTGCCCAGGCAGGCAATTGACAGGCTGTTCTAGAAGTCCTGAGGTGTTTTCCTTTAGCTTCAAAGATGAATGTAGATCTATACCTATTTCACCTAAACAGAGCAGAATCTTAAAGCCATAATGGTCAGCTAATTTGAAAACTCTTTAGAGTGGTGATGGAGTGGAAGAGCAGGCACGATCTGAACCAAAAATAATTTATGCATCAAATATTTCATACTCTTTCTTATTAAGAGGAAGGTGAGTAATTGCATTCTAGGGGAGTTTTGCAAGGATTGTACCAAGCATTCACAAGAGAATAGCAGGAAATTTTGACTCTTCCAACATATACTTTTCCTGCTTGAGCTCAGGCACAACAAAGTCAACAGTCTCAAAGCAGAGGTGGTTGGCAATGTGGGGTGACACGGTCAGAGTCCTTTCCTGGAAATGGGTCTGAGGACAGCTATAAACTTTATGCTGTGATATGTTGATTCAAAATGAACCCAGACCATGTGTGTAAAGTTACAGGTAGGTGTTGGAAAGCAAATACCAACATCTGTGCCCTAAAGAAAGTGTCATTTGCTGGTAGAGGCCTCGAAAACTATGCCATCATGTGCAGTCTCTGAGCTGGGATCTGTAGTCAACACAAGATGATATGCATGTGTATAATAAAAGAAGTCATCACTCGGTGCTCTGGAGAGCCCAGGGCGCTGGCCGTCTGTGCTGCCAGGAGAGAAGCTGAAGGCTGTCTGGTGCCTTGCAGAGCAGGACTGCACTTGTCACTTTGGAAAGAGGTGCTTTGCCCATGTATCATCTAAATATGCTTCTGTCTGCAGGAAATCATCAGGGACCCTTGCTGCTGCAAGCCTTGTCTCTGAGCCTGCTGCATCAGGTTTTCCGTCCCCAAACCTGGTCCTTGTGGGCTCCATCACACGAAAGCACCTGAAACTTCAGGGTAAAAGCAGCTGGGGCAAGGGTAAAGGCTCACTGTCAGAAGTATAACAGCACCCTCCATTGCATACTTAGCACCATCCATTCATACCTTGCCTTAAGTCCTCAAGCAGATTTTGCAGCTTCAGCATGTCCATTTTTTTTTTTGTATTTTCCTGTCACAAATAATTAAAAGTGATGAATATTTTTGTTTGAACTAGTCCCAGATCAAGGGAAAAAGAAAATAGAGCCAATATTGGGAGTGAAAAACCCTAACATAGTACTTAAGTTAATACGAAGCATATGTGCGGTCCTGCTGAAACCAAATAAAACACTTACTAAGGGCTTTTCAGAAGCACAGGCAGCTGATCTGCCCAGGTATAGCATGCAATGGCTATTACTCATATGTCTAGAATTAAGCAGTGTGCATTGTCTTCTGCTGGATTAGGGTCCATGTGTTCTATTTTGAGAAAAATGGTTCCAGGAACAGCTTGCACGAATATTCTATGTCATCTCCAGATATTCCCACTTTCAGAAATTTTGTGGATAACTGCCTACGTAGATGCTTATGCATAGGCAACAGATACATTTTTTTGGGTACTACCTTAAAATGGGCCTTCAAGTAGAATTCTATTTAATTCCCTAGAGCCATTTCTCCTTATGTTGTGAGTCTATTTCTGAAGCAACAGCTATGATTAGTCACACCATGACATGGAACAAACAGTAGTAGGCGGTTGGAAAGTACATTAAAGGGTTAAAAAATATCATGAAGTAAAATGAGACATCCATGAATAACAATGAATGTATCCCTGGACTATTTTCCATTTTGCATTTCATAAAATGAACCTGAATTTTCAGTGATTTCTTTCATTCTATTCTTAGAAGGTTCCCTTTTAAATCCCTTAGGTCCCCAAAGGTCCGTACAAGGCATCACTCAGCCATTTTACCTTCCTTATTTGCCAAAATGGCAGCTTTATCCCTGTGGCACAGATCCTGGCTCATTGTGCTGTTTGTTCACAACAAGTAAGTCTTGAAGCACCCATAAATGCTGTAGGCCATATACAGTCATTGTGCAAATCTGAGAAAAATGGTATGAAAAAATTTAAACTCTGATTTAGCCTACATTCTGTAGAAAAATGTAAGCATTTGGAAGATTTACAGGATTGAAAGGTTTGGGACCACATGTGGCTGACAGCTCTGTTTGAGCTCAGAACTTTGTTGGGCTTCACCAGGCTGAAGGAATGCTCTCTTTTATGGGGGGAGCCCTCTCCCCTTGGGATGTGGTCAGGAAGGAGAGTCAGTACATTATGCTGTGCCTGGACTTTGGAAACAGTATGTGTATGAGCGTGCCTGCTCTGGCTCCCTACCAATGGCTGTAGGTGACCCTATTTGGGGCAATCTGCTCTTCCCAGACAATTGCAAAAAGACCATGGTTGAGGCTGAGCAAACTGTCCCTTTTCAGAGGATTTCTGAGGCCTCTGTTTTATTAGCAATGAGAGAAAAAAGCATGTTATCTTCTCAAATGACATAAAGCAATCAGGTTAATTTTAAAAATGTTGAAGCCTCTACCTTACCTTATCTTCCAGCCTGTTTTGCCCATATTTTATTATCTGCATTGTGTAGACGCACTGGAATTAAAAGGGAAACATAATTGATTACTGTAACAGCATGGATCTTGCTTAAACACAGGTGGCTGAAAGCTAAGTATGAAACTTAGCTTTCATAAGTTTCATAAACTTACGTTTATGGTACTTGTGGTTTTGCCTAAATCATGTGGCAAATGGGAGGCTTCAGATCAGAGGGGCTAGGCCTTCATCACAATGTGTTTCATGGTGCAAATCAGTTTTGTGCCATTTGTTCCTCTCTCTGCTAGAAGTTGGAGATGTGGTCCACTCTCCTCAGGGACAGAGCTGAGTAACAAAGAAAGAAAAGAAAACCTGACGACACAGCCATCCTGAAGTCACCACACCAGGCTGTAATTCCGTGCAGCAAGGGGGCCCATGAAGTCCTCAGCTGAGGTGTGGGCAAGACAAGATGGGTACTGAGGACATCAGCCTCCCTGGACATGAGCCACCTTCCACATGACTTGGAAACACTGAGATCCACTGGAATGAGGCCCTTCTTGCTCTCAATGGACCCAGGATTACCCCCATGGAGGCAAGTTTGTGTACAGCATTGAATTTCCACAATGCCAGTGGTAACCGAGGTTACATGAAAATCCTTTTCCATTAAAAGAGAGAAACGTATCTTATGACCTTTCCTTTTCCCTAGAAGAGCAAGCTGAGTTATTAATTTTAAATGCAGATATTTCTTACCCACTTCTAATTGAGGATTTGGACAAAGAAAGCAAATGTGGGAGGTACCAGAGCCTGTGCTCAGCAAGGGCAAAGTCACTCATTTCTCATAGATGAGGATGAAGGTAGAAATAAACTTGCTTTTGATGTCTAGATCTTGAGAAGAGTTCAAGACAACAAAGATTGTTAAAATTAATAATCTCAGCCCCTTGGTACTGATTTTAGTGGTCATAATTCCTGGGGTTTTCAGCCTGACAATTATCCATAAAGTCAACATGATTTTATCTGGTAATATAGGCAAGCTCTTTTGCTCTCTTATGAGCAGGCAGAGACAAGTATTAACAAACATAGCTGGTCTGTTGAAGAGATTATTATGAATAGGTATAGAGTCTTGTGTGAGTAACACACTAGTTGCAAATTACAAAAGAAAAGCCCCCACAAATCAGAAGTAGGTAATTATTTCTTTCATAATTTACATGAAAGTGGATTAATTGTGCTACTTGCACACAGTGAAGTAAAAGTACTATAGATTGGCTGCAGGAAGATTCCCTTCTTAGTTCTTTTTAGAGTGCCAACTTTTTAGCATTTCATTTCCTAAATTCTCAAGTACATATTAAATCTCATGAAGATTATAATCACCATTTCCAGAAGTCACAATTTTGAATACTCAACATTTAGGTAGACAGAGCCAGATTTTCATTTGGACTTGAGTCTGAGCTTGCTAGCTTAGACAGAAGACACACAGTTGTGGATGCTAGAAGGCTTTGGGGGAGAATGGATGGAAAAGACCCAAAGAAGGTTCGGATCTCACCATCTGTTGACACAGCCCTAGGTGTGCTTCTGTCTGGTTTGCTACACCCAGCTGCAGTTTGATGCATTACTGGCCAGTAAGACTGGAAATCTCTGTTGGAAGGACTATGCCACAGGGATTACCAGAGTCTCCGCCAGATCTGTGCCATGTCCAGCAATATGGAGCACCCAAAGCAAAAGTTCAGGAACATGCTTCCTTGTGCACTCCCTTAAGGAGCGTGCAGGCATTTGAACTGAGATCTAAATTTCAACTTGCAGTGTCATTCAGCACATAGGTTCCAGGTATTTTTCTCATTTATAGTTTTGACTGTTGAGTTCATCGAGGATTTTCTTTGTTTAATCAGTTTGTTTCACCATCATCACCTTCATCCTGATGAGGGCTGTTGAGGAATGGGGCCACAGTGATAGCGCTTCAGTTCTACTACAAATCTCTGTAAAATGGTCTCTAAAATGGTCTCTGTTGTCAGCTGGATGCCTACCACCAATGCAGGCAATACTAGCAGAGAAAGACAAATTAGCTATTTACATAGTAAAAGTAGATATTAAATTCATTATTGCATGAGTCATTGAGAATTAACTGTGACACAAATGCAGAGATAAGACTAAGTTGCTTCAAGGGATGGCTGGGTGCTCAAGACTGTGGACTTCTTTCTCTCTGGTGCAGCAAATACCACTTGGGAGATGAAGTCCAATTCTGGGTAGATCAAAATGGAGCCAGACAGTAGCTAAGACAACTTTCCAGATCTGCTGCTATCAAAATACAGGCAAAAGGAAAATTGTTAAAATGAGGCATAGCTCTTTAAACTCACTAAAATATTTTCCTCTGTCCTTTCAAGGAGTGCAGTTAGCAGGCCTCCATTTCCAGTGTGTTGCAGTAGGAGTCAGGGACCAATTTTTTGTTTGGGTCTGAGCCATAGGAGTATAAAAGCCCTCAATGTCTGTTTCAAATGAAATGAAATAACCTTAAATATTTGATGAGATATTGAAACCAAAGGATAGATGTTTATTTCCATTAAATACCTGTGTGTGTTTGATGTCTTCACAATTGTAAAGAATGGACCAACCCATCTTCAAGCAAAGAAAATAATAAGAGAGAAAGAATGTCTAAATTCCCTTAGAATATTTTTATTTCAATGCTTCCAGTCATTTTCCAAAGGACCTAGGAATTATTTACGAAGTCTTCCTTCTGACAAGGCTGGATGCTCCCCTCAGCTGAGCTGTACTCTTTGGAAAAAAACAACAACAACAAAAAAAGAGTGTAAAAGGGGATGTTTTAATGCTTTAGAGGACAAGAGGAAACTAGGCCAGCTTTACACTGAACTAGGTCTGCTTTACATTGAACTCTGAAGTATTCCTGCTCCCCTGTGATGGCTCGGCATTACTGTAATGAATATTCCCTCTCTGTGCTGAGACGCAGTTCTTGTTCCTCAAGAACTCCCTTCTACAGGAAAAGAAATTATTTTCTCCATTGCTATCTCTGTCATCTAGATAGTGAAACAAGATGTTTTAACTAGCTGTTTTGTACCCATGACCCATTGCCCCTAACTTCCTCTAGCCCTGGGAAAGCCCTGTTAATCTTCTTTGCAAAATATTTGTGAGTAATTATTTATTCCACAGCTTGTTGCATTATGTGGGCTGGAATCAATCCAGAAACAAAACTTCTACATGAGAAGAAGTTTCAGCACCTTAGTCCTACCTTTTGTTCTTGCTCAACATCAAGACTCAAAAGGTTGTCATTCACTACAATGAAGCACTTTGAGTATTTAATTTTGGAAATGCTAATAATCCCTTTACATGAAATATATTATTTGGAAAAGGGCCCTTTATCTTATTTTGATTAGGCCAAGACATCTTGGTTTGACTCCTTTATTGCTTAACTTTTAGGTAAAAACATAACACAACATAAATCAAATGGGACTATCACATAACAGGCATCTCTAATTTTCCACTGAAAACTATAACCAATGACCATATAATTTCTTTTCTTTTTTTTTTTTTTTTAATTTTATCTGATCAGCGTTTTCTGAAGGAAGAGAAAATCAACTGGAAAATTTCCAGCCAGCATTAATAGAAATAATGTTCATGCTGCTGTGTCCATCTCCTCAGAGGCCAGCAGCCTGGTTATTTATCGTCAGGGATGTGTGACAATGAATATGCCCTTATGTAAGCCAATAATTCCAACTGTTTCAAAATCAGCAATATTTATTTAGCACAGAGATGAAATCCAAAGCTATCAGAAACTAATCAGAACAGAACCCTGCAGAGGCTATGATGATTGTGATAAACACTGCTAGCCTGGCTTTTCTGCCAAACTGGCTACAAAGGTTTTGCTAAATGAAGAAGACTTAAATAACTCAGTACTGTGGGGCACAGCTTCCTGGGCAGCCCATTGCAGAGTGCCCCTGCAGCCCTGTGAGCTGGGAACTCTCAGACACACCCAGACAGAGTGGGCAGCAAACCTCTGCCCAGCCTTGGACAGCTCTCCAGGGCTCCCTCCCTGATGCTGTGGGAGATGGGGAGCATATATTCTCTCCGTAGTTTTATAATGAAATGTCAGCACTCTTCATTAGTTCCAGGCATAAATTGCAAGGCGGTAGATAACCAAACTGTGCCCTGTCAGTGAACCACAGAATCACAGAATGGCTAACATTGGAAGGGACCACAGTGAGTCATCTGGTTCAACCTCCCTGCTAGAGCAGAACCACCTGATTTGGCTACCCTTGTACCAGGGAATATGTGCATGGATCAAGAGCCTGTTGCTGCCGACTGTTTGGCTTAAACTGAAGTTTAATTTTGACCTGTGAAATGCTAAAATAATGATTCAATCAATGTAGATTGAGGTGTACTTAATAACATGGAAATAGTACTTTTGCTTCAGTTTCAACTTGAGACCAAGAAATTGAAAGACCTGTCCCAGCAAGAAAGCTCAGTTTGAGGAAGATGTTGTATCTGCTGCTGAATCCCACCCTATGCCCGTTGTCATTCACCCCTGTGTAGTGTCAGTGTAGATGTGGTATAGTGACACTGTTCCCCACTGTAGTAATGACACTGTTCCCCACTAGGGTAGTGACACCTTTCCTCACTGGAGCAGTACCTGTGCTGGCAGCAGCAGGGGCCCACAAGCCAGGGGCTGGGCAGATTTCAGAGTGCTGTTTGCCATCATGCTGGAAGTACCTCCAAGGATTAAACTGAGGGAAAGCCAGGCAACCCTGCAGGTCAGTACCCCACCAGCATCTGTGCCCCACCAGCTCATCCCGCAGCTCATATCTCATGCAGATGAGGTGTGAGGTTGCAAAGCACATTTCTACCTGGTGTCATAGGCATAGAGCATGTGGGTAGCATTGCCCTCATGTCCTCTACCAGCCTCACCTGGCTGTGGAGCAGACCAGTCCTGAGCTGGTGTCAAGATTGCAAGGGCAAGTTACTCTTTCACAGATTTTCTTCTTAACAAGTCTGTGTGGGTAAAATAATTACGTACCAGTTAAGAGCTCCACAGGCTTGTGAAGATGATTGATCTGAGGTAAGGGGCTAGCAAAACAGGTTTAGTGTCTCAGACTTCAGGGCCAGTCACTGCTGCTTATTCCTAGGCAGACACAACCACAATTGCCTTCAGATTTCAGGACTTAAAATTATTTGGTGACATATTTCCCATCTGACCACAAGGCATGAAGGGCAGTTATCTGTTTATATATATGTATAAACACATACATTGTATATATATGTATATGTATATGTATATGTATATGTATATGTATATGTATATGTATATGTATATGTATATAAATCCTTTAATCTAGAGGGAATCAGCCTTTTGCTTCCTAATGTACCAATGTACTAGTTTCTCTGACTGAGAGAAAAAAAATATTTTGAGGCAGCAGAAGTCCGAACCATGCCAGGTACTTAGAGCCATGACTGAAGGATGATGATAAGGGCAGGAATGCTTTTGTGTGCCAATGCCTTGGTCTTGTTCTGACAGCTTTCTACTCAGGCCTGATGTCTCACTTGCTTGCCCAAGATGGAAACTCTCCTCCTGAATCAGGCTATTGTAGTGCGGCAGCAAGTGGTCCCACCAAATCAGTCTCTAAAATACGTGTGTAGTGGGTTGTATGTGCTTTTTTAGATTTATTATGCTGTTTCAGTATCTTTCTCAATTCCTCCCCACTTTACCTTGCTCCCATATCCAGGGAGAGGTTTCAGGGGTGACATAAATAAAATTCATATTAATTAAGGCTGAATGTCAGGCTTTCCATTGCAAGAGTAGAAATGAATTACATGAAGAACAATATAAATAACAGCACTGCAGATGTACACTGGGTAGTTTTCTAGCACCTGAGCTCTGCTGTGCATCCCAAAATGAAACCCTGGGATAGGAATGCAGCACCAGCTGAGTGTTTGCTTCACTTCCCAGGAGTAAAGCTATGTGAGGGCTCTGTGCTACATCTCTTCTGGCTGTACACATATCAGTATATGGGTCATGGACCACTGATGTCCCTGTATACTCCTTCTTAACTATCCACTTCCTCCTCCTCTCCTGAACTGCGGCTTCATTGCAAAATTTCACTTCATTCCTCTCTCCACATTCACTGGACTAGTTTACTTTTAGGTAAAAATGTAAGAATCATAGACATAAGGAGTGGGCTGCATGAATGATTAAGGGTTCCTGTCCCTGGTTCATTTCTGTCAATTTGTTGTTTAGTTGCTGCTGCCCAGTATGGGTTATGTTGGATTTACATACACAGCACATTAAATAGTGCTGATGGCATAAAAAGACTTAGCTGTACATATGTCCTGAGAACATTGTGATATACAGCCTGTGTGCTATCAGCCACCTAAGGAGGACTCACAAGGGAATTGACAATACTAATGACATAATTGTTAGAAACTTAGTAACAGCTTTGGTTTCACAGCTGGTCAAAAAAGATCAAAGTAAGGGTTCTTCAATGTAAAAATTATACCCTGATATGTTTAGATGAAATATTGAATGCAATCAGGTGAAATATGTCTATTTCAATAAGACTGAATTTAGAAAAATGAAAATTATTAATAGCTTAGATTAATTTCTGACCTTATCAGAACAGAATATTTTCATATTTCATTGTTCTGTTTCTTAGTTTTGAACTAATGTGTTACAAATTGTAAAAGTTCATGTTACTTATAATTTCTTGGAACTCAGGTCTTATAAAAGAAAGGCAACAACCTTTTTTGATATGCCTGTGGGTCTGGTTGACAAGTAACTCTGTTGATCAATAGTTGATATCTTCAAGGCATCCTCAATGACAATTTGATTTAAAACACTTGAATTATAAAATTTATGGGGATTGTGATAAAGGGATTAAAAATTAACTTATTGATGCATCTCAAAATGCAATTATTACTGAGAAAGAATTAAAGACCATGCATAGGGCTGATTCTTGTCAGGTTCCTCATACACCTGTTCATTGTCATACAGTGTTTTGCAATCCATAGATACAGATATCTTGTCATGGAGTCATCATCAAATTATGAAAAACAACAAATTATCCAAGTATTGGCATTCTGAGGAACACACTGGAAATTTTAACTGCATATTTAGGTCATTTTTCTTGAAGGATGAATTATTGTTCTGGATTGATGCTGATATGACTCTATGTTTGCAGGAGGGTTTTCTTCTTTATTAAATGGTTGTGTGAGTCTGCATCTAAAGCAACACAATGTCTGTGTAAACACTTGAGTCACATGGCAGGATAAAGGACCTGCCAGGGAAGTTTTAACTTTGGTGTGATCAAACCACTTCCCAGAGAATGGTTGTCAGCCACTTCAATAGGTACAGCCAAAGAGTCTTCTGTAGTTTGTAACAGCACAGTATGACCTGTAAATCTAGTTTAATTTCATTTGGGTTTTTTTGCTTGTTTTTACCAACTAACTAACCAACCAAACAAACAACAAAAAAAACAGAGAGAAGGAGAAGGAGAAGGAGAAGGAGAAGGAGAAGGAGAAGGAGAAGGACAAGGACAAGGACAAGGACAAGGACAAGGAGAAAGAGAGAAAGAGAAAGAGAAAGAGAAAGAGAAAGAGAAAGAGAAAGAGAAAGAGAGAAAGAGAAAGAGAAAGAGAAAGAGCAAGAGAAAGAGAAAGAGAAAGAGAAAGAGAAAGAGAAAGAGAAAGAGAAAGAGAAAGAGAAAGAGAGAAAGAAAAGAAGCTGAAATTATCTTAAGGTTTCACAGTATGTTTTTTGCTAAATATAACATCAATTATAGTGTCTGTTGTCTTTGACTTTTGCATGACCACAACTGCACACACTCGAGGGGCATGGAATGAAATTCCAGCCCCTGGCTCTTGTAAGTAAAGTAATTTGGGTCCCCATCATGTTCAGTCCTGTGATAAGAGAAATTGTAATGACCTACTTCTAACTGGTATGGAGTCATCACCGCAATTCTCAGTGACATTTCAGTTTAATGAACTCCTTTGCACTTGTTGCTTTTACATCTCAAATTTCTCCTGAATATTTATGTATGGAAAATATGTAGTTCAAAAGAAGTGCTCCCTATTCTCCAAAGAACTGTTCCTCTACAATTTCCAAAAGAATGAATAAGGAGTAGCAAACAGACAATCTCTCACTTTTCCCTTCTATAGAGATTCCTCATTAAAATGTAGATAACCATGGGAAGACCACACCTCCACAGTAACTGAGCCACACACAGGAGCTCTGCACAATAGACACTCACATGCATAGTTCAGCTGCAGTCTCAGCTTCTTTCTGCCTTGTGTGTGTGCATGACCCTCCTCTGCCTTTACATATATAACTACGCTTTCCACTTTCTTTGTTAAGAGACAAACACATGAATCTCTTCTAATCTCAAGGGCATTAAGCTTCTTTACCAAGTCACCACTTTTGGGTAATGATTTGAAAATTTGCCTTCATCAAGATGGCAACAGTAGCACCACTACAGGTCCTTGGGCTTTCTCTAATCTAGCCCCTGTCATTGCAGAGCTTGACATTAGTTTCATAGTCAGGTATTTTCTTGTCAAGTTTGTGGCCTAAAGCATTGTGTCTTCCAGCAATCTGGAAATTGAAAACAGTTGTTTAAGATGATAGAGTTATCAGCTGGAACAAAGCTGTTTCATTTCCATCCCAAGTCTGGGTGCGGCTGATGAAGGTTTGACCAGAATGATCTCTGGTGTGTGCATGCTACTGACAATGACAGAGAACAAGACAGCTCTCAAGATTCTCTTTCTTTGTAATGAGCCCTTCGAATCATGTGACTGGAGCCAACAAAATACTGTCTACACAAAGAACACCAATCTTGTTGCTTTTCTGTGAAAACCTCCTTTCCAATGATTGTCATAAGGCAGTCAGAAGAATTAATGAGATTTAAACTGGCACGCCTTGAAATATTCACCCCACCGGTGAATGCTTATTTTGGAGACCACAGCTCTTCCCTGGCTTACCCAAACCTGTCTATTTACAAAATAAAATTATAGATCTTTTTTTCCTCTTTCTTCCAACAC
>VZTN01030566.1:16111-58310 GCA_013400515.1 Erpornis zantholeuca | reverse complement strand
CCGTGTATTATTTTGAACTCCATCTCCACCTAAAATTCAAGGCAGAAGTGATGTGCTTTTCTTAAAAAAAAAAAAAAAGTATAGTCTTGAAACACTTCTAAGACTCCAAGGGACTCCTCAGAAGTATGGACATGGGGAGATTGACATTAGACTACAGGACCAGTGAGTGCATAGACCTAAGGTCAAGAGTACCTGAAGAAAGGTCAAGTGGGAAATAATACACCACAAGAATTTCAAAAATAGCAGTTTGTGGCTTGCTCTTCAAGTTTCTGATGTTTTCTCACAGTAAATAATGAAACAACTCCCATATAAAACTTGCTATGGAAGACTTTAAAGAGGTAAACACACATGTCATAAACCAAGCCTTTGTTTTATGACAGAAATGCTTCTGGTGGTAGGTCACATCAACTGCTATTTTAGTTAGTCAGGGGTTTTTTGGTTTTGGGGTTTTTTTTGTTTCGTTGGTTTTTTGGTTGTTTGGTTGGTTGGTTAGTTGGTTTGTTTTTGTTTTTTCATTAGGAACATGTACTTTTACTGTCAGAGTTGCTTGGAGGTTCTTTTTTAATTTTATAGGACTGGACTATCTTTTAATGAGCACCTTGCACCTGTGAAGTAAAAGATCTGAAAGTCCAGCAGCTAGCTGAAAACAAATAAATACATTTAAGAGGTTGGTTTTACATTAAATGTGTACATTACTACAGATAGCTGTGGGTGAGGGAACTTGGCTTCTCATTTCCTTATGTAAATTCATTGCATTTAAATTCTCTTTAGTTTATATAGTCTTGCCTCCAAAGCTGTGGATCAAACTTAGATGCCATAAAGTGCTCCCTCCACTATTCAAAGATTAAGTAACAGATTTATTTACTCAAGATGCTTACAAAACCCCACAACTTTCTGTACATTGTTTCTCATCTCTTTCCCATTGTGTATTTTCTTTACAAAATGGGAAAAACCTTTGAGTTCAGCCTGAGGGGGGGGTTCTCTCACTGCATGACCCAAGGAACCGAAAGTATCTCACTGAGCAAAAAACTGTTTTTGAAATCACTTATCGGTGACTTGCCCATGGCATCACAGAACAGGTCCTGCTGCTGCTACAGTCCTCCTGGATAATTGTCTTTTTGCTGTCTTTCTGGAGAACTGTGCTGGGACAAGAAGGAGGCAGAAGTATTGCAGGAGGCTCACTTTCTATTGTCAAGGCAGGGGACACAAAGGACCAGACCTGTTTCCCCTAGGCAGTGCCCCCACAGAGGTATCAGCAACACAGAAGGAGCATCACAATCCATCACATAGCTGCTCATGAGCTGGGACCTTGATGATCTCCAAGCAATCACCAGCTCTTGCACTTGATATCTCCTGCATAGCTGGGAACAAGAATTCTGGAGCATGTCTACCTGTAAGAGGGAGCTACATTGGGTCTATTCCCAACGAAGTACTTGTTACAGCAGGATCTGCTTTGGTTGCCCTGTGATCTGGTGTTTCATGCAGGTGTCTTATGGAGGAGGCTTATCACAGCCACTGGATGCTTGAAAACTATGGCTGTAATAAGGACTTCTCTAGTTGTTGGTGCTTCACTGAAATTTTGTAACTGGGGAGATGGAAGTGCTACAGAATACATGCATAACTAGAGACCAAAAGGACCACTGTTTCTGGGACACTGAACTTTCTCGTGGACTGAGAGAAAGCAGGGCTTGCAGGGCTTAGTTAGTGTAGAAGATCAGTGAAGGAAGGTGTCATCAGGAAAAAGAGCTCAGCTGGTGGCTTTGAAGAAGACATGACAAATAAGGAACTGACATTGGATCAAAAAGTGATATAAGTACCTGAAATTTCATCCTGGGACCAGATTAATTGGACTGAATTAGTGCAGGTAAAAGTGCGATTTTAGATTACAGGCAATGTTTATCCTAATGATCCAGGTGTGTTTCCAGTGTTTACAGTTCCTGAACACCTGGGAAGTTTCCAGTGACTCTCTTGACCAGATGTCCAGAAGGGACAAGTACAGGTCCAGAAAAGGCTCATAAGGAAGTCTCCTGTGTGTATCAATGCACATGTTGCATCTGAAGTGTTCATGGAGAAAATCCTGAAGAATCAACAACCTTCTGTCAAGTATTATGAGGGGTGAAAATGGGAGCCCAGCAGTTCAAGTTTAGGACACGACTGAGAAATTTTTAAGAGCAGCATCAGTGCTTGAACCCATAGCTCTGTCCTGCAAGGTGTTTTAAAGAAAACTTGCTGCTGGCCCACAGGGCTAGCATGTGTTATGAGTCAAGAGTAAACACAAAAACAACAGTGGGCTGTGAGGAGGCAACAGTGCCATCGCCCAGTTGCACAGAGTGCTGTCACTTCCCTCCAGCTGTACAGCTGCTGCGTGAGAGGAAATCAATAAAACATCATCTCAGACATTTAGACAGTTTGAGGTTGTGATCTGCCCAATCAGGATTCAGACACAGATCTCAGTCGCTGGGAGGAACAAGGTCATGTGCGTCAGCTGAGCCACAATAACGAACTGTGTCTTCCTCAGCATAAAGGGTGGTAGTTTAAACACCAGTGAAAAGCGTCTGACCCTACGCATTTGAGGCTAGAAGTGTTCATACCCACACTGTACTTGAGCTGGTGCAGAAGAACTTGTTCAGCACAGGAGTTCAGCTGCACCTGAGATGTCTCCTACTGGGGTAACTCCATGACAGGGGCATGCATCAAAGGGATGGTAAATGAATGACTGAGTTATAAAACTGTCATATTGTCACTGCTGCATGTCCACATGGAGACAGTAGGGAAAGCTGGGAGACACTGAGCAGCTTCCTGTGTGGAGGAGCCACAGAAATGGGGTTCTCAGCTGCAGTTGGGAAGCAGATGTCTGCTGCATCCGACTGGAATGGAACAGTAGCTTTGGTGTCCACTTGTAAAGGTGGTTTTGTGTTTAAGAACTCCCCCCTTGTCATAACTGTTGCTTTACTTGATAAACACATTCGTAACTGGTGACTGTTCTGGAGGATAGTCAAAAACTGAATGGCAGAGAGGACATCCTTTTCTCTCAGGTATGCTGCTACACACAATACAAGAGCCTTAACTAGTGATGTTCTTTCTTTTTAATTGTTTTACTAGAGCAGTCCCAGAATACTGTTAAAAACTTAATCCCTACCACACATTTTTGAAACAAGGATTTTGCTACGTGTGTGATATATGACCTTGAAAACTCACAGAAAAGAAACCCTCATGCTCACATTTTGGCTGGGAGTCCAGCCCACCCAATGCAAGCAGCATTATTTAGATCCCATGGCTTTATACATGAAGATGGAGCAGCCCTATTGAAGTAACCTGACTATGCTGCTCATGTAGAGATAGAAACGAGTAAATGCCTCAAAGGTTGTCCAGGGAGTCCTCAAGCAGACACATTCATTTTCTAAAGGTCCATTAGACAATAAATATGGTTGTTCTGTCTTAGTACTTTCCTGGATCATCCCTGAAGAATGATGTTGGCTAAGAATAGAACTGTCAGGAGGGTCATGATACTTTAATGTGGACCATCACCATTGAACAATGTTGTTGCTTTTCCCCACCTCTGTGTGCTGCCTTTTCTGTTCTCTAACTTGCTTGAGGTACCTCAGCCACACTGAAGGTGTCAAACTCTGTATGGTGTGAACAGGATGCGGTCCCTTCTTGCAAAATTTTCAAAGTCTAGTGCAGTGAAAAATGGCTAGAAAATAAAAATAAATTTTCCACCAACTGTGATTTTGCATATGTGTGAATTTGCAGATTTGCACAAACAAAAGCCAGTCTGATCTGCAGAGGTCACTTATGCATAACCCCTTGTAAGGCTATTAGCAGGATATTGCCATTTTTTATTTAAAGAGAGTTGGTGAGTAATGGCTGCTATAACTGTCTCGACTGAGGCAACAAAGACCCAGCTCTTTGTTGTTTCATTAATTTCTTGTTCCATTAATTCTTTGGATCAAGGCTTGTGCGTATCACAACTTGTACGTGGCGCCTTTTATGTTTGGTGGGGGGTTTTTTTGTCCTGTTATTTTTGCCAACTTAACAGCTATTTGCTAACCATTTTTTCAATCAGGATCCTTAAATTCTTCTTACTCCTTGCTTACTGCTTAAGATCATGCTACCTAGTTCCTGTCCTCATCCATTAACAGGAATTCTTCTGGTAAGTTATGTTTTTTGAGTTTTTCAGTAAACATTATACTGGTCCTTCAGGCAAATCATCTTGCTGGATGTAATTTTACTATATTTGCTTTTCACATGATACACTGAAGAGCAAAAATAACTCTTAACAGATTTTAATCTCCTATTCTACATATGCTACAAAGTCCAGTTGTAGCCAAGTACATTTATAAGGACATTCCACAGCTATTAAAGTTTCACATAACTTGTCATGAAAATTAAACCTTGAAGTCTGCATTAGCAGAAGAAGCAAATTTTAAACAATAGATTTGAGGGTTTTTTCCCAGTGTTTTCCTTCCTCGTGGATTTGATTAGAAGCAGAATTATTCTGTATGGAATTGCAAACTGTACCTGATCTTCCTTCCTTTTCTTCTCTATTCAATCCTAACTGTACCATTGAATTTTGCTAGGGGCAAGGAAAATTTGGCACTTTTATAGTGTCTTTCTGTCTATATATTGTTCTCAATATCTGATAAAACTTGAGTTCAAATTTTTAGCTGAGGAGCTGCAAACAGGGCAGCAAAACATCAAGACTGGCTCAAGTTGTCACGTCAATATAATTGTATTTGAGGTTTGTGGCTTGAAACCTGTTGTGAACCCTTTGGTAACTGGGGGCAGCTGGACGGACTGATCAGCACCTTATCTCTTTGTAATCCTCTCATGTCCAGTAGTTTTTGTGGTTTTCTTCACAGGGGTGAACAAAATTCTCCATTCATCAATTACTTAGTTCTAATGGCCTTTTAAACTTGATAATTGGTATGTATCTTATTTTAGAGACAAAAAAGGCAGCAGTCATTACTAGATGCAGTGCATTATTATCTTGAACATTTCAGGCGCAATGAAGGACAAAGCATAGCTATGGTCCACAGAGTATGCTGAATCAGAGTTCAAATATATTAAAAATAGCCCTAGAATAAAGAGGCTAGAAGTCAGGAATCAATCATTGGCTACCAGACAGTGTCAAGAAAAAATTGGCAAAAAAACTTAACCTTTTGTTGGGGTTTTAGAAGTTCCCCATTCTTTCTTTTCTCTCTCCCCTCTTAAAAGAATTTTTCCCCATCTTTAGTTGCTAAGGAACAAATAGCTGGGTACTTAAGAGAAACAAAGGGACATGGCCACAGGAAAGCGCCCGGCCCTCTTTTTGCCTGGAGTTTCTCTCATTGAGCAGAAACTAAAAATAGCAAGATTAGAACTGGCAAAGGAGAGCAAGATACAGCCTGGCTGCAGTTCTCTGGTATCGGGAGGAGAGAGAGGCTGCTCTGTCCTGCCGCTCCTCTGCTCTTTCTGCCAGTCCTCTGCTGTTTTCTGCCACCTCTACTGCTTCTGCCATTTCTGGCACAGCCATCACTCCTGCTTCGGTTTCGGCTTTTCCTGCCGCTGCCACAAGGCAGTTTTGCTACACTGTAGCTCCGGCACCCCCCCTGCCGAGCCATCCCGAGGCCCTGTTGCAGCTCCAGAGTTGGATACATCTCATCTACAGCCCGGGATTTGGGTCCATCTCTCCTGCTGCAGCCTCCTGTTCCCGAGGGCGCTGCCTCTCTGCCCCAGGGGTTTGTGCAGCACTTCTCGGCCGCCATTACCTGTGAGGGCCGAGCTGGCTGCGAGCGCCCCCTGCCGGCGCGGGGGAACCATGGCTGCCTGAGGGCCGAGAGAGGCTGCGCTGGGCCTGCTCTGGTTGGTGTCACTGCCAGGGTCACTGCTGCTTGTTTGCCTGGTCTTAGATATATATTTATATATATCTAGTAAAGAACTGTTATTCCTACTCCTCACATCTGAGCCTGGAAGCCCTTAATTTCGAAATTAAAATAATTTAGAAGAAAGGGTGTTACATCTTCTATTCCAAGGAAGGATCCTGCCTTCCTTAGCAGACACCTGTCTTTTCAAACTAAGACACCTTTACAGTTTGTCTCTCTTACGTGAGGGAGCTGTTTGAACACAGAATTTAGCCCTTTCTCACCATGCCATAGAGCCTTCAGGGTTCATTCAGCCTTCCTGAATATTAAAGTAACTTTTCTCAGGTGGGAAGCAAAAACAGGGTCACTCTTGGGATTTCTGTACATTGTCTGGTTATTCACCAGTGGTTTCTGTCTTTGGGAATAGGAGTATGTACAAGGCTGAGAAGGTAGGCATTTTGTATTTTTACTGCTCAAAATCAGTAGGGATAAGACCACTGAAATGGATAGTTGACTACTTACAGTTCTCATGGGAGTATTTTCCATAGCATGGTTCAGTATTATATTGGTGTCCACATCAGTTTGGGTCAATTTTACTTGTCTGATATGCCTGCTTCCAATGTGGAAAAGTATTCAATAAAAATATAGTTTGTCTGATGGCTGTATCTCCCTCCCATATGGTGTTTGCCAGGACAGCTGACTGGTTTACAATAGGTTTCAGTAAGTTCTGCCCACAGAGCCATCACAGCTGCTGCAGACACTGCTATGTTGCCAGACACACTCCTTCTCCCTAGAATGCCAACTGTGTTTTCTTTCCTAAACACATGCAGCCAACAAAGGTGAAATCACACAAGTGCTGCTTGATTAAGATAAAGATTGAGGTACTGACATGCAAAAGGAATGACTGTGTATTGGAAGACACATAAAGTATTGTCAGAGATTATATTTTCAAGCCTGACCTTTTATATGTTAAAAATGTTACAGCACCATTACACAGCATACCAGGTAGGCATATATGTGAGTAAAGTAACGGTGATAAACAGGTGCTACAGCTGCTGCACCAGGGACAACTCACTGCAGCGGTGGTGGGTTTTTCCTTTGCATGCACTTATTAGCACATGAAGATCTCAGAAGTCATATTGCTTAATGAAACAATATATAGTGGAGCAGACGGCAAGTACCAAAATATACGGAAAACTACTTTCAGCTGTTTTATCCAGGGAGTAATCGATAGGCTTATTTAGCATTACAAAACTCTCCACATCAAAAATAGCTTACACATGGTGTTCCACTTTCTAATCCACTAATTTCAGAGGAGAGATTCTAAACTTCAAATATACAGCAAGAACAGATTGTTCAAGCTGTGACTATTGTACTTCAATAAAAATATTTCTTCTCCCTATGGCAGCAGAAATGTACTGGGACTTCGGCTGAGGGGGAGAGAGAAAAAGACTTTTCAGATTTTTCCTGCCCATGTGTATCTTACAGATTAAGTAGATTGATGATTTTTTTTTAACATTAATTACAGTAGATCTGCCAGGTACACTTGTGCCAAACTTCCCTGCAGACACTTACTGCCTGTCACCCACACCCACTCAGCTCATGTTAGCCATCATTTTGTCATTGCCCAACAAACCCACATGCTGTTTTGCAGAGACCAGACGGCTCACAAAACTCTGCCAACTGCATAAAGCCATCAGATTTACAGAAAATCCCTCAGTGTCCTAAGAAACAGTTTTTCAGATGATTTCCCTATTTGCAAGTGCTTCACTTGCAACCAACCCTTCTAACATTTACAGGGCAGTGAGCGGTGGTGTGTGTGACCATCTGGTTCCTCAGTATTTATGACACTAACACCAGAAGCACGTGAGTGCTTGTGGAAAGGGAGTACAAAAGTCAGAGGTGACTGAATATACACAAATTTTCAAACACAACAATATTTCAGACACTGCTCTTTTCCTCTGTGTGGGATTGTGATGCTAACAAAGCAAGAGCCAGTGAATAATCTTAGTTCTGGGAACAGCTTAACTGAGAGTGATGGAAATTCAGCAAAATTTTTCTTAGAAACTTCTTCATAAAAATTCATTTTCCTTTCTGTTCAGAAATTACAAATATGTTCAAATTTTCTCTAACATATGAAGGCTAAATTAAATATTTTTGATTATAATGTTTATTTTTTCTACATCTGTCTCTTTAAATTTATTTGCATATGTGCTTTGTTGCATAAGAGTATGTACAACTTCTGACCTTGTGAAGATATACAGAAGTAAAGCAACAAAAAAGTTTTAAAATCTTCAGTTAACAGGTTTGTTGCATTCCTAACAAATTCTGTCTTGAAACTATTATTTGAAAGATTATAAATTTTTTTGAAACTATTTTCCACCTGCCAGATTTTCCTGGAACTTATGCCTCTTGTGGAATAAAACAAAACAAAAACAAAAGAAAAAAGACATTTTCAAGTGGAAAAATCTTTTAGATAAAAAAGCCTCTGAGCTTTATATCAGTTGTATCACATAGGTAAACTGATCCATACTATCCATAGATAGTATGGAATAGTCTTTCCTAATTTCTCTGGTCTTCCTATGTTTCAGGTTGTTTTTTGCTCACGTGAAGTTTAATATAGTATTTGCCTTCTCTGCCACTCTGCCACTCAGAGAATCACTGGTATTTGCTATGGGAGTTCTGCATTATCATTATTATTTTTTAGTATTATTAAGGGGCTAGTTATATTTAATGAGCACTCAGTGAAGTTCACACATACACTTGCAGATGGAGTGCATTTGTCTTTGAGTTGGAGGGACTTGCATTTTAAGTTCTTACCAAGATAGGCTGAGCTGCCTTCCACATGTCAAGGTCCTGGCTGTCAAGAAGACAGTGGTTTTTAGATAACAATACAAATTTTATACAAAACATGCATTTTAAGCATGGTGCAGTGGTAAGGTCGCGTGAAAGAAATATTTCCTTTAAATTATTTTTGGATGATATTTTATGCCTATTACCAAGAGTTGAATAGCTGCTGGAGTTCAAACAATGTTACAAATACTTATCATATACCAGCTCCATTTTCAACTCCTATATTCTTTCTTTAAATATTGCCTGTGATTAGAAATGCTCTTTTAAAAAGTTTGCATAAAAAACAATCTTACAGAAGTTCACCTGGATGCTTATTTGTATCCTGCTGCCAGTTGTTTGTAATTTAACCCTGCAGAGGATGATTTTGGTTGGAAGGAAGATTGCATGAAATTCAGCAAACCAGGGACAATACCTACTGTGTCCTGCATGTGAGACTTGTAATGACATTGCTGTGGTTTGAGGCCAGTCACCATTTAGCCCATAACGGTACAGAAGTGCAATTATGAAATAGTTCTGTCTATATTCATTTATACATTCTCGTACCTCCTAACAAAATACCTCATTCTTAAAAATCCACAAGATTTGTGTTCTGCACAGTTCATGATTGAGTATTTTTTCTTTCTTCTGTCTGTTTTGCTGGTTTGTTTGTTTGGTTTGGGTTTTGTTTGTTGTTTGTGCTTGTGTGTGTTTGGGTTTTGTTTGTGGATTTTGCTGTGCATTTGCTCTGGAGGAATGTTTATTTAATTTTTATTCAAGTTTCATATTTTAGAAATAAAAGATTATAAAATAATCATACACTAACCAACAGTTAATTCACAGTAGCATAAATCCCTAAATGGACCAACAGTTTTCTGATACCACAGTTACTTAATTACAAAATGCACAAGTACAATAAAGAGCAAAATCTCAGTGTTTGGCCACATGGCATGAAGTGCTTAAGATGATGCTCTATTTGTAAACAGTACATTATGTAGATTGGAACAATACAAAGCAATTCAATTAGAGATAGTATGACCTTTTACTGCTCAAGCTCAAAAGCAGGAGAAGGAACCTAGCCTGTAATGAACATTTAGCTATCTCTACTTTATTGCTGTTTTCTAGCATTATCTAAATGAACACGTCTTCTCTATATTGCAGATGGATTTGGAGTCTGCAGCCTTTCAAGAGGGAGATTGCCCTCTCTCAGCTAGATGTTCTGAGTGTTGTCAATGAGGTCATACATATGTTCTCACTAATATAATGGTAGCTTCAGTTTAACCATCAAGATATTGATTTCACCCTTGGGAAACTACCAAGTTGGGCATCATTAAAATAACATTTGCCACTTCACTGTGATTGCAGTAATGCAGTATCTCCTCTGGTGCACCAGAGGACAGCGTTTCTGCCTTACAATCTTTGCTGTGGTGAAAGCTGTGCAGGTGCCTGCTGCAGGTAGCAATGGTGTTGCATGCAATACTTCACCTTAGTTTAATTGTAATCAGCCTAGACTAAGTTGTGGTTTATCCCAGAAACAGAGGGAAAGTAATTAAAGAAACATACTCACTTCACCTAAGAAAAATATTTATCATTTATGCCTTAACACTAATGAGGATCAAGATCTCAGTTTTGATAAAATGCTATGACCTCTTCTAATCATGCTGGTAAACTGGCTCAGTAATGACTCAGAAAATTCCACCTGCACTTGTACTGAGCAGCTGAGTTTTACTACAAGTCTCTTAATTTCCTATATAGGCTTTCTTCTATAAAAAAAAGTTAACTTCTCTTGCATTTGATTACCTTGTACTTGCTTTGATTTAAAATGTAATTGTTGGCACACGTAGTATGTGGTTCTAAGTAAGACCCTCCAGTATACCAGATACAGCCTAGAGTATAGTGTCAGAAAAGGGTTTGTTGAGGAGTCTGTTTTACTTAGCATGGGAGAAAAGCTATTTGTTGTGTAGCATTGCATAGCCTTCAGGTACAGTTACTAAGCAGCTCTCAACTCTGTCAGTGAAACAATGGGAAGAAATTAGATAGGGGGATTACTTACCGGAAAGTAAGGAGCAGAGGATGGGAAGTGGCCCCGGGGAGGGTCCGTGGTTAATAACACATTTAGTCACACTATGCCAGCCACCTGGATTTCTGGGAATTTAATCATATTCCAGAAAGCTTGGATGGTTAGTTGGTTAAACTCTGCTGAACCACCCCAGCGTCATTTGGAGGTGTGGAGGAGGTTAATGAGTGCCCTTGGTTCCAATGGGCAGGATTGTAGCTGAGTAAGGGGGGAAATCATGATCTCACGAGAGAGACAGGAAGGAAAGCTCTCATGCTCCTGGAAATCCCTAGCTGAATGCAAAGCACAGAGCAGGGCAGCTCTTTCTCTAACTCACCAGGACAAGGAGACCATATATGTGCATTGTCTTGGGATCACTGTTAAAAGGAGTATTTCCATCCCACTCCTCACACAAGAATGTTCAAAGCAGGAATAGCTAAACTTTTTTCCAATTATGGCATTGCTAGCTTGTGAGGCACTGAGGATTCCAGCTTTTCAAGGGTGAGGAAGGATACTAAAGACAGTTCTCCATGGAGAAGTGGACCTGGCCTGTGGACCTTGGCCCCTTCAGCCCTGCCATTATGCTAGTTGACTCCTGAACTTCGAGTCATGGACCAACTAATTCCTCTGAAGAGGAAACCCAGAGCTGATGGACAGAACGACAGATTCATAAGACGTTAAGGGGTTGGAGTGGGCCTTAAAAATCATCTAGTCCCAACCCTCCTGCCATGGGCAAGGGCACCTCCCCAGTTTGCTCAAAGCCTTACCCAGCCTGAACACTGCCAGGCTGGGGGCATCTGCAACCCCCCTGGGCAACCTGTCCCAGTGTCTCACCACCCTTAGAATGAAAAATTTCTTCCTAATATGTAACATAAATTTCTCCACTTGCAATTTGTAGCCATTACTCCTATCACTGCAGTTCCTAATGAAGAGCCCTTCTCTAGCTTCCATGTAGGGCACTTTCAGATACTGAAAGGTTGTTGGAGGTCTCCATGCAGCCCTCTCTTCTCCAGGCTGAACAGCTCAGCTTGTCTTTGTAAGGTGAGACCTTTGCTCCAGGATCTGCTCTACACAGCCAATGGGGATCTGGAACTGTGCAAGGGTTCACTGCTCTGCCCACCAGTCTTTCAACATTATCTGTCTAAGTCATGGGCTGCCCCACATCCTATGCATGCATGAGACATCACTGCTTCCTGTGGGTTGTCAAGACTCTTTCCTTAAACACATCTGTCTTATCTTGAACTGGTATACTAACAACAACTAGCAGGTTGCAGGGGCACAGAGGGGCGAGCTGGGGCTGAAGAGCTCAGAGGCATCCCAGATGCCTTCAGGACTCTATCAGCTCCCACAAGATGGCAGAGCAGCTTGTCTCAAAGGTAAAACCATTGAGATGAGCTGTGTCAGCTTTCATTTCAGAAGTTTAATGCAGCCTTTTCCACTGAAAGGTTCAGAGCATCTTTACATAAATGTGCAAGCAGCACTGAGTCTTTGGTGAGTAGAGCTTCAGAATCCCACTGTTTTCCTGTACCATGTTCCATGTCCATCCGGTCAGCCCTGGGGCTCTGTCTGCAGCCCAACAGACCAGGGAGTCTTGCTGCCACCTCCATGTCCTCAACTCTCACCACTAAAGATGAGGAACCAGAGGAAGTGCACCCTCACCATTGTATCTTTATCCTTTCTGACTCTGATGAGATGGTGTTCCAGAGGGAAACCAAACCTCTGGAAGCAGATGAGAGCTGATGCTGGGTGAGCCAGGCTCAGGGTTGCTAGGGCAGGTACACTTGCAGAGATGGAAATAACACTTGCCTCCCATATCAGAGGCAGGTCCCTGGATGGTCCTTGTGACTGGGCTTGCATAAATCATTTAGCACTGTCCTGCTATGGCCCACTGACTTCAGCATGGACATGGAGCTTATCAGCAGCTCCTGCCCAAGAATGGGTGGACCATGTGGTTGCACAGACTCCTCAGAGTGGCACTGCAAACATCTATCACCTGCGTGACCACATTGTATTTTTTCTATCTTTATATCCGTTAAGTCTTCTGTCCATTAGGGCTGTACTGTCTGACACCTTTTCTATGAGTGTCACTTTTAAACATGGTGACTTTTAAATGTAGTAATATTGCTCCATTGAGGCTGCCAGTTCCCACCCAGTCACCTTAGAGGTGGTGTTCCATCCTTGTAAATTTTGCTTTCTAGGCTGGCAATTTCACATGATTAGTCGCAATGGTAACAAGCAGTGGTGTATAAAACCACAAATCTTCTTTATACACGGAAAAGACTACCATAGGTTGCAATCAAAACTGAGATTGTTTAGCAAGTGGGGATGCATTGAGGAAAGCTAAAAGCAAGTGAGGTTTGGTGATCTGGGAGTCTCAGTTACACCCTATCTGATGATATCCCCACTTAGGCCTGCCCCAGGCTCTCCCAGGCTGAGGCCAACCCAATGAAGATCTTCTGTCATCATGTTGCAACAAATTGTGGGTGCAATTGGGGCAGGAAATAGTCGAGGATTAGCTCTGCTAGAGAGCAAAGATGAAGGTGTGCTGCCTTTTTTTTGGAATTCTCTGTTGTGGCTGAGTGAGAGTGCAGCACAGATAATGAGTGAATTTCAGGGGCACACTGGTGAAAGAATATGAAGGGGTCTAGAACTGCGTACACCTCGACAAGGTTTGTTCTGAGTTTTGCTGCAGTCACTGTGCTCCAGGGGGGCTGATCATAAAAAGCGTGAGCATGAGTCATCCCTCACCAGCTGATGGGAGGCTCCCTTCATGGCTCATAAAGGCTGCATAGATTTAGCCTAAATGTCTCTGTAAGCATCAGAACTTAACTGCCAGGCACTGCTATTGCTCACAGCTTGTCTTTTGACAGGGTAGGTTCTTCTGAATCTGATTTTCCAATAAAAGATTCTAAATTTGAACATATTTTTTGCTGGCAGGTAGACATCCAAATGATAGTGCTGTCCAGGGAGTAACTCATGACTAAGTCTTACTGGAATTCACAAAATTTGCATCTTCCTACTTATTTAACTTTTCAGCTCATTGTCACACATATACCCTAAGCCTACCGAACACAAAAAATTGTGGAAAGAAGGAAGAGAGAGTGGTCACCACATCACCTGCTTTCTCCTGTTGCTGAACACCTCCTCGTAAGAGCCACGAAGAGGATGTGCCCATGGCTGGAATGCCTATGAGTCCAGGGTGGTTGATAGCTGGGACCCTGTAGCTGGTTAGGTCAACTGTGCCCAGACAAATATCCTCATTCCTGGATACTCTGAAAGAAAGCCTCTCTCATCAAGATCTTAGCTTGTCACCCTGCAGTATGGGAATGATACCTTTCCTCTACATTTGTTATTTGGAAGAAGTGTTTAGACTCCTATTGGGACAGTGTTCACAACTCAATAAATCACAAAATTTTCCCTGAAAATCTTTAATCAAAAAAAAGTCTCCTTTCCAACTCTGCTATAGTTCAACATCAAATCAAATCAATACTGTAAAATAATTCCCACAAATTCATGTTTCTCTATTAAATATGGATTTGACCATTTCCCATTTTGTAACAAAAAATGCACACCAAGACTGCTGTAGATAACATTTATTTGATTTAGTTACGTCTGAAGTGCATTATCAATTTTGTGAGAGAGGCCATGTTTTGTAGCATTGTTATTGGCAGGTAGAGCGGGGAGGAGAGGAAGAAGGCAGCCAAAAAGAGGTCTGTACTAAATCTACTGGAAGTAGCATTCTGGTCTTCTGGGTTTCCTGGAGCAGAAGAGGAAGTCTCAGGAGCATTTAGTAGTGAGTGAAAAGCAGTGAAGACTGATTTTTTTAACAAAATCTTCCTAATTTCATCTCTTAATTAAGAATTGATGTTACTTGGGTGTTAATAAAAGCAAAAAAACCCCACCCCGCCTCCCCCCAAAAAAAACCAACCAAAAAATCCCCCAATAAAACAAACCAAAAACCCTAAAATGACAAAGGTTTGAAAAGGATGTCTTGAAATCCCATCACTCCCACCTATTCTTACTGAGAGGCTTTTGTTCTACATAATCTCACCATTTCATTAGCTTTTCACTCATTCTAGTCCCCCTGTTTTGCAGGGTTTTCTAGCCTGCATTTTTGATGAAAAAGAAATAGAAATTTCCAGGACAAGGGATGTTTTTTTACTGTTCATTAGGGCATAGATTTGCTGTATCACTGGGATCCTCATCTAGAAGTTTGTAGCTAGGTCCTGTAGCTATCATACCGGTGGCAATGGTGTGAAGAGAAGAGCCACCCTTGTCTGTGGACTGGCAATCCCATGGCATGGAGTCTCTAGGTGGTGCTGTGACCTCCCCCCATGTCTGCATCACCAGGCAATCAGCTCTCCTCACTGAGGTCCCCACTGCACAGGTACTGAAGAGCCACCCCTTGGACAGCCTAAGTGTTGTCTGTGCAGCAGAGGTCTGAGCAGCTGCACCTCAGCCCCCACAGGGAAGGCTAACATTAGAGGCCTTCATAAAAATGCCACTGCACTCTACAGCAAAAGAAATGCTGCTATGTTCAGTCCTACTCCTTCTCACTGAAATGGCAGGGCTGTTGACACAGAAAGGCAAACATAAGTGATATATACTTGTTAATTATTCCTTTGTTGACTTTTCTTTTTGTTGGAAATACTCTTATAATAGTCTTACATTTTTACACTCAATGATGTTTGATGTCAAATCTGATATGGACCTATGGTATTACTTGTATATTAATACTTGGTTCCAGATCATGACATTAATATTTCTCCTCTTCATTGCAACATAATATAGTATACTTATATTTCCAAACACTTAAATGACCTGTCATTTCTGCCTTGAAAATCTTTTTCAAGTGAGGCTAGAGCTTTTTATGGAACATTAGCTTTCAATCTAAACCATGCTCTAAGACCAACTGCATCCCTTTTCATGCTGAAAATACATCACTCAGCACCTCCCTTTCCACACAGGGTATTTTTTGGTCTCCTGTATTGAAAAAATGCTGAGTGAATAAAATCGTGGGTCTCATACTCAGCCCTTCAATGGTTAAGTAGAGGCAGTTCTTCAGCATGCTGACTTCATCCCTTTGGGCATCCCCTCAAACACTTGGTACACTCTGTCTTTCCTTTTTCTGATGCAATGCAGCCAGTGTTATTGAAACACTCCATTGCTGATTTACTAATTAGCCTTTATTACCAGAATTGGTCTGACCTTATCTACTTTCAGTACTGTACTTACTGGCTCTGTTCCTCCGGAGCATTATCTATTCCCATGTACAATGCATATTCAGGAGCTTGTTTGGGTTATGAGTCAGAAGATAAGGCCATCTCCCAGTCTCCAGCTGAAGCTTCTGAGGCTGAGGTGTGCTCTCCAATATTCTTTACATTAATTTTTATTTTCTTTACAGAGTAGTTTGAGGGATCAATATCAAAAAGTAGTAGAGATATTATTATCATTTGCTAGGCATTTGTTATCAAGGCTATAGACTACACAGAAAATTTTACAGGTGTAGAAGCACATGTCCTGAATATCACATTACTTTTTCCTGCTGTTGAGCATAGGGTGAGTGTTTAGAGTCTCCAGCACAAGGTGAACAGTGTTTGGAGGTTAGGTAAGGTTTTTTCTGCCATATACTTTTTGGTCTGACAAGGATCGTGAAGGCTGGTGGGAAGCTGGTATCCTACTTTCTACTTCCTGACCAGCTGTGCCAACAGTGCCATGACATAAATAATCAAGATAACAATAACTTAAACCAAGCACTAACCAACCCAGGAAACCTCTCTGCTGGAGTGGGTAGCTGTACACTGCAGTCTCCCACAAACATGCTTATCTGCTCGCTGGCCTCAGGTGCTGTGCAGGAAGCCTGGCCGAGGGGCTGGTTCACCAGCAGCCAGCAAGGTTACACCAGATTATGGCTGTGTTTAGCTGAAAGGCTAGGGCTGCTTCCAGAAACCAAGGAATCCAGCCCAGCAAGGAAGGGGGTGCTATCATAAGAGCTGTGTGCAGGGCACATGGGAGACTTGGAGATTTTAAACACACAAAAGAGCAAGTGTTTCTGTGAGAGGCTCTAAGCTGTTCTTTCCATAGAACTTGTCTGATTTCCCCATACACCTGAGCCTGCTGCCTTAATGGACCAGTAACAACCTAAACAGTTCAGGGCCAAAGCACAAGGACTTGTGTATTGCTATTCACTTGATGCATTTTAGTAATGTCACCACATTAGTGTGGTAGCATGTCAATGTTAGTATTTTGCTACCCAGCTGAAAAGTAGGAGGAATTCCCTGCATTATATGACTGTGACTACATTTCTCTGATCACAGCATGATTTAACACAGAGATTTGGGAAAGAATTTCTGTTAAGACACATTTTTGCACTGGGAATGGAAGAATTTCCCCCAAAGTGGGAAGTACTTCTTCCAGAAGGCTCTCTGCCTGTGGCTTCCTGTCCTCCCCCCATCAGACAGATGCCCTTTATACTGTTTTTTTATTATGCTCAGCATGTTTTTAAGCACAATGCACAATACTTGTAACACAACACTACCGATAAACTTGTGTCAGGTTGTGCCCCATATTTCTAATATAGACAGAGCAGACAGCTGGTGCATGGACTGTAGGCAAAGAGGCAAACCACTTCCTTGTGAGGCATTGTTAAGTACTGACAGCACAGAACTGAATGGTTTTGAGCAGGCTAGAGCATACTGTAGTGTATGGACTAACACCTGCAATTTTCCCCGTAGATTTTGTCCTAAGAGAACATGGTTCTGCCATTATTCATTTTTTTAATAAAGCTATAGCAATTTGGCAGTCAGTCCCTCAGCTGAGGGAGAAGGGGACTGTGGTCTTTACTCGGATGTAGCCATTTTCTAGGAAAATACAGCTGACAAAGACAGAAGACTTCTCAATAGAGTACACAAATCAGGGAGAGGAAAAAACCTCTGAAGTGCTCCCAACAGTGAAAGCTATACTCCTCAAAGGAAGAAAACAGTCTTGTGATTGTGACCAATATCCTATTCCCAAGCAGATTTATCAATTCTTTCACGAAAACTATTTTCTGTTGATTGTGATGGAACAAGTAAAAGATTGCAAGAACCTGGCTAAAAAAGAGAGAGTAAAATTAAGAACTAGATGTAGTATTAGATGGTGGGAAACACCATCACCTGCATCAGTGGCATCCAGCAATGGCAGACTGGGAGGCTCCATCCAAAATCTTAAAAACACTCAAAAAGCCCATTCAACTCCCCAGACACAATAACCAAAAATCTATTTTTTGAGTGAGAGTACTCAAAAAAAGAGAGAACAAGAGATTCATCAAATTACAATGCAGGCAAAAGGACTGACTTGAGCAAAGAGCAGCTATAAACTGTGAAGCAATATTGCTATGTTCCTAATCAGGATGAAAGGCAATGGCATTCAGAGGAAAATTACCAAAGTGGCCATGCAACTCCACAAAGACTTGGACACAATCTTCCATTTGAAGACACAGCAAAGATAGGATACAAAAAGGAGCTGCTGCCAGAAAAAGTGGTGGCATAAACAGGGAAAGCATGCCCAAATAGAGAGGATACAAACTGCAGACACTCTAAATGTCATGAGGAAAAAAGTGTATAAAAAAGGGAAACAAAGGGAAAAAAAAACCATAAAAACAAGCAGGCATTCAAGGAGTGAAAACTTGCACATACATGAGCTCAGTGCAGTACAAAGGAAACCACGAACCACAAAACACAAATGAACAGAAGTTGTCTGCAGAGATCAGTGTGGCAGCAGATGCAAGAGGAGAGTCAAAACCATGTATAAACTAGAACTATCAGAATAGTTAGAGTTGGAAGGGTACTCTGAAATTCACTTGCCCAATCCCTCTGCCAAGGCAGGGTCACCCAGTGCTGTTGAGACAGGAACACATCCAGGTAGCTTTTAAATGTCTCTGGAGAGGGTGAATCCATGACGTCCCTGGGCAGCCTCTTCCAGTGCTCCGCCACCCTCAATGTAAAGGGTGCTTCTTCATGTTGAGTGGAACTTCTTTTGTTTTAATTTATTGCCATAGCATTTTGTCCAGTATCTGGGCACCACTGAAAGGAATCTGGCATCGTTGTCTTGGCATCTGCTCTGAGACATTTATACGCATTGATGAGATCCCCTCTCAGTCTTCTGTTCTCTAGACTAAACAGGCCCAGCTCTCTCAGTCTCTCCTCATAAGAGAGATGCTCCAGATCCCTCATCATCTTTGTGACCCTTCACTGGACACTCTCCAGGAGCTCCATTTCTCTCTTGTGCTGAGGAGCCCAGAACTGGACACAGAACTCCAGATGTGT
The DNA here is from genome assembly GCA_013400515.1 of Erpornis zantholeuca. Taxonomy (NCBI): domain Eukaryota; kingdom Metazoa; phylum Chordata; class Aves; order Passeriformes; family Timaliidae; genus Erpornis; species Erpornis zantholeuca. The sequence goes on along the minus strand of VZTN01030566.1, from coordinate 39,276 downwards.
CCTCAGCAGGGCCCAGCAGAGGGGGAGGATCAGCTCCCTTGACCTGCTGGCCACACTCTTCCCAATGCACCCCAGGATCCCACTGGGCCTCCTGGCCACAAGGACACACTGCCAGCTCATTGTCACCTTGTGATCCACCGAGACTCCCAGGTCCTTCTCCGCAGAGCTGCTCTTCAGTGGGGCAGCCCAGCCTGTGCTGGTACTTGGGGTTATTGCTCCCTGGGGCAGGACCCTGCACTTGCCCTTGTTGGACCTCACTGGGTTCTCTCCATCCAACTCTCCACCCTACCACGGTGCAGCCGAAAGGCAGCAGAGCCTTCAGGTGTCTCAGCTACTCCCCCAGTTTGTATCATCAGCAAACCTGCTGAGGGAACCTTGTATCCCTTCATCCAGGTCAGTGATAAACAAGTTGGGTGAGACTGGACCCAATATTGATCCCTGGGGAATACCACTGACTGCAGGCCTCCAGCTGGATTCTACTGCCCTGATCCTGACCCTCTGAGCTCTGCCATTCAGCCAGTCCTCGATCTGCCTCACTGTCCATGCATCTAAACCACATTTCCTGAGCTTTCCTATGAGGATGTTATGGGACACGGTGTCCAAAGCCCTGCTGAAGTGGAGGCAGACAACATCCACTGCTCTCCCCTCATCTCCCCATCCTGCCCTGCTGTCACAGAAGGCTGTCAGATTGGTCAAGCGTGATTTCCCCTTGGGGAATCCATGCTGACTGCTCCTGATGATCTTCTTTTCATCTACATGGTTGGTGATGACCTCCAGAATGTTCTGTTCCATCACCTTTTCAGGAATGACTGGCTGGTAGTTTCTTGGATCCTTCTCCTTGCCAGTTTTGGCAATGGGAGTAACATTGACTTTCCTTCAGCCAACAGGCCCTGTTCCTGTTTTCTGTGATTTTTCAAAGATGATGGAGAGTGGCTTAGTTACAGCATCTGCCAGCTCCCTCAGCACCCAAGCGTGCATCTCATCAGGGCTTGTGGATTTATGTGTGTTAAGAAGTCTGCCCAGTTGATCTCTAACCAAACCCTTTATGACTGGGGGGGAGTCTTCCTTTCTCCAGCCTTTCTCTCCTTGCCCCAAGATCTGGGATTCCTGAGGCCACAGCAGTTAACACTGCAGGAAATAAGGCATTCAGTAATTCTGCCTTCTCTCTGTCTTCCTTCACCAGAACACTCATCTGATTCAGCAGTGACCCCAAATTTTCCCTAGTTTTCGTTTTGCTGCTGATGTAGTTGTAGAAGCCCTTCTTACTGTCCTTGATATCCCTTTATACACTCAATCCCAAATGGGCACTGGTTTCCTGCATCCTCTAACAATGTTCCTATAGACATTCCATGTGGCCCGTCCCTTTTTCCACGTCCCATAAATTTTTCTCTTCTGTTTGAGATTTGGTAGAAGTTCCCTGCTCATCTCTGTAGGTCTCCTGGCCCTTTTGCTTGATTTCTTGCTCATGGGAATACACTGGTCTTGAGCTTGAAGAAAGTGATTCCGGAAGTGAAGCCAAAAGCAAAACAGACACTGGCTTTGTGCTTAATATCACAAGGGTATCTCGAGTCTTTTGCAAGGAAAGAAAGTGAAATTGAAGCAAAACAAATCAAATTAGGATCATATGACAACATGCTTGCAAAACTAGAACCATGGTGTAACTTAAAAGCAGAGTACAAGGAAGTAGGAAGGTTGGAATTTCAAGCAGAGAAAAAAAGAGAGAAATCTCTGATTTTATTAAAATATATGACTCTAACAATCTCGGTGCCAAAAGAAATATTTCCCTCATAGAAAAATGGCAAACTGAAGGTATAGCAGAAGGAATTAAATTTTATGTTCCATCGAGGAGGCTGGAAGGTTAGTAAATTACCATTATGTTTTGGCCTCTTTTTTGGTGAGCAAGAATATCTTCCAGGTCTGTAATATGTGACAATAGGTGAAAGAGTTTGGCTATTATAGGAGCTGGTCCCGTTACAAGAGCCAAACAACTAACAATGGGAGCCACAAAGAGAATGGAAAAGCAGATCGCATTGTCATAGAAGCCAGCAGTTGGATGAGTAGCATGGTACTTCCTTAGAAATCAGGCAAGCTATTTGCCAGAGACCCCTAATGCTTCAAACAAAGTACTAAAAAGAGCTCAACATCAAAGGTCTGCAAAAGGAGACATATAAACTGAGCTGACAACAGCAAAACATCTTGGCAACCAATGCCAACAATGGATATTAATAAATGTCATTAGAGCTACTTCACCATATTTGGTATGTCACTAGGTTGATAGAAATGGCAAAGAATGACATTTGGGGTAAAAACTAAGGGCAACTTCCAGTGTTACCAGAAAGATATATAAACAAGATTCCTAGGAAGTCGCATCATAGTGGGTGATGTTCTGGCAGCATAGATGCAATCGCCGGGGAAGGCTGATGCAAATCATGGCAGAAATCCCCATTGTTTTCTGTGACCATTCAAGGATGCAGGACTGCAGTTGGAAGTAGCGTCACTGAGCCACTGACCACATAAGGCCTGTGACCTGGCCTTGGGAAGGCAGAAGTAAGAAAACTCGAATACACACTAAATGGATTCGGTCAGTTTACAGACTATTAGCACTGCTAAACTAGCTTCACTTCTTTCCCCTGAATCTTGAGGTGAAAGTAAACTTTCATGGTTACAGTTACACAAATGAGCCATATGGTTACCTCGATGTAGCATAGCAATCTCAAACCTCAGAGATTAACTACCCACCCAAAACCACTGGGATGTGTACAGAAAAATGTGACGGAGAAGACACCTACAGCAGAAGTGGCAATAGGTGCCTTCTGTGTTGAAGGCCACTCTGAAACAGAGGCTGGCAGGACCACGTATATGTGAAAAATACATGAGTTTGTCCAAGCACTGGAAACCTTCAAAGAGAAGGAGACCATGAACAACAAGCCTTTAAAAAAAGCCCTGGACACTTCTGGAAACTTTCATCACATGCTATTGATACTGCAGAGCTGGCACTTACAGAAAATATTCTTCAGGGTACTGAAGGGATATTGTGACATGAAGCATGGCAGCTCATCAACATGAAAGGAAGGACTTCATCAGATTGAAAGAAATAAAGGAAAACATGTGACACAGAACACTTCAGTTGAGGTGGTTATGAGTCAATTTCAAGACAGAGGTTAGAAAGAGTCAGAGAACAAGCTGCATAAAAGAACAAATTGTTTCTACCAGTTGTTCTGTCGGGAGGATTATCAATAAGAGCAAGGCACAATCTTCTTCTGAAGACTGGCGAGATGGGATGAGTGGACCATGGTGATACCACATGTAAAAACAACTATATCGCAGGAAAAGTTTTCTCTAGGGCATATTTGAGACAATCTGGAATAAAATCTGGAAAAGCGGCCATAGAGAGCTGACCAAAATATCCTGTGGTAACTTCTGATATGAGTAGGAAAATTCAAAGGTAATAAAATAAACCACTTGTCTAGCAGACCTGTCTTCACTGCAGAGGTGGAATCTTTCCTTGCAATTTTCTAATGTGCTTCTAATAAAATCTGCTTCTCTGACTCTTAGGGGCCAGAGACATGAAAAACATTATCACAGAAACTGCCCTGAATCATGCAAAGAACATGCAGAGAGCCTTCAGTCTCACGGTGTGGTTTCACAGAGGAAAGCCAGGTTACACAAAGCTTCATTCAAGCTACCTGTGCCTGTGAAGTCACACGTATCAGATCACTGGTAGTGGAAGGCTAGCTAGAAATGGGTTTTTTATGTCCATCAGAAGTTTTTGGGGTTACCACAATTCACCACTTCTGCAGTAAAATTTACTGAAGGCATTTGATGTTCATTGTGAAAACCATAGCAGAAATAAACCCACTTGCAATTGTAGTGCAAAGAGGGGGCTTCCATTTTTGACTGTGATGGATTGAGGGTTCAAGTTCTTTAACCACAAACGTTTTCAGCTGTCGCTTCCACATCTCAGAAGAACACCTGTAACTGGAAACATATTCCATGCTGAGTCTCTGGACTTTACTGCTGAGTTTCTTACCCTTTATTCTCCATTTCTCTGCTCTTCTGGGGAGGGGGAAATGAGGAGAGGAAAAAATTATTTTACTAAGGATAGGTTGAAATAAAATCAATGGGAGCAGTGCCCACAGGAGAATGTCAGACCACAGGATATTGCCCCAAGCACTCTCCCAACCTGAACTACTGCAACTTTGGGATATCCTGATGTAAAGGTGCTTCAGAGTATTTGTTTTTAAGTGGGTACTTGTCCAGTGTCCCCTTGAGTCCCTGTTAACCTTCAGTAGTTATTGCTTTGTCACACTCTTGTTTTATGTTTGGACATTGAGCACAGCTATCTGCCTTAAGCTTTTGCTTGATTTCTCTGTGTGGAGAGTTATAAACCACCCTTCTCAGTAAAGAAAATCCTTGAAGTGGTACAAGGCTCATGGTCTGTAGCTACATTAATTTATAGGAAAGTCCTTGCTGAAGACAAGAAAAATAAAACATTTTAGATTTTCATTTTATCAGATCACTATACCACCAGCATCACTTCCAATTTAGATTCTATACCCACTAAAGATAGTTATAGTCTGAACAGAAAATTACATCCAACAGGATTTGTAATTAAATTACATTAACACATTCCTCATTAATTTCTTCAGAGTTCTTGGACATCAGCCTCAGAGTGCATTTTTCAGAGATGCCCTGAACACTAGCTGATGTGGAAGTATCTCTTTGTACTGACCACCACTTATTATCCGTAGGCATACAAAGTTTGTTCCTAAGTCTACCTGTGAGCAGCTCCAATACCTCTAGTGACAGCCAGAGTGGGTGTGGGCTGAGCCCATGCTGAACCATCTGACACCAAGCTTCTTCTCTAAGGACAGGTTTGAGAATACAGTTTGGACAGAGAGAAGGTAGGCATTAAGTGTTAAAAGTTAAAAAGTCAGAACTGCCTGCCATTGCAGACAAGGGACTTTGATCCAAGTTTATGACAGAGATGTTAATAACTAGACCGGGGCAGACTTTTTTCTCAACCCGAGGGAATTTTTAGGCTTTCACAAATCTTTTGTATCGGAGATCAAGGCAGAAAGCTGAAATAATGGAAGCCAAGACAAATACTCTTCCCTTCTTTCCTTCTGCATCATATTTTTCAGTATCTTTCACTTTCATTTTGCCTCTTACTTTTGTCTTTGGGAAGAGGTCATGTGTCATCTTTGATTTGCTATCCCTCTCCACTGCCCTCTCCCTTCATGGAAAATGCCCACACCTCTTGATGTGTCCTCTCACCACCTCCCTAAAAACAGTGGAGCTAAGCTGGTGTAAGGTATTCAACACTCTCCCTCTAACTGCTGCTATAATGCCTACTAAGCATGATATAGCAAATGGTTAAAATTTTAAATATAAAAAAACTTAAATGAGGTATTTCAAATGTAAAGAGTCTTTTCCATACATTTCGAGGCAATAAGGCCTTCCACTGGGTATGTTGTCATAAATATTAAGTTTGGATAAAGCTCTGCTTTGGTGGCTGGCTACTTCCCAGGTAAAATGCAGTGAAGTTCCATGACCGACATTTGTATGAGAGGAGCAGGAGCTGAGCTTTTGCACCCTGCAACACAAGTGACTGTAGAGGGAACTGGCCTTATTTTCCAGTGCTGGTTAGTCTAGCAAACCCAAATGAGGTTTAACACTTTTGAAAGTTAAACCTTTTTATCAAGGACTCAAGCACAGATCCTGGATTTATCTTCAAACACAAATGCTTGTGCCCAGTGTTTTTCTAAAGACACCTGCAGGTACAGCCTTCCCCAAGATGGCTGTGGAAGTGTCTGGACTACTGTTTATTTTTGTCAGACTATAGCTATGACAAAATGTATGGGATCTGTACTGTTGTAAACTTCTTCTCAGAGCCCCTTTAGGTTTTTTCTGGGGTCTAGTATGCCTGTGCTCTATTTATCTCCCTTATTAACACCTTTGATTATTTTTCCAGTTCAGTTGCTTAAATTTAAATTAACTTTGTTTAATTTCTTGATGCTCAATATGTACAGAATAAAAGGGGGCAAACCCATTACTTCTTGTTTTACTTCTATCATCAAAGTACCGAGTATAGTCATGCCTGTGGTGGGCTTATATCTACCCTATTAAAGCAAGATGTAGTGTCCATACAAAGATAGATAGCAGTTTTATTAAAAAGATATATGTTAATCTTAACAGCTTCTGGCATATTCTCTCTTTGCTCTACCACAGATGCTGAAGAGTAAACACACCTGCAGGAATACAAATACTTAACATCAACAAGGAACGTCATCTAGGTGGAGGTGTGCATATTCTGTTGTGATCAAAAGACATTTCCTTAACATGTTGCCTCCTTTCTTACTGTGAATTTGCGTATGAAGCAGATTGTAGGGGACACTTTACAGACAGGGAATAAGTTGTCTTCCTCTTGAAGAATGCTTCTGTGCACTGGTACCCCTGCTGTGTCAACCAAAAGCCCTGCTCAAGGCCCATGACATTCTGGTTCTTGTGCCAAATAAGCACACCAGATCCATACCTTATACCTTATTTTTTGCTCTCATCATGTGCCTTTTAATGACAGGACATGGCATTCCAGTTCAGATCTCTAGGCTGCACCTTCTCTTGCTCCAACGATGGCAGCAGTGGTAGTCAGTTAATAGTATTACTGCAGGGGCTGGCAGTAGTTGTTGCACAGTGGGAGACAAGGTGCCAAGCAATGAACAAGCACAGAGCACAGGCTCTTTCCCCTCCTGGAGACTGCAGCATAGCAGAAAGAGGAGGTCTCGGGCAGGTGGAAGATGGGGAAGCAGAAGGAGGGAGCTGGCTAAGCAGAGAATTTGTAGTCAAAACAGCACATGGGCAGTCCAATGCTGTCAGCTTGTCCGTGGACCACTGCAAAAAACCAGCCAAGCCTCCTTCACCTGCAAACAACTGCAAAAACAGCTGTACCCCCACAAGCTGCCTTGTGATTCTGCCAGCTATCACCTGAGTACACAAAAATGAACCAGCAGGTAGAACAGAACCAGTAGTCTGCTCAAACCCATTCCTATGCATGCAGAAATGGGAATAACTAAGCAGAACTGGTACTCAGGGATGTGCTGAGTTTCCTGAAGCCCCAAGCACTTTGTCACCATGAACCCCATTCAAAAATATTCCAGAGAAAATTACCATGGTCCTAAAAAGTCTTCTGGGCGCCTGAACGCACAGTTACCAGGGACAGCCGCTGCCCTAGAAAATTTTGCCAATGATACCAGGAATAGCAGTTCAAACAGGGACCTGATTCATTGATGTTTGTTTTGTGAAATCTCACACTGATGCAATTTTGTGCAAATGCACATAGATGGAGTCAACCCACTTCTACTTCAGGTAAATAAAATTTATTTATTTTCCATGTCCACAAATTAGCAGAATCAGCCTGCTTTCTCCTTTAGCCCTGCATGATGAGCCCAGTAAGCTAATGATTTTCGCAAACCAACATGAGTAAGTTTTTAAGCCAACTCCATTTCTGTAAGAATCCTAAAAGACTGAAACTGCAACAGGACATATGCAAAAGGAATGACAGCAAAATTTAAAAAAAAGACAGCAACTGGAGATTCAATTATAAAAAAACCATCAGACTAACACAAAATGACTTTGTCTAGTGTTTCTAATGCCTTGGTTTAGTATTGTGACTTAGCAGACAGCATAGGAGAGCCCTTAGCCTTCGATCCCTAGCTCTGGCCCAGATCAGTCCTTCATGTAAAGAAATCCCTTGAAGAAGCTTAATGAGGAGTGATGGCAAGGACGAGGAGTCTGTCCTGGTGGATTCCAGCAGGAACACATAGGGCTCATACCATAGTTACATAGCATACGGTGTCACTTGCACTGCAGGGCATGTGTGAAACAACTTGTTCCAGCCTCTTCCAGCTCCTCCACTGTCTTCAAGATGGAAGAAGTATCAGAACTCAACACGAGGGTGTTGCACATCCCTTGGCAGTGCAACAAAGTGCACTTCAAACACAAAAGAGAGCTCTGGAGTTTGCATACAAGGCTGCTGGGCTGACTGCAGCAGTTTCCTGACTCAGTTTTCAGCAGATTTTTAATTTATTTGCTCAGAACTATTTATCTGCCATTTTTATATCTCACACTCACAATGTTTCAGCAATTGAAAATGCTTTAAACCATTTTCAACCCCCACTTCATTATTATGTTGAAAGAACAGATACCTCATATTCATTATTGAACAGTGAAGACAGGGACAGAATAAAAAAACAGAGAAGCTAAATCTAAACAAAATATAGTCATCACTGGTCTTACACAGCTCAGCAAGACCCAGACAAAATCGCCCTGTGATACCCAAATTGTTCTGTGTACCATTTAGAAATCAGAAGCTAAGGAAGATCTTTGGCAATGTTTTGTCAGCAGATAAGCTGGCTAAACATTAACCTCACTTTTTGCAATCCCTAATCAGAGGTTTCCATTCATACAGCTGCTCTGTACTCTGAACTTTGAGTTAATGTATCTCTATTTTACAGGAAAGCTTTGCTCACATTGCTTTTGGACTCTGCAGACTTGACAATGTGACCTCTTGCTGCCAGCTCAGGAGGCAACCTGATGATGCCTTTGCTTAGGTCATGTTAGTTAGCAAGTTCACATCAGGTCTTAGCTTAGCTTGCTAAGAACGACTTGTGGTTTCCAAATGAAGTGCACCATCCTGAAAATAGGATTTTACTGACTGAAAAGAAGCACAATGATTTGGAAAGTCACATTAGATGTACAAAAATATTTCCAAATCCTGGTGCAGAAGTGCAACAAGCCTGAAAACGCTGCTTGCCTGGTAAAGCAGACCCTGCCAAGAGATTATTGACAAGAATCATCTTCCATGGGGAAAAACTCCAGACACATTGGTGTTTATGGATACTGTATCAATGGAGTCTATTTTTTACATGTAAATAAGAGAGAAAAGCACTAGCTAAATGTTGTCATTTATCAGTATTACGTAAAAACAAAATAGAGATAAGGGGCACAATAGCAGCAGATTTGGACTATGAATACTGAATTTTAATTTTGGTATTTTAGAATGTTTTGTGATTTCTCAGTAGTATCTGAAGCAGATGCAGTTAAACTGGTTGTGGGACATATGCAGGGTCCAGGGATCAGAGCAGCTCAGTGGCTCTCTGGTCCATGATGGAACCTGGGCACCAGAATGTGGTGAGCAAGAGTGGAGGATCTAAAGAGGAAGAAGCATCTAATAACATTCTCTGTCCATCCTAGCCTGCCTGAATTCTGGGGAAGTTTTGTGGGCAGTGCTGGGCCAGCATGTCCCACACAATGGAACCCCCTCCCAAATTCTGAAGCTATGGGACTTGCAAAGCTGCAGTGAGAGCTTGGGAGAAGTCTTGTTTTCAGTATCCAGTATCCTGGATATCTGACCCTCATGCTTAAGTATGCCTCTGCAGACTTGGTCTGTCTCTTCTGTGTCCTGAGAACCTAGTTCTGAAATGCTTTTCCTGAGCTCCTGCTTAGACATTTAATTTTCCAGGCAAGAAATATAGCTTGGTCAAAATTCAGTGAACAATTCCTATACCACACAATACTTCATCACATACTTAACTGTAACTTTAGCACTGACCTGAAGGGGATATGAGCACATACTCAAGATGCTGTCCATGATAAATAATTTTTGTGAGCAAGGACTGACAGAAGGATCAATCCTGAGCTGAACTGAGGCCTTGTCATATTTTATTTCTTAGAGTTCAGTGGTTTTTTGCTGTTGTTTATCCTAAAACCCCCCAACAACAGCACAGAAGCATTGCAAGAATTTATTTTGCAACACAACAAAAAATGTGTTTTATATATTCTGCCATAACTCAGTAACAACAGAAGGCATAAAACCCACTTACATAATTTATTTCTGATTGGAAATCAGAGATGAACATTTTCACCGCAAAAAGTGAATGTTTTTCAGACTCACAAAAGGTGAAAACTCAAGAGTGATAACTGAGACTGTCTTGTGGTCTTATTGGAGCCTTCATGCAAAGCTCCTGGGTAAATTAGATCTTTTCACATGAAGTTTAAGGCAGTAAAGCCTCTGTAGTGGTTCTTACACTACAGTACAGTCTGGTGAACATAACACTGGGGATTGTATTTATTCTTGCAGTTGCACAGCTCTAAGCATGCTCTGCCATTAGACAAGTAAGGGACAGCAGAAGAGCACAGGGTCAAATACAGACCCACATTAAGAATGCAACACTAGTGATTGCACTAGCTTTGGATTTGATTGCAGATAAAGAGACCATTTTCTGATTGCATTATAGCTGTGGCCAGGATGAGCTCTACACCAGCTCTCGGCAACCACAGTTCAAGCCTGAGGATCGAAATTTTAGAGTCATGCAGTGAAGAGCAGTAACACAGAAGCCTTCCCTCTCTCTGAACTCTTTTTGTACGCACCACGCTGCTGAGGCACACTGTTTGCTGCAGCTAACCTGCTGTTTGTTAAATGTAAGGACCCCTACTCCTGTTCCAGGCACGAGTTCTGCCAGAACAGCCTCAGTCCTGTGCACACAGGAGGGAGCAGACCGTCGATATGGAGCCCAACACTGACCTGATGCCCTGCTCAACTGCCTTTCCAGCCCTACACGGCACCCCACCTGAGGCTTTTCCCACAGGAACTGGAGTCCTCCAGCACCCTGCCTGTCCTGGCCCTACTTGTTATCTCCCAAGCACACTTCCCTTACAGACCTCTAGGAAGTCTTCCTACAAGCTGTTTCTCTTCACCTAAGTGGATCTGTTTCTCTCCAAGATGTTTCTGTGCTCATTTAAGAGAGAGGAAATAATTTCATCCTAAGAAATCATACACAGCTTTACTCATAAATCCCCTGTGACACACTACCCTCATAAGCAGACTTCTTTTACCATTTTTGATGTCAGTTACAATCTACCTTTTATTTATATGTGTCTTAGGCTACCGTTATGCAAAGGATTTCCAACATATTGAAGCAAAATCTGGTAACTGCTTAGGACTACGCAGTATTATCTGATATTTTAGTGTCTCAAGTATAGTAATACACATTACTCTGCAGTAAAGCCATCATATAATGACCCATCTGTGGAAGAAAAATTCCCATGAACCTATTGGTGAAGGGACAACCTATTTTAGCTGTCTATCTCTTCCACATGAAACAGAAGAGTATGGCTAGATTGCCCAGAACTGTCTCTTCCAGGAAGGCTGGTGAGAAGAAGTCCATGGATGGACCTTGGTTTGCTGGAATATTTTTTAGAATATGGATAGGCTGCATCATTATAAATGTCTGTATCTGTTTAAAGTTACCTCTGTGGTCACTGAGGGATAGCAGAAGCATATAGTGTCACGTGCAATTACAGACGTCATCCTTCTCTGTGAGGGAGGAGACAACACAGTTTTCATTAAACATCTTTTTATCCCAAACTAAGAACTGTACACAACTGATCAATAAACTGGAAAGCAAATCAGATATTTTATTTAAACTAATAAAATCTCAAAGTGAAGTATTAGCACAAAAGGTCTGACTGTGATGTCCTCATGGCCAGAGAACAGCACTAAATGTGGGATGGTGGAGGTAAATGTTGAGTGCAAGGGAGATAAGGGGTTAATAGTGTCAGTAAAGCACTGCCATTAGACAAAACCAAAAGAAATAGAATGAAAGAAGGACAAGTGAAGGGGAGAATCACAGAATCACAGAATCAATTAGGTTGGAAAAGACCTCTGAGATCATCGAGTCCAACCTATGACCAAACACCACCGTGTCAATTAGACTATGGCATCAAGTGCCACATCCAGTCTTTCCTTAAACACCTCCAGGGACAGTGACTCCACCACCTTCCTGGGCAGCCCATTCCCATATTTAATCACCCTTTCTGTGAAGTCTGATGAAGTACTGTCATGGTTGTATGGAACTGAGTGGGTTTTCCTCTGTATAAGTATGTGAGAAATTTTTGCTGGTATTCCCTGTGTTGGTGCACTGACCACTCTCTCTCAATGGGTTTTCACAAAGAAGTCACATTTCAGATGAACCCATCTGAACCTATATATGTTGCTATATATGCTTATTTCAAGTGTGTATGTTATGTATAGTTATAGGGTATATACTAGAGACCATGTGTTAACTGCATTGGAATGGCCAGAACAAACTGTAGACAAATAGCAGTGATATTTTAGGTTATCCAATCTGCCGATTAAGCCAAAAGTATCTTCCTGCCCTTGCAGCACATGGAGTAAGGATGCAATTTCTCAAGACTGAAGTGGCTCTGCAACTCTTGTTTTCATTGCTACTATCTGAGTTTCTACCAGTTTACCTGATTAGTGCCTCTCTCTAGGCAACCGTTGGTGATGATGTGAAGAGCTGCACTGTGAGGTGTTCTCTGAGTTGCCTGCACTTAGAAGTGATCACAAGATTTTCAGCTTGTTAGTTTCAGGTGGTAAATTTTTTTTCTTTTGCAATTTCCTTCTTTCGGCTTGTAGGTATGATTTATAGCTTGATTTATTTTTTTATATAGTTGTGCAAGAACAACTATTAATTTCTTTCTGCATGAAAACTTCTATATGCTCTTTTGTGGCTGCTTTCCCCTTCAGGTTTGCTGTTTCAGGTGATTCAATAGGTCCTAACGATAACAGTTAAAGTCGTTGACTGCTGGTCAGCTGTTAGAACACCTGGGACAGTAGATGCAGGGCTAGATGCCAGCTGCAGCTGTGATGGGGGAAAGAAGCTGAACAAACAATGCCAACAATGCCCCACTTGCTGCTATGAGAGCCAAATGCACACACAGGGACAGGCAGGACTGTCTCTGAGGGTGCATCTCAGATCTCCGTCTCCCCATGGAGAAGACCTCAGAGTGATTATTTGCAAGACTTGATAAGCCTTCATCTCTTTGAGGAGCTATTCTATTTAATCAAGAGAAGATGTTAGGACAGGCCCTCAGCACACAAAGAGTAAATCATGTTAATCTGCCCTTTGCTTATTTTACACCAAAATGACTACCTTAATTTTGTATGTCAAAGATACACATCCTCCTTCCTATCCAGCTTGGTATGCACTGCCAGCAACTGCCAGCATTGCCCCTGAAGGTGACTGATTCATTGAGAATTCTTTTGAAATCTAGTCCCACAAGCTTTCTGCTTTGCCACAAAGCATAAACTCCGATTTATCTTCATGACCATGCACAACTGCAAGTATAACTGACTGTGACAAAAATAACCTCCTAGTGCCCAGCCCCAGCGTTTAACTCTGTGGGCATTTCTGAAGTGCAAGCCACACATGTGTACAGTTCTGCTGCAAAAGGTGGGGTCTGGAGGTCAGTGTGCTGCTCTGCGTAAACGGGGTACACAATGCAAAACAGATGGACACTTTCCTAAGACAAAATCCCCAAATGAAAAGAGCAAGCAAAAGACATAAAATGATAGATTTGGGACATTCAACTGAAGTTGAGTTTGTCTCTCATACTTTTAGAAGCATGGTCCACTCTTGTAAGCATGTAGAAAGAATTTATGGACACCAGGGGTTTGAAGTAACTGACTTGAGGTCCTGCAAATGTGGTGAGTTCATGGTAAGGTACTTGCATTGTACAGAATGAATCTTCCCATTCATGCAGTGCAGCTCTCCATTCTGCTGTTTACAATGCTGTTCACAAAACTTGCATTTACAGAGTCCCTAATCGTGAACAGGAATTTTCTTATTTCCATGGATGAGGAAATTACATCACAGAAAAGCCAAATGATTTTCCCTCAGCCACACAAAGTCAGAATCAGATTGCAGGAGCAGGTGATTCATCTTCCTGTCTTGAACCATCAGATGACAGCTGCTTGGGATGAAGGAAACAGATTGCTTTTTCAATAGTAGGTCATAATTGCTCCACCACAGGGAAGATTGTAAAGCCATTGTTCCTGATGTTTGTAGACATTAAGGACACAATTTCAAGAGTTAAACAAAATGTTAACCATCATTATGAAATGATGTTCTGTTCTCTGTCTTTCTTGGTGCTGGTATTAAAAATTAATATGCCAGTCTGAAACCATGCCATTTTGGTACCTATTCTTACCATCTAATGACTTATCCCAGGAACTCTGTGGAAATTTGCTATTTTGGTAAATAGTTTTGTAAGGAGTCTTAGATAATGAATGCAGTGATCATTCCTAACTGCCTGTATATGTGTTTCCAGAATCTTTCACAAGTCAGAAGCATAGTGTGCCAAATCTTGACAAAGACCAAGATTTGAGTAACCAAGTTCTTTGATAAACTTAAAGAGACACTGCTCAGAATAGGTGTTATCTTTCCTGAAGTGCTCAATTTGAGTCAGATTTAAAACAAAGAAAGTGATGGGAAGTAAAGAAAAAAATCCCAAACCCATGATCTAAATAAGGAAATAAAGAGAAATGAGTAGAGCAAGGAAAGTTTTAAATAATGCAGGGATCCAGTTCTTCAAGTAGAAAGAAATTTAATAGATTTAAAAATATTTAAACTTGGAAATCTACTGTAGGAAACATTTCGATAATTCATTGCAGTAGAAAAGAAAGATTACCAGAGATATGTGTGAAAGAAAGTTCCAATGAGTCAAACCCAGGATGAGGAGGGATTTACAGTAGGGTCTCTGTTATTTTCTGGGTCAATACTTATCATTTTATGGATCCAGCTCTTTTTCTAATTCTGTTGCCAGCTGCCCTGTAAGTAAAAGGAGTGAGCATGCTGGGTGAGGAGACAGTCGTCAGGAAGGTATCTGCATATGAAATGGCACCAGGGAACCAGAGCATTGTCCAGAAGGAAGCATCACCTCCTAGGTAGAGAAGAGACAGGGAGAATGCTGCAGGGACACTGCTATTTTCCTTGGATGAGCTGGCCAGAACTTTGCTCTTTTGGGGACATGCTCTCCTCTTTGTGCTTTGTTTTAATTTCTCATTCAGAGGGGTAAGAAGGAACATTTTTGGACATGGTTTGATTGTAAAAAATGTCTTCTATTCATACACACACACAAGAAAAAGAAACTTAGTTGAGGCCCCAAGCTAGTAAAAGGAGTGCAATACCGTATCTTTGTGCAATGCTGTATTTATTTACAATGGAACATTTGGTGGAAAATCATGCCAAGAAAGGATACCTTTCCTGCAGGAAGTGTTTTCTTCCCTCTTACACCTTCCTGTAGGCTCTTCTAGTCTTGGGGCTGTAAGAAAAAAGGCCTTCAAAGAAGCACAAAAGAAAATACCGTATCATAGAATGGTTTGCGTTAGAAGGGACCTTAACAAGCATCTAATTCCAAATCCCCTGCAACGGGCAGGGTTGTCACCCATTAGATTGGGTTAAATAAGAAGGAGTTTGTCTGTCAAATGTAATGCCATTTGTCTTGTAATCACTGTATTCAGGAGCTTTCCTTGCTTTTAAAACCTCTCTTCTGTGTTCAGCTTTTTGGGGGAATTATGTCATTTGGCAAATAGAGAACCATTAAGCCATCTACATTTCCCTGAATCTTTTGCTTTGCCACCCTCTGGCACATCTGCAATGTGGTGAGTGGCTGGCACAAGTAGAATAAGTCTCATAAGTATGGTGCTTTAGGATGGTTTTTGCTTCCTTGCTTTCAGATGTGAGATGTTAAATACATTTTGGAGTTGCCGTTACACATTAAACTCTCAGAACGCACTGCTCTTCATATGAATCCAGTGTTCATCTAACACTCAGTGTTTGGCTCAGGCAAACACTCTGAGCAGTCTGAACCAGACGCCCTGCTGAATTATAATCAATTCTGATGCTGTAGGAGCAAACTCCTTTGATGTATGTCGTGATGTTGTTTAGTCATCTACAGTATTTGTACTCAGGTATTTTTATTACTTCCGTTTGGTCTTTGCTCAAAGTTCACCCCCTTCCTGTTATTTTGGTGCTAATGAGAACTAATCTTTTTAAAAAGTTTCTTCTTCAACCCTGTGAACAATTTCTGAATGGAGACCTGTATCAAATCCCAAGAGCAAGCACAAATGTTTTTTAACAGACTATAGGTAGATGCTAACTTCTGTTAATATGCTTACATGTTGCAATACTGTGATTTAGTCTCAGGGGTTTACCTGGTGGTCAAAAGATTCAAAAGAAAATATGTCTTTAGTTGCTTCATAATTCCATTACTCAGAAGTGCTTTGGTGCCAACCATGATTTATAGAATCAGTCAGGTACAAAACGTTTTCCCGAGACTCCAGGCTCTGGTTCAGGAGAACCACCTTCCTCACGGCAGTGCAGACAAACTCTGTCGGTAATGCTGTTCATAGATATTTTTCATCAGCTGCAGCTGGAATGGGTTTGACTTACACGTGGTCACTCTGATTTCTTGCAGCACTTCCCTGATGCATGGCTCTGTCAATGTGCTAAAAGTTGAAAGAAGGAAAAACATATCCTTTTGTGGGTTTCCAGTGTGGTCTCCCACATGGAAAGGTCTTCTGCAGTGGTAAGGATGCCTAACACCTGTATCTGCCATTGACGATGTGCAAAGCTGATCTCCGAAGAGAATGGGGAGCATTCAGGGCTGAAAAGTGCATGTAAATTGTTGCAGTAACCCAGCTTGGAGCAAGCTGGAGGATGACTGAGAGACTCAGTTCTGTGTTTTACAGCCTCCTTGTTGAGTTTAATCTGTTTTGTCAAAGTTTGTTCAGTAGCTCGTAAGTTGTATCTCTGTACCCCAGTTGCCAAGGTTACCCCTTTCCCTGAGTTCTGTCCCTCCCCCCTGGGGCGAGCCGACTCACCGGACTCCCAGGTGGAGACTCCTTGTCCCTCTCCACCCATCTCCCTGCCCCCTGGGCGGAGAACCCCTGCCACTCTCCCCAAAGCACACCTTTCCCTTTGGAAAGTTCCCTGCTACTCGGTGTGTCATTGGGTCCTGTCCCCTAATCCCTTCCCTGCTACTCTCCCATTGGATATCATGTTGTCAATCCTAGCCAGATCCACCCCTGAGCCCTCTTCCCATGGGTTTGTGGGTTTCCCCATCCCCAGAATAAGAACCCATGCATGACCCTAATCTAGGTCTTCCCTCATCCCTTTCACTGGAAGTAAACCTGTGGAGTTCATCCGGGACACCCCTCCTGCTCCTTTCCCTCTGCAGACACACAGTGCTATCAGGCAGCAGCCTGCCCTCTGAGAGGAAACCACAAAGTCCTCTAAACTACAGCAGACCAGGGACGTCTGCAGTGGGACGTGGTGGGCTTCGGGCAGCTCCTACTGTGTCAGTAAATGTTGGGACAGCCTGGATTGTGGGAAAGAACTTGACTGCTGTAAAGACAGAACTGAAACTTCATCCTGCCTTTGACACATCCATTTTAGAGGATGTGGGGAACATTTGAAGCATGTCTGAATCTGATATTCTTTTCCATACTTTCTGTTTTATTTTGCTTTTTCACATTTAAAACCAGTTTCTTCAGCAGGAGTGGTTTGGGGACAGCTGGCATTCCAGTGACAGCAGTCCTTGTTGGTATTCAGCTATAATCAGCTTTTTAGGTGCTTAAAGAAGGGGGCAACAGTCGTACAATATACAATTTAACTGTGAAAGAGTTTGTGGCCGCAGGTGGAAGAAATAGTTAACACACTGAGAAGGAGTATTACTCTGTTGAGTTCTAAGGTACAAAGGGACTAGTGCTGTATCATACATTTCTTCATTTACTCCTCCTGTAGTATAAAATGCCCTGTCTCTGTGCTTCCCTTCTTATTGGAAAGTATATAAAGAAGAACAGCAGATGATTAAAAGAGCCCTGGTGCACTAAATAAATAACAAAAAAAACCCAAATCAAAAAAAAAAAAAANAAAAAACCAAAAAAAAAAAAAAAAAAAAAAAACCAAACAAACCACCACCACAGCAAGAAAAACAAAAATGAAAACAAAAAACCCAAACCAAGACAAACAAAAAAAACCCCAAACCAAACCAAACCAATCCAAAAAAACTAAAACCAAAACAAAAATAAAACCAAATATGGAAGTAAAAATCTAACACATTAGGAGTGCTTTATGATAAACCAAATTAATTCTTTAGTGTCAATGCATTGTGCACTGATGTGTGAGGTTTTTAGGTTATCTGCTGTCAGGAGATTTTATGCTGCCGCCTTAACATTAGGAATACCAATTCTTTCTGAGTACACAGAAGAAGGCTGGTTACCTATTTGTTCAAATATTTACACAAGAAGCTTTTTGGTTTGGCTGGAAACTTTGGGTTCTGCAGTCTTCCTGTTGTTAACTGAAAAGAGTCATGCGCAGATCCTAAGAGTTAAATGAAAAAAAAAAGCTTGGGATGACAACCTGGGTTGTAAATGAAATTTGGATTACCCAAAAGAGTGAAAGTCTTGAGAGAAACAGAAATGCTGAACAAGCACACTGATTGCAATCAATAAATTTGTTTCTCATAAACACAGTCTTTGATACACCTTTCACTAAAGAGTGATTTTACATTAATATCCCTCATCCTAGTGTTCCTGTTCTTTTTTAGTAGAGGGTCTAGTCAGCTGTGGTAATGCAGTAATTCATAGCTCGTGTCTCTTGAGCCCTGATCAAGCCTTTATCGTAGGCACTAAAACCTCCAAGACACAATCCTTCTCTTCTGCTTGTCCCAAATACAGTCCTTTCCCATATCATCAGAAAGACTGGCTCATTCCTCCTCTAGGAGTCTGGTCTTTGGGTTGTGTTCTCTTTCCCTGCAGCACTTGCTTCCTGCAATGCTGGTGAGGTAAAGGTGATGTATCTCAGTGAGCCAGAGTGTAAATAGGGGCAAAAACCTTCTTCCATAAAAAATTGTCTAGCTGACAATAAGGTGATGCACCTGTTGCCTTGTGAACAATAAAAGATTCATTCATTCAATGTCTTACATTTTAGACAGAAGACCTTCTTTAAAATGAAGTAATTAAAATGTAATAATTCCATTGATGGGAACAAAAAAAAAAAAGGCAGGGAAAAGAATCCCTTCTTCCAAGCCTTTATTAAAAATCAGCTCTGAGTAAGGGGGACCTTGGGGTCGTGCTGGCCACCACCGCTCCCTCGATTGATTCCGAGGAGGAGGTCTCTCGCAGTTTTGTCAATTGCTTCAGCAGAGCTGGGGGTTCCAATCCTCACGGGATCCTCGGGAATGCCCTCTCCAGGATGGAGAGCCAAGAGCTCATCTCGGATGGAGAGCTGAGAGCTTCTTTGGTTCTGTTGCCTAGGGGTGTTAATCTCTCGGTGTGTTAGGGTGGCAACTTCAAAGTTCGAAAACCACGACCAGTCGATGGATGGCCGTGGTTGCTGCCAGTCCAATGGTGTTGATTAGACCTTTTAATTAGGCGCCAGCTCATTGTTCTAAGAGCTAGAGTCCATCTAATTTACATATGAATGGCGTCACTTCCCTTCAGGCGCCTGTCTGGGAGCAGTGGTGGTGCCGCACCTCCGACGGGTGAAAGGTGTTGGGACAAACTGATACACATAGTTGGGTAAGTAATAAAGGGGAATAAAGGGTTTGCATTAATACCGCGGGTCATTAACAAAAGCAGGGGTAACGGGGTACATACGACAAAAAGGAGCAGCAGAACACCTTAACACAAAGTAGAACAACACTGGGTAGAACCGGTGGGGTACTTAATGATGGTGATTAACTGGGACAAGACACTTAATTAACGAGGTAGATAATGAAAACTGGGTAGATAAACAAGGCAAACAGAAAAAAACCACCAGAATTTTGTCCATAACGCCATCATGAAATTTCATTCAAAATACTGGTGTCCTTCGGGGACTTGTGGGTGCATGATAGCAAGAAAACCCAAATAGTATCTTAATAGCAAAGAGGGTAATTGTGGTAAGCCAGAGTGGTTTTTCTCTGGCCCACAACCTTCCAGAAGCCAGCTGCGTTGGTAGAAAGAAGTGAGGAAGGGTCTTTGCAAGGGTCTTCGTAAAAGTTTATTCCAGCCTGGCACACATACAGGATCTCGAGGCCAGCACTCGGAGCCAGACCGGGGAGGCAAAGACAGAGGCCTCTGGAGGGTGATAAGGGTTAAGTATGTGGGGTGGTCTGGGCAGGCCACATACCAAGGTGGGGCCAGGACAGGGGCACTAATAGGAGGGTAGGTGGGGGTGGGCTGATAAGCAGGGGCTCATGGGGGTCGTAGGCAAACCTTGGAACTGGAACAGGGCTTATGGAGAGGGTGGGACAGGGGCACATTTAGCTTTTGTGTCCCTTCTTAACAGGGGGTTCCCACAACTCCCCATTTCTGTATTCATTAAGAAGGTTTCTTTTAAAGATTTTACAATTAAAAGTTCCAGAGTTTAAGAACTGCATAGACACAAGATAAAAAAAAAAAAAACAACAAAGGCATTCATGAGACAATTTTCACAAGGATGCAAGCTATCTTTTGAGTCCCCAATGTCCAAACGGGTCCTCTGGAGTGTCCCAGAGCTGGCAGGAGGGAGATGGACCTCTCTTGGCATGGCTCATCAGGGAACTGAGTCAGGAGAAGATCTCTTCAGCAGGGGCTGGTTCTCTGCTGGCTGTTAGCAATGTGGTCAGTTGTGATTTGAGTCCATGCAAGGTGGAGTGGGATTCCTGTTGGGACTCCAAGTAAACTCGTTAGATCTTTCCCTCCCTCTTTTCATCCTCCCATCTGTATTTAAAAACAATTTTGGGGGAGGGGATTGTTAGTTGTATAGCAAAGGTATGGAAGAGTGTGGCAATGGGAAGGGGATTGTGGGGGGAGGAAGGGAGCAGGAATCCGGGGAAACATAAACTGGGGATAATAGGATTTGGGCAAACCTCAAAAGAGGTTCATTTTACTTGGCATAGGGTAATAGGGGAAGGCAGGAGGGAGGTAGGGAGGTTGTAGGAATTGAGTAGAAGTACTTGAAGGGGTGTGACTTAGCCTATTGTGAAGTTCTGTGATCTCAAGACTGGTTTCTGGGTGTGTGAAGGCTGGCTGGTGGGCTGTAGTTTGTCGCTGTGGTTAGGTGTGCATCTCCTGCTTAGGGCTGGAATTTCACTAAGTGTTCGGACATTTGCAGCTTGGGGGCCTTTTCTTCCTAATATCACATCAGGTAAATCATCACAGAATTCAGTGAGAAAGGTGGAACAGCCTGGGTGTTATCAGGATGAGAAATAAAAGGTGAAGTATCCATAACTGATAAGGAGTTGGCAGCTAGAGATTTGCCCTGTTACTGTAACTTCTCACTACTGCTAAGATGAGGAACAGTTTGATCGGGGGCTTTCATGATAAAATTAATTCGTAGGCAGAACTCCTATCTGAACTACTACAGGTGGCTTGGGCAGATGGGGGAGGTTTTAGCATACTCTGAGAAGAGGGAATAGACCTCCTCCACACCAGGTTTGGTTGAGACAGTGCTCTGCCTGAGCAGGGCTGGGGATGGAATGCTGTACTCCAGGTGGAAGAGATAGTGAAGAAGTGGTCTGCAGACAGCTGCAGCCATGGAAAAACAACTCAAAATGAATGAGTAAGTAGAAAAGCCATTTTCTGTAAGGAAAGCACAGGTTCATAAGGAGCACAGAAAGAGTTGAAGACAAAAGTGGAGAAGGCACATCTCCCTCAGCTTGGCATAGCAAAGAGTAAGAGGACAGAGCTATGCAATGAGCTCTGAATAAAGTCCAGATTTGGCTTTGCCAACATCCTGTGTGTAATAACACCCAAATAATTTCATCTTTCCTGTTTTTTTCTCCTTCCACTACGGTAGTGTCTCTTGCTCCAGGTTTGCATGTGTCCTGGTTCCAGCCAGGATAGGGTTAATTTTTTGCAGTAACTGTAATGGGGTGTAGGCAGAACACAGAGGTTATTCTATACCATCTATACCATGTCATTGCTGGGAGCAGTGGAAACGAACTCTCACTTCCAGAGAGAAGGGGTTCCATCTAGTCAAGAAAATGTAGTGGAGGAAGCTGTCCAGTATTTTCTATTATTGGAGTTTGTCCATGTGAATAAGATATTTTCTTAGAGCCTTTGTTATTAATATCCTTGTTACTATTGTTTGTTTTCTCATCTCTTTGCTGTTTCTGTTAAATTGCTCTTATCTCAGCCCATGACCTTGCCTTTTGTGCCTCCAATTGGAGCAGCATATCGTTGGAAGGGTCTCCATGGGGCACTGAACTGGGAAGTACCATTCCTAAGCCACAGCAGCATGGTTCCAACACAGGAGAGCTTCAGGCTTCCTGGGCCTCCAGACAGGATGGCAATTAAATATTACCTTACTGAAACAGAAATAATAAAAAGGAGTCCAGGTCCAAGCACAGGCCAGGAAAATGAAGGTAGTAGAGCAGAAGGAAAACACAAAATTCTCCTTCCTTCTAGGAAGGAGAGTTGCTGGCCTCTGAAATGTCTGGATCTCCTTCTTTTGTCCATCCTTTCTCTCTTGTACTGTGCCTTCATTTTATAGCTATCAGCCAACATCCAGCAGCTAAAATTTACATGTGTCATTCCCAACTAAAGCTTGCACATTGCTAAAAACTGCCTCTTTTACCCTGTTTCCATGGAAATGAAAACTAACAGCATGACAATAAAATAGGAGAAAATCATGAAAAGACAGCGGTTGAATACCTTTATCTTATTTCTGCTTAGTAGTAGCAAGAAGGCAAATGATTTTTATCTAGAGCAGTTTCCAGTGGTGGATCTCAAAATTCTTTCCAAGAGTAACTATAGCTAGCCTCAAAACATCCCTAAGGAAATAGGGAAATAGTCCTCTCATTTCCTAGGGGACAAATGGGCTTCTTGGGCTCCCTTCCCACATAGGGGTGAAAGTCCTTGTTTGAGACTGGACCTTTCACACACTACATAGCAATGTCATACAGCATGTGACATGACAGAACTATATTAATATACTCAGGAATAGATTCCAGGACTCCCTATGTCATTACATCACATCACATCACATCTTTCCCTCAAGAACAGTCTGCTTCCTAGGTGCAGAAGGGAAGCAAAATGGCCTTTCCTGGCTTCCTGGGAAGATCGATTGAAATTAAATACCACCAAAAATAACAATGAGTGGGGTGTCTGACTTTTATTCCCAACACCATTCTCAGAAGAAAATTAGATCAGGGCATAATAAAGCCTTTCAAGCTCCTTTGAAACAATTGCCTATACCACAAGCCTGACCTTCTTTCTCCTATTTCCATGGAAACAGAGCAGAAAAAATGCAATAGAATGGGACAGAGGACAATTGTGCCAAGTATACATAATA
>VZTN01030566.1:0-16072 GCA_013400515.1 Erpornis zantholeuca | reverse complement strand
GTTCTCACTAATAGTTCTCATTGCAGTTTGAGGTTGGATGCATCTTAAGGAAGAGGAAGGTTAAAATCTGGTGGGTTTCTGAAGGTGGATCACTCACCAATACAGATCTTCTACAGCTGGTCAAATCTCTTTTTCTTTCTCATTCATATCACAATAAACTTTATTGCACTGATGTGAGAGAGATTGAGCACTGGAACACACAGCCCAAAGAGGCTGTAGAGTGTTCTTCCCTGGAGATACTCAAAGCTGCCTGGGAACAATCCTGAGTAATGTGGTCTAGGGGACTCGGCTTGAGCAGGGAGATTGGTCTGGATGACCTTCAATGGCTCCTTCCAACTTTAGACATTCTGTGATTGATAAATCTCTTCAGCTTTGTTTTTGGTTGAACCAAAGTTGGCCTTGTGGAACAAATGATTAGAATAGGCACAAATGAACACCACAGCCTTATAATCAGTCTCAGATACATTGGAAATAAGCCTTACTATCTATTTGTGGGTCCATGTACTTTTGCAATACCTGTGCACCTCTGTGTTTCCACTGGATCAAGCAGGTAGCACTGATTTCATATGCCAAATTCCATATAATTCTCTTTGAATTCTGGGGGAAAACAAATATTGTAATGAATTATGTTATGCATTCTGGATGGTACCACAGCTTAATGGAAACACAGCAGCATTTTTCCTGTGGATATTTGTTTTACTTGTATTCAGTGAAAATTTGTGCATCCATCAACAAGTCTATGGGAGGCAGCAGGCTTTAGATTTTGGCTCACAACTTCCTCCTTTTTTGGCAGAGAGATGAGGAGAAACTGGCGATGATGGGTTCGCACACACTTGTTTATCTTGTGTCACTTACAGAAGCAACAAAAAAATTCCAGAGCAGTCAGTAATAGATAGGAATATACAGCTATAGTATTCTAAAGAGATCAAGCTGACATTAGGAAAAAAGGGAGAAAAACACTTCCAGAGCTTTTTGGTATCATCCTGGCATGGAGGTGGTCCTGCATGTGCATGACATCTGACACCTGCATGGTCTGACTGTTCTGAAGGTTCTGTCTGGGCTCAGAAGTTTGCATGTGGGTGCCATTTTCCAGGTTAAACCAACCAGGAGTTTTCCCCAAAACCCTCCTAAATGAGGTATATTCTCCAGAAAAGCATGTGATCTTATACAGAAGGAAGACGGGGACATGGAATGTTAGGACTTTACCCAGCTAAGCACAGCTCACTCTCAGGAAGCACTCTTGGAGCAAGAAGACCAGGTGGCCTTAAAATTAAAAAAAAATAAAATTGTAAGGTGCTGTAATTCTTCATTACAGCTGCTTCACAACAACTTCAGAGTCTCTTCTCTCCTCATTATGAACCATTCAGTCAGAAAATAGAGGAAAAAATACCCTGAGGCCAGTAGCAGCCTCCAAAGCCTCTTGTTAAAATACCCATCACTACTCAGAGAAGGAGACTGAGGTATTTCAGTGAGAAAAGGGGACTTGCCAGGGACCTGAGGGAGACTCAGGGAAAGAAGAGCCATTTAAGGCTCAGGGAAAGAAGAGTTTGCTGGCAGGAGGAGGAAGGGAGCAGGTCACTGAATATAGTATTGCAACATATTCACTGGGAAAATGCAAACAGAGTAAGTGAGGGGGAGTTGTGATCTGCTTATGGATATTCTGCAAGCAGATAAATAGGCTGATTTAACTGGATAAGTTATTAACCATGAATTACTCTTTCCACCTGGATGATTAAAAAGTCTGTTTATCTTTGTTGCCCGTTTTGTATTTCTTCACAGACCTCACAGGTAAATGCAGAACTGGTTACTTAGGTAAGGCATTTGATAAAGGGACAAGGTAAATTAGTCAACTTGATTACAGTGGCTTCCTGCCCAAGGGCATTTGATAAAGATTACATTACACAAAGAAATAATTCAGATGTGCCTCTGAAACAGCCATGACTAGCTCTGACCCTTTATTAGAAATCTTGTCAACTGCTTACCTGCACAATTAGAAGTCTGTTCTCACTTTGGCCTGAATAGAGCCAGTTCAATTCTCCTTGAGCTTTACACAGAAAACTCTGAGTTTAGACCAAGTAAAGCAGATGTATCTTTACTGACAAAGCTGAGATGTTTTGGCAAGGTTGATCTGAACTGTAGAGAGCTGTTAAGTGATGGTGTCCTTGCAGCCCAGCAAAGGAAAGCAGGAACTGCTGGCTAATTTATTTATCCTAAGATACTGCACAGAAAGAGAGAACCCTACCTTTGGTGCTAGGAAACTGTCAGAGCAAGGTTGGTAAAAAAAGAGAGGTGCAGCATTAAAATTCAGCTCCTCTTTAAACTGTTTAAGAAAGCTTTGCTTTCTATTTCATCTAACTTCAATAAAGTGAGATCGCAGCAAATCAGACAGCTTTTTCCTGTCTGATTTCAGAGCAGTCTGCTTCTTCTGAGAAGAGGAAGATAAAGCTTTGCTCTTGGTCTGATTGCCATGGCTATCTGCCCCTAGCCTGCTAGACCTTCTGTGAGGAACAACTCACCCCGAAACACCCCTTCCTATCCAGGCTGTACTCAAGGTTCCATGTGGCCTTTCAGCCTGCACAGCTTATGTTAGTCCTCTTTCCATTACTACAGCTCTCCTCTGTGTTGGCCTCCTTTATTGCTGTACCCCATACTGACTGCAGAATTGAATATGTAGCTCCCACCACCAACAGTGTTTTAGTTGCTCTACCACAACATTTTAGGTCTGGCAACAAAGATTCTTCATGCGTGGGAGATGAGGGTGGGTGACTGATGAGAGCTCCTCTGCATGTTCACCTCCCTACTCCTTGCTCTATGCCCATGTTTCAGGTAAATACTTCTTGTTTCAAGGGCCAGCAGTTGTTTCCCAGTCACTAGTCTTCTAGCTGCCTTGGGAGGAAAGTGCAGGAGGTCCAGTACTGCAGGGAGGAAGGCTGATGTTCACCCTTATGGACTTCTTTTCCCTTACTCTTGGTTAATATACAGGTGCAATACTTAACCTTCAGACCTAGATGGTGATGTGTCTGCTCTTTTTTAGGGCATCATGAACTTCTTTGCTATGGACAGCTCAGGTCCACTCCTATGGGGAAGGGGTGTCCTACAGTGGGTTCTGTGCTGCAGAGTGAGGCTGCTCTTGGCCCACTAGGTCACTCTGCATTTCTGCCTTGCACATGATTCTGAAAACCTAGGACAGGTCCCTTTCTCAGAAAGTTCTCAAACATCACTTCTGGGTTTCTTCTAATGACCTGAAATTAATCTACCAAAACATCAAAGAAGGCATATAGCAGAGTGAGGTATGGTAAAGGTGAAGTTGTTTTTGCTTGACTCTTTTTTGGACTAATGTGGCTTTTTTCCAGGAAATCCTTTGGGTCTTTTGAGGAGGGAGTTGGCTTCTTAGAGAGAGAGTCCTGCACATTCCTAGATCTCAGGAGCTGTTTTCAGAGCTGCCTCTTTGTCCCTGAGACCAGCTCAGTTCTAACTTAGCTCTGGTGCAGTGCCTTCAGACTGATGTGGCGCAGTGTGGGGTGGTCCTGCTGGAGGTGCCACCAGCGATGCCCTGCTCAGAGATCACAGCTATCAGACATTAGGGTGAATGTGGGTGTGGGGCCATCTGTCTCCTTAGAGATATAACTGCAGCCCTATTACTTTGACTTTTCTGCTCATGAGCTCAGGAATGTAACCTTGGAAATGCAGTTCAATTTTCCAAAAGTCAGGGGGAGCGAGGGCATGGTGAGCGACACAACAGATGCCTTAGGTTTTAACTTTAATATTTCTCAAATCTTGTACTGTTAGTGTACAGTTTCCTGTAGCTTGTTAATTGCTGTTCACTCATGCTGAGGTAGACATAACAAAGCTTCTCTAGCTTGCTCTCCAAGGACATCTAGACCATCCTAGGCCCAAGAACTGTAAACCATCATCTTGGGGAGAGGGGGCAAGCTTGGGGAAATTCCATCCTTGGCTGAGTTCTGGTTAGTGAATTTATAATGATACAAAAGTATGAAGAACTCGTGATCTGTTGTCCATTTTGGGATCCACTGAGGCAGGACCCTTTGGAGCCCAGAGTGTGCATCTGAAGGCCTTTCAAATAAATACCTCCTTTATTCCTGTCTAGTTTCTGTTTCTAGGTAACCACTTAAGGCATCATGACCCACTCCCAGTTGAGAAAAACAACCACTTTATTAAACCAAAAACCAAAAACGGGAGCTTTGAGATAAGCCCGCAACTCCTCGCGGCAGGGCAGGCCCAAGTGCGGCCTGCGCGACGCTGGGTGCTCTCCCTCGCAAGTGCAAAAAGGGCGGAGGGCCTGTGCAAGGCACGGGGTCAGTCTTACCCCCTGTCCATTTTCGATCCTCCATATCACTGGCACGTTTGTCCAAACATTATTGGCTTGTTCATCTGATGCGTTTCTGTCCAGTTGTTTTCTAGGGGTCTCTCCTGGTTGGTTCTCGCTTGCTCCAATCTGTATTTCCGATGACATCGCTACCTCCTGTTGGAGTAATCTAGAAATACATCCCCCTTATATGGGTGATCTCATGTCTGCCATCTAATGAATACATATGGATTTACACCTGGCGCAGCATTCGCCACTTAGTACCTTCAACTAATCTTCAATTAACACAAAGAACACCAACCAGCCCAACTTCTATTAACATTTTTAACTCATTAACATTATTAGTTAACATTATTAACTCATTAACATGATTAATTTTAGTGGACTCAAACTCATTTATGACACCAAGTATTACCTTTTCCTTCCAGACATTCTGCAGGAATCTTATCAGCAAAGCTGAACAGTTTTGCATTGAGTTACATTGCCAAAATAGCTATTTAGTTGGGTTGTGACTCAAAAGATATGGTGTCTGTTCCACACTCTGCTACCAAGATCATCTGCAACTGTGAGTAGATCCCTTCTTCTAGCTGTAATGCAGTGAGGTGAACTAACAACAAAGTGAGAGGATTTAATCAGCTAATGTTTTGCTTGTTCAGATGCAGAAATTGTTATGCCCCCATAACATGCTAAGAAGCAATGAAGTGAGTGAAAAACAGAGATAAAGCCTGCAAAGCTTCAGCATAGCACCTGAGAGCGCAGAAAAGGAAGTACACAACCTTCTAGAAAGTTCCATCTAGTCCTTCAGCTACCTGGAACCTGTTGAAATGCTTTAGCATTTATCATATCAAGCTGATATTTTAATTTATTTATTAAAAAGCTGTATAGTTATATTGTTGTAATTATAAACATATGTTGCAGTTTTAAGATAGCTTAAAGCTCAATAGTTTATATATGTACATAGCTCTCCACATGCATAACTGGAGAATCACACACACTCTTATGTCTGTTTCTTTCTGTTTTAAAGAGTGAAGACCATTGCTAGCATAATAAGGGTCTCAACTGAAAAAAAGAAAACCAAACCCAAAACCAGCTCAAGTCTAACTCTCTGCCTTTCTAAATGTGGTAGAAATCAACCAATCTCTTCAAAATATACTGAAGAGACAGTAGACCAACAACATAATCTTTGTGACTTTAGAAAACCAGGCCAAAAGTCAAGCTTAGACCTCCAAAGACTTCTATAGTACTCACATTCTACCATTTGAAGAAGTAATTATTTTAAAATAATTTTACAGAAAAATTGCTTTATCAATTTGTTCACCTTTCTACACTCCAATTTCATGAGATTATTTTCTGCGCTTTTCACAGTTGTCGCCAATCCTCTGACCCTTTTCTTTTTACTGTTGAAATCAGTGACTTATGAACGTGGCCATTAAATGTCAGCATGGCCTCTGATTCAAGTTAGTGATACATTGGATCAGCTCCTCCCTGCTTAGCAGTTTTATCTTGGTCTACAAGCAATTTTCAAATTAAGCTTGTCCACCTGGCTGATCAGTAACTATACCCATTCTGTGAGCTGATTAGGTACAGCTGCCAAACTGACCTCACATGTTTTGATGGACGTCTGTGTCCCAAGTCCCTCTGACACTGTTGTGTCTATACAAGTGTCCTCAGCCTCTAAGCCATTGCTGTATCCAACTCCCTTGGTCTGTAGTATGGCCCCAAAATGGACATGTCACTTTTGGAAAGATACAAGACTCAACTTAATGACCTTCTCAATTGTCTTTCGGCCAGCCAGTCAAGGAATTATTAAGTTTGGAAAGGCTACTAAGATCATCAAGTCCAAACATACATAGACACTAAGGCCTTTCCTTACATTGACCCAAAAATCCACGAAAAAGTACTAGGACACTTAAAGCACATTGAAAAACAAAAAGAGATATTCAGAAATTATGAATAATATGGGAAAAGGGCAAAATCACTAACTGCTTATATTGTCCACTGTTTTGTTTTGACCCGTAGTGTTTATTCCTTCTAATTAACCTAATTACAGGACTATTTTACATTACTATCTACATGGGGTAATTAAATTTTTTCTTATTCTGAAGAAAAATGTGGACATACTACTTGCTGTCACTGAGGAAGCTTATCCAAATTTTTGCTCAGACTGTTCCCTCAGCTCTCCAACCCCAGCCTTCTAGCACATCCTGTCCACACATTTGCAACAGTGGTCATGGGATTGACAGCATTTTCTGGGGACAGTCTCACTAAAGAGAGCCCCAGTAGTGTTACTTCTCCATTGCACTGAAATTTTTATGGATATAACTCCCAGAAGTGGCTGAAGATGTAGGAACTGAACTGTTACAGACAAACGGCTTGTCATCTTCATGTACTCCAGAGCACTATCCTTCCAGGGGCTCCAGCCTGACTCCAGTGATATTACACAATATTGAAGGAATTCAGGACCTTGTAAAAAAGGGCTTGGCCCAAATAAAGTCTTCATTGCCTTTGGATGAAGCCATTTATTGAATTTTTTGAGGCATGAAAGACACATTTAAACAGATTCCTATAGATGATGCAACAGATATTAGACTACTTACAAAAACTGGGAAAATTTTTGTTTTGGAAGAATTTTATTGTTAAAAGAATTTACATATTAATGAAACTGTCAGTTTTGTTTTACAATTTTAGTGAACTGGGGTTGAGAGTACCTACAGTACTACAGCCATTTTCAACAGGTTTACATTTCTTGTTACTTCTCAACCACAGGAACAGTGCAAAAGGTTCCTCCTAGTCCCACCCACACGAGTACCCACTGCGGTTTGCTAGCCTTTTGGTGGAGTGGCAAGCCACAACATTGCCAAAGAGTATCTCTGCCCAGCCTGGGTCAGCCTCTCATGCTCCAGTCTTTCCCCTGAAGGCATGGTCATGGTGCCCTCACTGGCCAGGGAGCCACAGGGCCAACTCTGGCATCTTTGCTCTCCGCAACAAGGCAGCAGTGAAGGAGATGAGATCTCCACACGGAGAGCACGGAAGATCTTTATTCATATGATAGCACACAGGCTCCTCAGAAGCAAAGACCCAGAAAGGCAGAGG
This sequence comes from Erpornis zantholeuca, assembly GCA_013400515.1. Lineage (NCBI taxonomy): Eukaryota > Metazoa > Chordata > Aves > Passeriformes > Timaliidae > Erpornis > Erpornis zantholeuca. Next base: position 8,652 of record VZTN01030566.1, on the reverse strand, counting down.
GTCTGGAGTTTTATGGGGACAAGGAGGGGAGGGGTTGGGGTCCCTCAGAGACCTATAGGAGAAGCCTGAAGGAGTGGCCAGGATTAGGGGAAAAACAGAGTGGGGGAACACTGTAAGTACTCTTCTTTTCCGCTCTCCAGTCCTCATCTGTGATCCTCATTATCAAATACAGTTTAATCTTCCAGGGTTTCTTACTCAGCAGCTACATTTCCAGGAATAGGAAAGTCTTTGCAGCCTTCTGATGTGACCATTTATTAAACTCTGTGTTCTGGCTCTGCTTCTGTTTTAGGTAGTTACTTATATGCTGTGCAGGTACTGGCTTTTGTTCACATATATATCCTGTTGTGGCAGCCTTTGTGCACTTTGGCCTGCCTATTCCTCTCCTCTCCCTCTCCTCCAATATCCTGCCAGTGAACACTGTATAATGACAGAAAACATAGAAGTTACAAATATTTACAAAACACCACAATCTACCGTGGAACTAAAAAGACAAAGCGCTTTACTTATTTTTTCCTGAATCCTATTTCTTTAGGTCTTTCTGCTTTTTAAGTTACTTCTGTAAACTTACAGGGATGAAGATGGCTTTTTAATTCTTGTTTTGCGTCTTGCTGATGATAGTGGATTGTGTTCACAACAATTATATAGTAAGTTGTTAGTGAAACGACAATGGTTTTATACACAATAGGACAAAATCAAGTTAAACAGTGCCAGCCTGAAATAACCATAATGATTTTTGAAGCTTACTGGTAATCTCTCTTCCAAGTCAATAGTGAATCAGAACCACCAGAATAAATGAATTTTTTAGATTTTGTGCACTTTCTCAGTGTTTCAGTAGCTCTTGTATGAACTGCAGAAAATAAAGTTTTGCCTGAAGTTATTCAGTTGCGTAAAGAACCCATTAACCCATCAGCATGCAGGCTGGAGTAAGGCAAAACATCCATGTGACACATCATTTTTGAGAGTATGTGTTTCTCTCATGCTTCTTGGCTTTACTACTAGTCCTGGATCTGACAAATTTTTTTGTAATCCAGTCCCAAGGGGAAAAGCAAACAAGAATATTTTTATATCATGCAGTTCTGAGAATTCCTTTGTTATAATCCTGTTTCTCCTTTTTACAAATAATCATCTGCTCTGATTCTGCTTGGGAGCACCCATTTAAATAGGAAAATCCCAGTGCTCTCCAGATTCAGTTATGGCCTTTACCATTATATTCTGGAGATGTTAGAGTATAGTTTGGTCTCACTTTATTTAGCTGTGAGTCCTACGGGGGAAGAATTTCACCATCTTTGAAATGCTGCATGATATTAGATGGATTTAGGACCACAATATTTAGTGACATCAAGAATATCATATCAGATTATGTAGACAGAGAATCAGGAAGGGGAGGTGAGCACATTTTAACTTTGTAAAACAAGTGAAATACTTCAATCACTGTGTGGAATAGCACTGAATGGAATCAGCATGCAGTTGAAGGTTAACTTTTGCAGTGCAACCTTAGCCTAAATACACTCTCCCTGCTGCTGCAATCTGTATTGGTTGTCCACAGATTCTTCAAAGAAGATGAAACATTGTTCTCTCACAAATTTCACGTTTATTAAAAGATTTCATCTCCCCCTGTGCAATGTTTGCATCACAACACAAATCATCAACTTGCTTTGACCCTGACACCATTTTATAGGCTTAGTAACAATAAATCTATGTCCTGAAATAGTTTCTGCAGATTACAGCAATCAATCAAAATTCAGAGAGCCTGAAACCATTAATGTCATTGGCAATGATCCAGCACACTGGGAATCCATCTAAATCAGCCATTATTATTGAAAATGCTCCTTAAGAGCCTTAAGATACAGGTAGTATTTGGGAGCATAAATTGCAGCTCCATTTTTATCAGCCACTGAGGGATGATTTTCATGGTGATGTTTTTTGTATCTGTTTAGAGCAAGATAAAGCCATAACAATTCCTTCTTTTGCCTCATGCAGCTCTTTTGGTTATCATTACAGAAAAATAGAAGCCAATACATGGCAGATTGCTTTCCCTATGTAAAACTAAAGTGTTTGCTATGTAAAGGGTTCTCAGGATTTTTGAGACTCCTTTTTCTGATTTTTTGAAGGAAAATAATTTTTTTTTTTTGAAGGATAAGGAAAGAGATGCTGTCACAAGCCCTTATTGTACTTCACGTTGAGACATTAGTAGTTCAAGGCAATGTTCCTAAAAGAAGTGCTTACTTTATGGGACTAGAGATATCTACAGGTTTGGTAATTTCTCTGAAGTTTTGTTATGCAGGGAAACAATGCCTGACTACAGGACAAAGCAACTTCTTCACTGATAGATACATCTACAGCTCTTTGACTCTGGATTTTCTGTACATGACCATCAGCAAAGTACCTGAAAAACTATCATGTAAAATCAATGGCAGTTGTGTAACACTGCAGAATTCATATATATTTCTCTTTTATCGGTAAAACTGCTTACTTCCTGGTTTGTGTGTAGCTTGTTTTTAAGAATAGTTTTCTTTTACCTGTTTAACATGATTTTTTTAAACATTATTTTTTTATGTAGCTGTTTTGATTGAAGGATGTTGGTGAAAAAGAAGGGCCACAGCCACTGGAACAGGGTCTTTTTAAAGTGTCTAAACTGTATTCTGCTGATTATTTTGCTTTTACGGTGCTCTGACAGCTTGTTCCCACTCAACTGTGAGCACACAGTGCATCTCAAACAAATCAATGCAGGCTCTCTGATCAGCATTGTTCTGAGAACAGCCATCATTTTATAAAGACCTGATGTCCATCTCTAGTGGGAATGGATTCAAGGTACCACTGAAGACTAGATTGGGCTCCCAGGTTTGCTAGAAGCTACCTGATTGCCCAGCAGCCTAGCCCTAATAGACAGTGCTGAGGCAGTCCAGCAGTCTCCATCTTCAGCCATCAGCCTCTCAGCAGAGATCCAGCCAGACAGCTGTAGAACATGCTAGCAAGCACGGAGAAAACATGTTTAAGTCATGTTGCAGAGAACAGGATTGTAAATCAGCTGATCAGACTGCCCCTAATACAAGGCATGTCTGAAAAGGGAACAACTTTTTTTCCCTCATGGCCTAATTCATCCACAGGTAAAGCTGTACTGTTTCTTTGTTCATGACTTGAACTTCCCAGAACAGAGCAAACATGAACTGCATGGACAACTTTGAAACTTCATGCCAAAGAAAGAAAATAAGAGATCACAGATAAAATCCTGTGTTGGAAACCATGCTATGTGAGACTCAATGAAAAGCACCTTAAGTTTTTATCTAATTCAAAGAAAATATACCTACAGACAGGTTTTCAGCTTCCCATATCACACTGAAAAGCAGAATATGTAAGGGAATAATTTTCTGGTTCCCTCCTTGTAACAAACACTCCAGTCTGACTCGGTGGCTCCCAGTTTTTGCAAGTGCTTTAATTCCCTGGCAAGAGACCAGCTGAATTTTGCACTTGAAATGTGACATTGGTATTGTCTAATAATGGTTCAAACCAAACTACAAGGTGTCAAGGGAAAAAGATTTCCGCTGACCCATCCCCAGTGAGAAATCTCTACACTTTGCTCCCAGTAACCAGGAGGTTACTAGGTCTAAAAAATTCTGGTCCCACCAGAAGCATGATAAGTTTCTCTACTTGAATCTGGATTATATCCTGTGGAGTGTATAGAGAAAGCCAGCTGTAAGAAAAAAACCCAAACAAGTACTGTCCTTTCTCACCTGTTCTGTGAGTTAATGGAAGAATAATCTAAGGACCATGCAGCTAAATCTCCTTCTCTGATTCTTCCCTTAACCTTGTATTTCCTAAAATGGTACACTTGACCTTTTAGATCCTTTAAATTTGATAGCAGTATCTCTTAAGAACAGACAGGCAATTGTGACCATGTCAATGTCACATAATTTTATCTACCATTAGATGCCAGTCCTTCTCATTTAACTGATGTACATTTGGGACTGCAGCTCTCCCTGAGCTAGGTGGCTGTTAATGGGGCCTGTTGATGTGGTTGGTGATGAAATGAGCTATAAATGCCACCTCTTATTTTAGTTTCTAATACCCAAGTGAAACCAGTTACTGGAAAAGCTGTCTGGTCAAATGGGTGACAAAGCCCTTCAACTGAACAATGTACCCCACTCTACGTCTGAAACTTTGCTACAGGCATTGCAGTTAGAGAATGAAGGTGGGGACTAAAACCACAAAAGTTCAAGACTTTTGAGGTGAATAGCTACTACTTTAATGGAGCAGCAGAACAGGAAGCAAAGTTTTTGTTAGGTTATTTCTGAAGCAAGTTTCCTAGATGTACTGAATAAAAGCTTCTGGCTAAAAAGGAGAGGTACATGAGAAGGAGACATTTAATTTCTTGGAGTTCATTGAATTCCCCAGTATCACGATTTTGTGGATGGTCTATGCTCTATCTCACAGTTGCTCCCCACATGACAGGACAAATTCAGGTTCTCTGAGTTCTTGCTGTTTTACATCTCTGTGTGTAACACCTATCAGGCTGCATGGGACTTCTTCAGGCTCTGCTCTTCAGCTCTAACTAATGGTTATGAGATCAGTATTTGAAGTGGTGCTGTCGTGTAGGAATGAACCATAACAGATCCCCTGACAATGATGAAACCCATGGACCTGGGCAGTAACAGAGCTCAGGGATGTGCCAGATAATGACCTAAACCTCAACTGAGGGCTGAACTAGCTTCTTCCTGAGCAGCATTTTATCTTCAGCAGAGCAAGCAAAGGCTAATGAAATACCTATATGCTGCAAACAAAATGGAAGTACCAAATCCCTAGTAAGTTTTGGGCAGAATATTTGAACTCTGAACATCTAACACTTGAGACAGTATCTCTGCTCTCAAAGGATGGTTATGTTATCTAAGAGAAGTGCTAATTTGCACTGAGTTGCATTTCTATGCAATCTAAACAGGAAGAGGGTATTTCAGAACTGGGATGTCTGGTGTTTGTGGACTCCCTGTACTTAGGAATGTTTACTGTTTCGCTTAATGTTTGACCTTCCAGTTCTGACTGTCTGCTGGAAATCTGAGGGATTTGATCTGTGAACTCCCATCTTTCCCCTAAACTGCAAATTAAGACATTGATAACATCACAGCAAAGGAGGAAAGATGATCAGGATCATGCAGAGTATCCTATATGGCATAGGCAGTTCTTCTGGCAACTAACTCCATCTCAGAGATTTGTAACTCTCTTTCTTTTAAGAAGCAGCCCAGATTCTGTCACATTACAGTCTGGTGAAACTACATAAGGGAGATTTGCTGAATTAGTGACAGTATTTGTACTACAGTAGATAAATCAGATCATAATCTTACAAATCTACATCTGATTTTTACAAATATGTACATGTATTCAAAAGAGAGTTCATTGCACCGAGTTAACCATAGGCATAAAAGGTCTCTAAGAGCTGAACTTTAATTGTTGAATGTATTTCATCCTGTTCTACTTTCCTGCAGATTTACACCATCAAGAAAGTGAAAAACTTGCAGTCATGGGATACTCCTGAAGATTAATGAAGACAAATTGGTATAGAAAGACTTAGCATATAAGTCTAAGTAAATCAAACATGATCTTTCTGACTTTGGATTAGTTCAATCTTAGCAGATTTCAGCTTCCTCATTTACAAGTTTCACACTCCAGAAGATTTGAAATCATTCTCTTGCTTCCAACAGCTTTGGGGGTATCCCAGTTCTGCAGGGCCCAGTACCATTTAGAAGTTATGGCGTAAGGCATCTCTTGCCTCCAAGTGCACAGCCCAGTCCTATGTCTAGTGCAGGGTAAGAGGCTCCTTAGGAATATCAAGTATCCTCTGTAGAAGCACTTAGAGGTGTGAAGTCTTGAGGAACTTGAAATTAAGAGTACAGATCAGAAATGGCACTGAGCTACCCAGCAATTATTCCTGCCTTCAGGAACCAGGCTTTCAGACCTGCTACAGCTACAAAATAGAGCAACCCAGCCTACAAGTTGGCAGGGTGTGTTAAAGAGGAAAACAGAAAGTGGGCAAAAAGCTAAGTATAGTCATGCGAAAATGTACATAGAAAAAATCTTCAACATTTCTGGAGATTTTTCTGCTCCTAATCTGCAAACCTAAATCACGTCCTATTGGGAGCTGGTTCTCCCAATAGCCATCTCAATCCTTTAGATTATTTCCTCACTGGATGAGGACCAGAGAGGAAAAGCAATAGGTGGAAAAGCAATATCAGGCTGGTGATATTGGAGACAGCAATGCTTGCACTATTTGCTTTATTGAAAGGATAATTTAAGGATTAATGCTTACTGCTTATTGCTTTTGAGGCCATTTCTGAAGCTGAAGAAGAAGGGAAGAATTATTATTTTAATTATTATTCTGCTAAACATTGTAGGGAAGCGTTTAACAATCTCCAAACTGCTCATGGGGTGTTGGTTCTCTCCAGATTTTCAGGAGATTAAGCAGGCTATCTGATGTCTGTCTGTTGTTTTAGAGTTCCAAGGGATAGGGAAATTATGTAATGAACACTAGGACTACACTCCTTTTCCATAAAAAAAAAAAAAAAAAAGATACTGTGTTAAAAAGTTGTTAGAAGTGTCTCTGAGTCCTTAATTTCTGTGTAGAAATGTGCTGTCATTCCCATGGGGTCAAGGTCGAGTCTGGATGGGGGAAGAGAAAGTCAAGAATACAAAAGCCTTGTCTGCACAAAGCAGTAGAGTGATGGTCTACTGTTACATTACATTTCAGCTTGATGTTTTAGTGAGGATCAGTATACCCAAGGCCTAACAGGCCTGTAGAACAGATTGGTCATAATAGAGAAGCAGCTTTCCTCATCTCATAATGGGAAACAAGCTCAAGGAGTTACAGCACTGAAGTGTCTAATAAAGAAGTTTTTCTTTGAGACAAAATGTCAAGTGGAAGCGTCTGTGTTATGGATGATAATTTCTGAGTGCAGTGAGTGAGCAGAGAGCTGACAAATACGTAGCAGAGGGTTTCTGAAAACTAGCTGTGGTTTTGAGTCACCAGTTGTACATTAAACCTGTACATTGCCTGACATTCTGTGCAGCTCTTAGCAGCGGTGTCACAGCGAATATATTGCATTCAGTGTTTCCTCTTTTAGGGCTTGCCAACTGTTTTGTAATTCCCACTGGTGACAAAAGCCTTTGAATCCCAAGAAGTTAAAAGGATCAGTAGGTGCTCAGCATCTCTTCTCTGAGAGGACTGAGTCAACAGTCTCACTGCAAATCAGACCAGGGCTGTGCTGGTAGGGAAGTGTGAACCTGCTGGTGGGGAGAAGCTGAAAGGTCTAAAATCCCCCGATCAACATCACTTCAGTTAGGCTCAGATGCAGCCCTGAGACAATGCAACAGGTTGGCTCTGTGTAATAGAGACCTGGATTTGGCTGGACAGGGAGTGTCTGTCCACTGGTGGGACATCCCATCCACCCATGGTGATCCTCTGCATGCCAGCTACAAAACAACAGTTTTCCATAGTTTTCTGCACTGCAGCATTACAAAGTGTGTCAGACTTTGCTGGATGTCTAAGGATATGGTTTATGTTCAGCACTAGAAATCTCACTGGGTAGAGCAAAGAGCAAGTAGCTTTCTCACCACACCTATACAACAGCTATAATTACATTCACAAACCTCCAGGATTTGGCCTGGATTATTTTATTGTGCAGCAAAATCAATCTGCAGCATAAGTTTATCCTTTAATTTTGATCTCTGTTCCTGCTTCCTCAGAGATCTTGTTTCAGCATGCTAAAAGGCATAGTTTTTCATTCATATTAGCTCAAGCAATGCAACTCATGTTGTTCAAACACTGTTATGTTAAGTTGCAGGCTAATATGCTCAAAAACTTGTTAACTGTTGGCTGGGAGGATAGTGCAGGCTACAATGCATTGTACACCTTCAAACTTTGCTTTGTTCTTAATGTAGTATAAATAAAGTCAAGAAACCATATGGGTATAAATGCATTCCAGGAGACGTATGTATGAAGATATGTATGTATGAAAATAGACATAGTTTCACTATCTAACTTCTCTAGCAAGTTTCCAGTGGCATTTAAAACAGTGATATGAAAGCCCACACAAAAGCTACAGGATATAAGAGAGATAATAAAATATTTGCAAGTTTCATCTGTGTACTGTACTGGGCTTTTCATTCACTCTGAGTTAACCTAGCTGCACCTTTTCTACTCCCAAAGAAGAACAGAAGACCCATGATCAAAGACACCTTTTCCTTTTTGCTGACTTGTGATGAATGATATTCATCTGACTTAACAGTTAAGCTAAATGAGGTAGTTGTGTTTTGCTTGAATAAGTTTATACAAGATACACATTTTCCTGTTGGTCCTAAAGAACATGGCAGCTTGATGGAAGTGAATTTGTGCAGGGATTTACTTCCTCCTTTCTGATTTCAAACCAGACTGAGAATCAAGCCTCAGTTTTCAAAGGATTTAGGATCATAAAGTCATTGAATGGTTGGGGTTGGAAGGGATCCTAAAAATTATCCTGTTGCAGCTCCCCTGCCATGGTCAGAGATAACTTTCCGTAGACCAGGTTGCTCAAATCTCCATTCAGACTGTTTTCGAACAACTGCTGGAATGGGGCAGTATACATAAAGTTCACTAATTATCCATTAAACTGAAGCTTTTCTTTGTGAGGC